>JASTWK010000256.1:0-246473 GCA_030770225.1 Temnothorax unifasciatus | reverse complement strand
TTTGAATGTTAAAGTTCATACCCATAAAATAATCTGAAGATCGAAGTGGGGCATTAAAGTGATTAAGTTCCCAATTATTAATATCATCAAAGTAACGTTCATAATTTCTTTCAAGCATCGATAGATGTTTAGGATTATTGATACGGCCAGGGTACATATACATACGTACCGAATTGTTCATCACCACCAATTCAACGTACTTTTCAATACCTGTATAAATTTTAATGTATGTTGCTTCACAATCATCGAGCTTTTCATAAATTTTAGACGCCCAATAGCGATAGTCAACAATAGGTTTAATAGAATACGGCACAACGTCAGCACGACGATCTGCATGTGATTCTTCCTCGCTAACGCACTCGTCCCGCAGCCGATACACTTTTCGATTCACGTTAGATCTCCAGCTATAAGGAGAATTGGTATCGATAATGACTCTTTCTCTAGCGATGCGTTCACTGGTTCCGCGTATACCTAGTTCGCGATCGCGAAAACTGCACCGGCGATATTTGTCGTACATCCGTCAATTTTACTCCTTGATCTTCTTTACGCAAATCATCGGTGATATCTCCTAGTATATACTCATTCTCAGAGTCTGGTAACTCTGAGCTCTCGTCACTTGGCCATTCCATGTTGCGCACGTTATAATGTCCCACTCGCGATAATGTTTTTTTTCTTCTTCACTTCATACAAGTCGGGCATATGTTGCACGGCAATATTTAATACAATGGAGTGCGACAATCTCCGCAAAATCGACCGTTCATTACATTGTACGGCTGGCTAACATGCTTTCGACGTTCACTCACGTGCTCGCCAGTGTCTGGTACAGTGATCATACACGAATAACACAGTTTATCCGAACCGTATTTAAAAAAAAAATAAATCGCGCAACACTTCGTATGTCCATCCAACGCTAAAAATTCGGGACGCGGGACTATTTTATTGATAACTTCTTTACGGTTATCGTCTTTATCGCTGTTATAATCACTCCGGTGACAACGGTCGATCCTCGTCGGATGAATCTACATCCATTATTGCCTCGAAATTATTGTCCATCTCTATTTTTGTTCACTGTTTTTGAAAAAATGTTTTCTTTATACCGCTCACTTGACACAAAAAAGATGCAAAAAACCACTATACTTTTTCCACTCGATGTATCGACGCGTAGACTTTCAAATCACAGACTGTGATTTTGACTCGCTTCGTTCTTCCTTATATACTTTTTCTAATGCCTTTTCCTCTCGTTCCAACCAGAGCATCGCGTATCGTTTCATCTGTTTCAGTGCATGGTGTGCATACACTGCACAGAAACAATATCACCCATAGAATTTGGGTCGCTTTGCTGCACTTATGCCGTCTAGTGTTCATAAAATCTAACAGCCTGTCATCGGCGCTCGCCTTTGTAATGCGCGACGCCATAACCGAATGGCGCCGCGAAACCCCGATAAGCGGCTCTTCCTAGACAGAAAAATGAAAAGGACACTGGTGCCAGCGTCACGCTTAAGTCATAAAATTTTTGGTCGAATACCTACGTTGACCATCGATGCTCGCATCTTAAGTGCGAAATGATATCTGTTTATAAATTATAGCCGCCAGCCATAGGCGCTCGCCTTTGTAATGCGCGACACCATAACCGAATGGCGCCGCGAAACCCCGATAAGCGGCTTTTCCTAGACAGAAAAATGAAAAGGACACTGGTGCCAGCGTCACGCTTAAGTCATAAAATTTTTGGTCGAATACCTACGTCGACCATCGATGCTCGCATCTTAAGTGCGAAATGATATCTGTTTATAAAATCTAGCTGCATGTCATCAGCGCTCGCCTTTGTAATGCGCGACGCCATAACTGAATGGCGCCGCGAAACCCCGATAAGCGGCTCTTCCTAGACAGAAAAATGAAAAGGACACTGGTGCCAGCGTCACGCTTAAGTCATAAAATTTTTGGTCGAATACCTACGTTGACCATCGCTAGCTGCATGTCATCAGCGCTCGCCGAAACCCTGATCTCCCTTCCCTTCCCTAGGACCCTCTCGCCCACAAGTCCCCCCTCCCCGCATCCCCCTCAGAGAACGCTAGAGTCCCCCCTTCCCGCAAACCCCTCGGCCGCAAGTTCCCCCCCGCCCCGATCCCCCCTCAGATCCCCGGCCTAGATCTGTCTTCTTATTCCTACTCTGCAGGCCGATGGCGCTGGACGGGTAAAAGAAAACACACGAACAGAGAAGGACGACGACGACAACGACGTCGACGCTTATCGCATATACGAGGACGAGGATGAAGACGACGACGGTTATGGCATATACGAGAACTACGGCAAGAACGATGACAATGACGGCGGTAATAGAACGATACTCGCTCTTCGCGCCAACGAGAATATCATGAGGAGCGAGATAAAATGCGCCTACAGAGTGAATTTTACAAAACCGAACAACATCGGTTCTTTTTTGGGTTTCTCGCGCGATCGTATCCTAAAACCGAACAAATGGTACGTTTCCGACGGACCTGTTGACGTCATGAGCGTAAACATAATTCGCATCGAATGCAGCATCACCACGGGAGCATGCAGCAACGGACGCTCGGTGCACGCGGTACACGAATTTGCGCCAAAAGTTCCACCAGGATATAAACTGTCGGAGACTCCGACGCAAATCATTTACTTCCCGATCGTCGCGCGAAACGTCACCGATATCACGGTGTGAATCGTGGATCAGAACGATCGATTGATCGATTTTTGCGGCGAAAAGATAACGATTAGACTGCACGTACGTCGTCGCCGCAGTTTGTGTGTGTGTGTGTGTGTGTGTGTGTGCGCGTGTGTGTGTGTGTGTGTGTGTGTGTGCGTATCTCCACGATCTGAAGAGAGATCGAGAAGGATGCTCGTTCTGAACGGATCAAGCGCGGATTGTACGAACGAGCGAACTAGCCCGTTCTACGACGAAATCGAAACCGTAAGGAAAAGAAGAGGTGGTGGTAGTCGAGGAGGAAGGAGAGCCGTTCTCAGCAACGCCAACGTCAGGTTCCTACGATCGCTGGGTCTCGTCGTGAGAAACGCGTTGTTTCCACGTCGAAAGGAAAGACCATGGCCGACATCCTGAGTATCGGCGGTGAGCCGATCTTCGACGAACGCATCGTCGGAATCGAGGCTCACACGTATAACCCATACGTGAACACGACGTTCGGGCACAACGACGAGATACGAATACCCATACAGCAGCAGGATCTGTATACGCTGCCGTGCGACAGTTTCCTGTACGTCGAGGGACGACTCTACGACGACGACGGCGGCGCGACGACGTCGGGGGCGAGGGATGATCAAAGGCAATACGCGAAATTGGTCAACAACTGCGTCGCGTTTATGTTCGACGAGATTCGATACGAACTCGACGGCGTGGAGATCGACCGGTGTAGAAACGTCGGAATAACCAGCACGATAAAGAACTACGCGTCGCTGACCGTCGAACGAGCCAGGAGACTGCAGAACGCCGGATGGAGTTATCCGACGAACGAATCGAATCCGAACAGCGCGTCCCGTCAATTCAACTTTTGCGTACCTTTGAATATTCTTTTGGGTTCTGCGAGGACTACAAAACGCGTGGTGATAAACGCACGACACGAGCTTATCCTGATACGCGCTCGTAACGACGTAACTGCGTCGTAGATCCGAGAAAAACCGTGCCGAGAGATCCGAGGATCCTAAAGTTACGCTACTGAAAGTGCAATGGCGTATGCCGCACGTGACGTTTAAACGACGTGACTAAATTGTCGCTATTGCGACGTGGAGAGCGGACATTTCTGAGCGTGGGCTTTTGCCCCTGGGACTTTACGAATTTCCCCCTGCTGCAGAGCACGACCAAGCATTCGTGGGCCGTGAAAGCCGCGCCGCAGTTGGAGAAGCCGCGATACGTCATATTTGCGCCGCAGATCGGACGGCGAAACGAATTCACTGAGGACTCCTCGAGGTTCGATCATTACGCGCTCGCCAACGTGAAATGGTATCTCAACTCGGATTCTATCCCTACGACGACGTGAACGCGGATTTCGAAAGCGACAAGTTCGCCGTGCTGTACGAGATGTACGCGAAATTTCGAGGAGCGTACTACGGGGACAGTCGCGACGACGCGCCCTTTTCCCCGCGCGAATTCGCGCGGGTAGCTCCGCTCGTGGTGGATCGACTGTTCCCGCCAAAACGAAGCGGTGAAGAGCGCCCCGGGACGTGGCGCATCGAATTCGAATGCAAGGAAAACGTTTCTCCGAAGATCACCTTTTGTCTCATCGTTCACGATCGCGTCATCGAGTACGGTCCGCTGATCAATGTGGTGCGCAAAATTATCTAGCGGAAATTGTGATTGTAGGATACCGCACACCCCCCCCCCCCGGAAACGGGAGATATATAAATACAAGGATCCTTCGATCGTTCCTCATATTCCGTTAGGAACGAGCGGTTTGAGTACAATTTTCCAACACGCACCGACTCAATGGCTGCAGCGGCAACGACGACGACGATCATCGTCGACATGCAGGGATTCTTGGTGAGCGACAGATTCGTCGCGAAGGAGGTGGCCGTGCTCCGAAACGAGACGCGCGAACTCGCGCATTACGTGTTTCGCGCGCCGATGAAGTGGGACCTCCTCACGAGCGCCGAAAAAGCGAGGGCCAGCTGGTTGATGGCGAACCATCACGGCCTCAGTTGGAAAGACGGGGACGTGGACTATCGCCTAGCCAGGTCGATTGTTCGCCGCGCGGTGTGCGACAACCTGGGTGACAGAGAAAAGACGGCCGGCGCGCGAATATACGTGAAAGGTCTCGAGAAGAAGAGGTGGCTGGAGGAGATTCCTCGCGACGTCGACGCGACGATCGAGACCATCGACGCTGTGTACGACGACATCGATCGGCTGGAGTTTCTTCGCGCCGATCGCGCGTTTCGCTGCGGACGCCATCAACGGTGCTGCGCGATGGAGAATGTTATGAAGTTGCGCGACTGGTGGAACGAGCGACGCGAGTGTCTCTCCAGCATCGACTCCACGGATCAAATATAAATGTGTATCCATCCATCTATGTATGTATATAATTTTAAGCATCAATAATAAAAAACTTATGCAAAATCAACGAACAAAGCTATTCATTATTCGCATAACCTACACCGTTATACTCGTACTCAATAACACCGAGCGCGCGCGAGACGAAACCCGCGAGAGCGATAGCGTCGAGCGCGCGAGACGACCGCCGAGCGATAGCGACGAGCATACGCGAACGAGAGCGTCGAACTCCGAAAGAACGGCAACGATAACGCCGAGCGCGCGAAACTGTCAATGAGCGGAGTCGGGAGCGTCGAGCGGAAGCGCGATATCGGTGGCGGGAGCGTCTAATCTTGTTATTGTTTACGCGTATTTATCTTTATATAATATTTAATATGTAATATTTAATATTTATTTAACATTATATGTCTAGCTATACATCACAGATTATTGTATAACAGATATTTCGTAATAAAAATAAAAATGCTCCTCTTTGATTGCTTGTGAAATTATATGTATTTAACATTATATATTTATAGTTGTATAACAGATTTCGTAATGCAAATAAAAGATGCTCCTCCTTGGTTGTTTATGGAAGTATATTTAATATTTATTGAACATTACATTTATAGTTATTCAATATTACTTATATTTATTTATTTAATATTTATTTACCATTACATTTATAGTTATTCACTATTTATTTATATACTTATATATTACTTATATTACTCATTTATTTGCAATTGGAGAGGGGGGTGGGCCAGCCTTCGACGACGTCGACGTCTATCAGGTTGGCGTCGACGTCCATCAGGTTGACATCAACGTTTCCGCGTCCACCCTCGTCTTCACCGTTGCCGTCTTCGCCGTCGTCGTCGGTCGCCGATCATAGTCTTTCTCGTAACGCTGTCCCGCTGATAATTCGAACCGCTGCCAGCGTCCCGATTCATGCCGCGCATCCTCGCAGTGTACAAACGGATGTTCTGTCGAGCTTTTTTACCACCGATGTGATGAGGACCCTGTGCAAAAAAAAACATTATCATTATAATAAGAATAGAAATGAATAATACATGAGAATAAAAAATGAGTATATAAATGAGTGTATATGAATATATTACTGAATGTATGAATACTATTAATACTTTTGATATAGATATATAATATTTTTGCATTTTTTGCAAACTTACATTCGATTGAACATTCGTGCGTCCTCGTCGACGCGGATCGTCACTTGTAAGCAGGGCGGCGCTCTCTCCGTGATGGTCGTCAGACGACCGCTGCAGCTGCAGCATCGCCTCGTTTCAACTCGTCCCTAGCCATATCTAGGGACGCGATGTGTGTGTTTTCACCTGATTGCACACTCTTATCAATTCCTTCACTCCATCCATATTTGGTGCGTTTGAAATAGTTTGTGACAGAACAGCGGACGAACTACACCCAAGTCTAGCCTCGAGTCCTTATATAAGAATGCGCAATCAAAAAGAATGTGCAATCAAAGAGGGAGGTGCAATCGAAGAAGGATGTACAATCGGAGAGTATGTGCAGCCAAATAAGCTAGTGCATATGTAATAAAAACTATTTTTATAAAAAATGACCTTTGCACAGAGGAAGAAATGCAATTTTTTTTTATTGAATTGACTCTTCCGTCGGAATCGCCGACGCATTTTCCACAACCGACACCCCCGCCGCCACCTGTCCGCGCTATCGGTAACGCGCACCCCCACGTAAGCCGCTCATATCGCGACGCACCGTCATCGCTAATAAAAGAAGCAGGATAAAGATTATTTTAATAATAGCATTGCTAGAGAGAAATTGCATTTTTTTATTAGACGACTCATTCCGTCGGAATCGACGCATTTTTTTCCCACCCGGTCGCCACCTGTCCGCGCTATCGGCAACGAGCGTCACCGCGCGTCGCGAATCGCGCTCATATCGCGCGACGCCGTTATCGCAGTTCCGCCGTTTCTCTCCTCGCTCTCTCTCGCTCTCGACGATGTGACTTGCGCGAGTAATCCCGTTAACCGCGTGTTTTATCACCGCGAGGTGCGTCAATCCCGCGGATGAAAATTACGAACATACCATCGATTACCTGCAGAAATACGGATATCTGACCAAAGATGTGGACGCGTTTCCGGCTCATAGACGAAACGACGTTCTTCGTAACGCCATCGAAGAATTTCAGCGATACTACGGTCTGCCCGGCGATGGAACGCTCGACGACGAAACGCTGCAATTTATGCGTAAACCGCGATGTGGTTTCCACGATATCCTGAAGCACGGAACGACGGCGAGTCTATCCAAATGGACGAGGACTCACCTGACGTGGGGATTTTTACGTAGCCGCTAAGGACGAGTTGAATACCGCGCGGGCCGCGTTCGACCTATGGTCGCAGCATTCGGCATTGACCGCGTGCGAACGTTTTCGAAACAAATCCTGACATTATAATATCTTGGCGACGCCTACGTCACGGTAACACGAATACCGACGTAAACGGCCCGAATTGCTCGGCCAAATTCGACGCTCCCGGGTAACGTGCTCGCCCACGCGTATCTCCCGACGGACGAAGCGGGGTTCGTCTCCGAGGTGCACGTCGACGGGGACGAGCCGTGCATATTCACGTCAGTAAAAATCCCTCGAATAAGTTCTCCCTGCATTTCACGCTGACGCACGAGATCGGTCACTCTCTCGGATTGCCGCACACTAACCGCACGACTTCGGTGTGATGTTCGCGTACTCGCCCGACAAGCAGTATCCGGTTAAGCTTGACAAATTCGACATTATTGATATTCAGCGTTTGTACGGTAAAAAACCGACGAACGAGCCCTCGCAGACGCCGGCGCCGCCACCGACGCCCACCGCCGCCGCCGCCGCCGCCGCCGCCGCCGCCGCAGCCGGACCTGTGCACCCTCGATCGCGTAAACGCGATATTGATTTTGGAAAATCGAATGTACATCTCGTACAAGCGTTACGTTTGGTCGATCGATCTGGACGGTAGGACGTACAATGGACCGTTAGCCCTGTCGAATCATGAGCTTTCTTCACGACAATTACACGCGCATAGCCGCCGCCTATCAATCTCCATCCAGTGATCTCATGGTGTTCGTAGATAATTCGGTATACATGGTTCAATATCCTAAATTGACTCTGCGGCCAAATTGGGCCGAAGACCTTGCAAGAACTCGGATTTTCCGCAAAAAAACGATACTCAACGGAGCGGTAAACACCCACAGAGAACGTTCCTTCGTGCTGTACAACGGTAACAGGGTGGGCGAGATAGACGAATGTACGAAGAGAGAGTCGTCAGATTTACACCTCTCGAGGCGACGTTTTCCCGGAATACCGACCGGCGTGACGTCGATCTTCCACTACGTCGATGGCAATCTGTACTTCACCACTCGGACGCAGTTCTACAGATTCAACGAATTTACAAAAACCGTCACGGCCGCCGGTACATTCGATCTACGGATGCTGAATATCGTCTGCCCTAAGACCAAACTGTTGCAGCAGTTGCGCGATCTTCTCGATCGAATCGCGCGCGTCGGCGATTTAACGTCACCGGCGAGCGATTCGGACGATGACGACGACGACGACGACGGCAGCGTTCGGCTTTCCGATCGTCGTACCAGTAGAGGACTGTGCAAATCCCCATACCACACCACACCACACATCGCGCGATATAAGTAAAAACTTTTCTACTTATACCGATGTGTTTCCCCGCCAAAGCATCAGTATCGCATCGTCAACCAAATACGACGCGTCGAACAATAAAGAAACGAACGACACTATAGCGCGAGTGCGAAATGTTCTCGACGTTGACCGATCGACCCGCGCCGAGGGATCTTTCCCATCGCGGGACGGATTTGGAGGTGAACGACAACGGCAAGAGACGAAGGAACGACTCGACGGACGATCATCATCATCGTGAGTCGCGTTCCAGCTCTCACCTCCCCAACGACGTTCGCAACCCGCCTGCGGTGCGGATCCTGACGACGCGTTATCCGCCTGACGACGACTGCCTACAAATACTTGACCATCGGTGTCATGGTTAAGTCACCGTGGTACGGTATACCCGCACCTTCGTACGTGGATATCGCCCTGGGAGATAAGCAAGGCAGGAAAATCTCTCTGACGCTCGATATGTGGAAGGGACTACTCGAGCGTAAACACGACATATTGTCGTGTCTGCGATCCACCCTCGTTGAAGGATCCCGTCCTCCCTCACCGATATCGATCGGAGACCTTACGCTGCGATTCGGATTGCTCAACAACATGTCGATCTTGCGTATGGAGCTACCCAACGCGGCACGTCTGGTAATGTTGCTCCCCACCCTGCTCACGCTGTACGATTTCCAATTTTGCGTCGATCGCATCGTCTCAGCGCTGAGCGCGATAACCGAGGAAATCGACGCGAAGTGTTCGCGCTATCAGGAGATAGCCGCCAATGCAATTAAAACGGGAACTTTAGCTAAGACTGCGATACTGAAAAGCGAATTTTTCGATCCTAACAAGATCGTCGACTGTGAGATTACCGCGCTTTGTTTCAAATCCGAATGTCGCGACGCATGTTTACACCTATATAAGGTAAATGCACCTATTCGCGTCCGTGCTCCTATTTGCGTCCGAATCTGATTAAAAAATAATAAAATCAATATCCACACTTATTGATTCCATGAAGAATATTTATTTTTGTACTTTATATACTATCAAATTATTTGGGGAGTGAAATAAACGCAGATTGGATACCGTCGTTAATTATCTGCGTAGGCAAGTTGGTGTTAGAGGTTAAATTGTTTATGAGCGATCATTCGGTCTTTGACACGAAATGGAAGAAAAGTTATGGGCTGCTCTCGCTCTCCACGATTATTTTTATTTCCCGCATCGTAATTTCACTCCTCCGATCTACGCCTTCCGCGATTTTCTCAGGCAACTAATCAGGCGGACGCAACGACGTACAATGATACCTTTGCGTAATTTTAGAATTTTCCGGTGCAATATGTAGCAATTTGTCAAAACAAAAGCTTTTTTCCATAAAGAAATATATATTTTTCAATCAGTAATGATTTTTAATCAAATTAGAATAGATTATACTCGTATATTGGTCTTCTATTCTGCTATAACCCTTACACGGACGCAAATAGGTGCATTTACCTTATTCGTACGCGCAAAAAATGTAAACGCGTATCGACGTATGTAAATATATTTTATTTTTTCAAAAATAAAAACTACCGCTCTTACGCGGATATCTCATACATGTGTTCTCTTTTTCTTTTCTCTTTTTTCAGATCCGTACCTATCTCAATACGATCCCGCGCTCCCTAGATCCTCCGACTCCGCTTACTCCGCATCACCGAGATTGCGTCATCTACGATACGTAGAGAAGGATCGAAACAACTTTCGAACCGAGACGAACAAGAACGAAGAACGGTTATCGCGACCCGCGAAAAAAAGACCTTGAACACGTTCAAACGCGTTTTCGCGCGCTCACCCACACCACCACGCGGAGGCGTCGAGAAGAGCGACCTTGAACAAGTTCGAACGAGTTTGGACGAGTTCGAACGTGCGCGATAAAAATTTAATCGAAATCGGGGCAGATTTCCACCGATAACGCGGTCGATAACGCCGATCCGAGCGCCCCCTCGGAGCGCCCGGGAACGACGATCCCCCAACCCCGGTGGCAACACTGCGGCGCCCGCCTAGGGAATTTACATCTTTGAGGGTACCGCAAAATATGCGGTAAAAATATACTCGCATCTGATTGGACAATCTCGAGTCTTTGTACTCGTTTCTGATTGGTCAGAGATATAAGATTTTGTCCAGTTACTAGTAAATCGCGTGGGGAATTTTCTCCCCGCAACTCCCCCCTCCGATGAACCTATACCCTTCCCCTCGATCCCCTCGCCCATCTCTTATGGCGTTTCCCTCGCGTGCGTGCGGCCCGCCCCGCTTCCCCTCAGTTGTACCCGACGACCGGAGTGTAGGTTCTTCATCTACTTACGAAATTAATAAATACTAAATTAACACACTAAATGTTATAATATGTATATCCACAGGGCCAGGAATAGACCCACTCGCTTGTACGATGCAAAGAAAATCGTGTATTTGTCTTCTTCTTACAAAGAGAGGTTATATTGAAAGGCGCCTGTAATATAAGTGCCGCATTTTAGTACGTGTAAATAAAAAAGTTCATAATTGATACGGTACCTTTCAATATATCGGGGAATACAAATTCAGCAATTTACAAAGACCTTACTCAATTAACGTAAAATATCGTAATGTAACGGTCGTGATACTTTTTCTTTGGCATAGACAAAAGGTACTAAGAGTAGAAACAACATGGAATAAAGTCGCAGTCGGTAAGTTCGAATTCGCAAGAAGGTAACAGTAAGATATAAAATAATTGCAATTCAACACTAAACTATTAACATAACGTTATTTTGATATTATTTTGACTGTTTGTTCTACTTGGATAGTACTGCGTAAGTAGGGGAGAGTGGGCTCCCTTGAGCCACGGGGTTCAATGTTACAGTGCGAGTTTTCTGTATTAACGTTCTGCAAAATAGTGACGGTGGGTATGAAAACTTTCGTTTTCAAAACATATAACTTCCATCAAAAAATTATACATATATACCTTAGTTAAAGGCAGATATGTAATTGGAGCCTTGCAAAGTAAATTTTTACTTGTTATAACTTTTTGATATGTACAGATTTCTAGGGATTCTACAGTTAAAAAAATTCATAAGACGTTCATCGGGATCTAGGCCATATTTATTTCATCAGATGACCTAAGAAATTGAAAAACTGAAAACAAAGTCCTATATACACTGGGCAACAAAATTATCGCAACAAAAATTTACGTCAAAAATTTGCCCCAACTTCAAATAAGCATAACTCTGCGAAAAATTGTCATATCTGAAAGAATTTTTTTCATTTTAAAGGGTGAAGTCTGTACTTTAAGAAACCATCGTTAAATTTTGAATTTAGCCTTCCCCCCTCCCGCCGTTCTTCCAAAAGTAAGGACGTGTTACGTCTTTAAAAAATTGCATACTTTGACACATTCTACGGAGTAGAATGAATTTTTTTCGTAACTATTATGGCAACCACCGTAAAATATGGACTTTTCCCTGCAAATTGAAAAAAAATTAAGTCCGTACGATTTTTTTGCCGAGTTATATGGCTTATCAAAGATACCTATGCATTTTTGTGCATTCAATTACCGCCAACATTAGTATTACCCGATGAACACTATGGGGAGGTTATTGGTACGATTTTTCTTATCGTGTATGTGTGTGTGTGGTGTGTGTGTGTGTGTGTTTGTATGTGTGTGTGTGTGTTAGCAGAGATTTGCGCAAACTAATTTTTATTCAAACGAGACACTGTTACGATTTTGTCTTTTGTTTTTCCGAATGAGCAATACGTCGTGGCACGACAGTGACATCATTGATTATCAAATCTTCAGGCGGTTATATTGTACGAATGGAAATCTTCCTCGTTGTTACGGCTTGCCGAAGATACACAAAACCGGGTTTCCTATGCGTGTCATCGTGTCAGCAATAATAGGCAGTCCCCACTATAATGTCGCAAGCTATATACATGAGATTTTGCATAACTCTATCCCCAAACCACGATCTCATGTAAAGGATGGTTGGTCGTTTGTAAAAAAGATTGCGAATGTGAGGATTGGTTCCGACAAGGTCCTTGTGTCTCTTGATGTCACAGCACTGTTCACCAACATTCCGAATGAGTTGGTGTATGAGTCGGTGAGAAAAAGATGGCATTATATCTCACAAAATACCGAGCTCAGTTTGTCTCAGTTCCTCCATGCCATAGAATTGATTTTACATTCCACTGTATAGCTTTTGTTTCGACGGCCAATTCTATGAGCAGATCTACGGGAGTCCCATGGGATCTCCCCTCTCTCCAATATTGGCTGATATGGTCATGGAGGATCTTGAGACTCACTGTTTAAGTTTATTGGACTTCGATGTTTGTATCTTCCTCCGCTATGTAGACGACGTTTTTACCATAGTGCCGAAACGAGCTATAATGCTTTATTGGAAGCATTCAATGGTTATCACCCACGGTTGCGTTTCACCTACGAAATTGAAACCGATGATTCGTTGCCGTTTCTGGATACTATTGTGATTAGGGATGGCGATGAGTTAATCACTAATTGGTATAGGAAGCCGACTTTCTCGGAGAGATACATTAATTACTTTCTAATCATCCACTTAAATATAAAATCAACAGCATAAATAATTTAGTGGATCATGCTATCTTGTTGTCAGATGAGCGTTTCCATCACGCCAACATTAATATTATTAAAGACATCCTTGTGGATAATAGCTTCCCGATTAAGTTGGTTAATAAGCATATTAGCAATAGATTGCGACAATTAGAAAATAGAAGTAACTTGAGCGCTAACAATTCCGAACGCGACGGCACGTTTGATGTACCCAGATGCGTGGTGATCCCTTATGTGAAGGGCTTAAGCGCGGGCATACGAGGTACTCTCAAGAAGGTGGGCTGTAACGTGGTATATAAGATACCGAAAAAACTCAGTGCTGTCATCAGGAGAGGCAAGGACAGATTAGCGACTAATAGGGAAACTAATGTAGTCTACAAATTGATTGTGAGAATTGCGATGCGTCCTACATCGGGCAGACGAAGAGACATCTCGAGACAAGAGTGAAAGAGCATTTCAGCGATATTAAAAAACATGACAGCAACTTCTCTGTCGTAAGTAAGCACCGGATCCAGAATGACCATAATTTTAAGTGGTCAGATCCGAAAATATTACACAAAGAACCCCACTTGAAAATGAGAGAGATCGCTGAAATGTTCTTCATAAAGAAATATAATAACACGTACGATTAATTTAAAAAAAGATACCGAGAATTTAAACACGACAGTGTCATCACGTCTGTGTAATTGTTTATATTTCTACCTCGTGACACCTTGTTTCTTTCTTTGTCCGCTCAGTCTACCAAGTACTCGCATACACGCAACATGTCGCAACGAAGAATCAAATCATACGCGAAAATTCATTAGTATGGAATTCGTAAGTTTTTCTTGATTGTCGCATTCTCTCCTCACATATCATTGTTGCTACAAATTAAGATTGGTCCACAGCTGACATTTATGGCCATGCGGGAACATGCTCGTGAACTCAGGAATTTTTATTGATTATGTGACGAGTCATTAGATGATATAGGTATTGCTAACTATTTAACGTTGTTAATTATTCTGATTTATTTATATTGTTTTATCTCGATTTATTTATATTGTTTTTCTCGCTGTTCCTGTTTTAGTTCGCACTTGAAAAGGGCTCGAATCTGTAGCCGAAACGTTGTGCACTTTATATATTTTACGCCAGTTAATCGAGAAATAAATTGATTTTATTTTTTAATTTTAGCTGGTGGAACTAAAAACCGAAGTTGCCCGATTGAAAAAGAATTGCGCAAAGGCAAATAAAGCCGTGGTAGAGAAAGAAATTTCAAATTTGCCTCAAGCGCAACAGGAAGCGGTCAGAGCATGCTTCTCTTCAGCGAAAGTAAAGAGTAAAGGACGACGATACACTAAACAATGGATATATGAATGCTTACTCATGAGGATTAAAACAGAAAGCTCTACGAGCATCTGAGATCACATGAGATTCTTGCTTTACCTCATGTTGACACTGTAAATAAGTGTGTGAAATGCATGGGCAGTATATATGGGTTTAGTAACACCATGTTTGATATGTTGCGTACAAAAGCTGAGCAGATGGAACCGGCTGAAAAAAGAGGTATGTATATTATTACTAGTGGGAAATTTAATTTGAGAAAGAAAATATTATTTTAATTGTTCTTTGTGCAGGTATTCTCCTTGCTGATGAAATGAAACTGTCTGAAGCCTTAAAGTTTGATAGAGATTTCTGTCGGTTTCATGGATTTGTAAACCTAGGCGATTATACACCTGAATCTCAAGAACATGAACTATGTGATCATGCTCTTGTGTTCATGTATCAACCGTTTCGCGGCTCGTGGGTACAGGCGGTTGCATGCTTTCTCAGCAAGGGTTGTGCCAACAGTAATGTATTGCAATGCCTCGTTCTTGAATGCATCATACTCCTTGAAAAGAGTGAATTTCTTTGCGATGGTGTTACCACAGATGGTGCAACGTGGAATCGAAGTATGTGGAAGAAATTTGAAATTACCGAAAGTAATATTTCTTGTCAACATCCTTACGATCCTGACAGAAAGTTGTGGTTTTTGTCTGATTTCTCCCATCTGATAAAAAAACTTCCGTAATTTTATTACATCGCAACTGGAGATACCCAGCGAGAAATGACCTATCGAATCGACGTCAAATTGACGTCGAAATCATCGATATTACATCCATATCGAAATAATGCTCGAAATTTGAAGCTTATTTCGATGTTTGTGCTTTATGACATTTTTTAAAAGAAGAGATTATTTGTGACATACATTCAACGCGCCAGACTGTAAACAGGCAAATTATGTATTTTTTGTTAAGACATCGATATTTCATCATTTCGATATCGATTTGAAGCTATTTTGATTTGCCTGTCAAATATATAATAACTTGCCATTATATAAAATACAATATGAATAAAAAATTATATTGTATTGGCAGACATGGATAATGTAAATATTTTATAATTTGAACATTATAATAATTGCATTACAATATTAATTTTTTTAGGCTTCCATTTCTAGTTACTTTATAACTGTAAAAGTCACAACAAAATTCCTGTTTGTAATTTGACAATTTTGAAAATTAAAATATTATATAACAGGTACATTTTCAGTACTACATCCGCTCATTTATTAAATAAGAAGTTAAATTAAGCAACTAATTAATAAATTATTAATATTAATTATTAATACAATAAGGTATTTACATTTATCAAAATAAAAAATAAGTTCAATTATGAAAATAAATATTAATAATTGGACTTATTAAAAATTAAATAATTTGTTCAGATATTGCGCTCGAATTCTTTTCGCGTTTTACAACGCCCGATCGTTCATATTAGATGGCGCGATGCGCGAGTTGCCACTCTCAAAGAGCCCCTGCCGGCCCCACCTCTTTCCTCACTCGTTAGGTGCCATGGCCGCACTTGCTTGCGTTTCTTCGAACGTGTCGAGTCTGTTACCTCTTTCTTAACGGATTGATCGTTGCGGCACGTGTTCTGGAGACCAACCGAGCGAGAGTCGGATCACCAGGGAGAGCTCACTGCCAGGAAAGGGAGAGCTGCGGCAGCTAGCGTCCGAGAGGGAGAGTCGAGGCGAGGAGTCCGGTTCAGCGAGCGGAGCCCTTAAGAGATTTTCATTGGGACGCCATATTTGTTACTTTCATTTGAGGATTCATATTTTTAGGGTTTATACCGTCATTTTTAAGGATTAACCATTAATTAAAGGTTAACTATCACTTGAAGGTTAACCATCATCCAAAGAAAAACCCTTAAAATTGGGTATAACCGCCAATTAAAGATTAACCTTCAAATGATGGTTAACCTTCAATTGGCGGTCCGAAATCACTCCCAACTTTAAGAGTTTTTCTATGGTGTTTTTTTTAACGGTTAACACCGAAAGTTGAGTGCATTTTTCCATAAGGGTATATCAGTAATTATTATATGCTATTTATGACATTTAACATAGCAAGTGTTTATATTATATCTATTTCAACAGTTATTTAACTTATTGTTAGAGATGTTGATTTTGTACAGACATTTTATTCTCAAAGACAAACATTTCAAAAATATAGACTCATAAAAGAGAGAAAATTAAATACACATCTGTTCTACTAATTCTAATATTAATTTGTTTACAATTTATGTCTTTTTTACATTTTGCATACAAGACTATTTATATTTTGCCGTACATATGATCAGTATATTAGGAACAAGTTATGGCGCAATTTACTTGGGATACAAAATAACCATTTACTTTTACTTTTAATCATTTATTTTTAATTTAAACGAATTGACTTTGTAAAAAAAAATGCATTAATGACAAACTTCATTCAATGACAAACTTTCCTAAATCTTAATTACACTGAATCAATCTATGTTAATTGCACTAAGTCAATCTGTCAAATCTGTTTTTTTGTGATAATAAATATACATTATGTGCAATATATATTCTCTATCTAGACTTAAATAATATATATTTGCGATTATAAATACATATATGTACAACTCTATCTAGCGACTTAAATAATATATGTTTTTGATAATAAATACATATATATGCAACTCTATCTAGACTTAAGTAATATATTTTTGTAATAATAAATGTGCATATATGTGCAATTCTACCTAGATAAATAAATTAATTGTAAAAATTATTTCTATTGTAAGTTTTGTGCTCTTCTAATAAAGATATTGGGGAGAAATAAATAGATAATTTTTGATATATTTTCGATATACTATTAAACACATAAGTAGTGGAATGTGAATATATTTATTTATTTTAATGTATAATACAAGAAAAAGATCATGTTTTATGGTTTCTAATAATAGCTGCAGTGAGGAAATAGTAATCAATATCGAGTCGAAATCGATTTATTCTGAATTGAAAAGTCATCGAAAGTGATACCACATTTCCATCGAGATCGATGAATATTTCAATTACTTTTCGATATACGTTTTCGACGTCAATTTGATGTCGATTCGATGGGTCATTTCTCGCTGGGTATGGGTAATCATTGAACTATAACCATAGTGGAATAAGCACTTCTTTATTCTCGAGTGATCCAAACTGTGCTCATTCTAGTATGATTATAGTTTAATGTGGATAACATATTTTATTTGATACGCTTTGAATACATGCATCCATTTTATAGTAATATTTTATGCTTTGTAGACACCCGATGGAGTGATAAAAAAGAAACATTGGAAGGCAGTAATAGAAAAAAAATGGCTAAGGAGAGCGAAAGAAAGATGCAGATGAAAAGAAACTTGCAAACCAAGAACGTATTGATCCGAATAATCAATAATTGTAATATGTTGCCGCTGTAAGTGTTCTAGACTGCAAGTTATAATTCATCACCAAATAATATTGTATATGTAAAAATATTGTATTTTCTATTCTAGGCTGTGAAAAACGAAGTGAACGTGCCGTGTTTGAAAAATTTGTGGAAACTTTCATTAGACATGTGTACAAAGTCTAAAAGCGCTCTTCCCTGCTTACTTTGCGTCAGCCAGAAAAGATTCTTATTTCTACAAAATTGGCATTACTTTTTGTTATGTGTCTGTCCCATTTGAAAAATCGCGATCCAAAGATGTGTCGAGTATAATATATAGACTGTTTATATAGTTACCAAAGCTTATTATGTGCAATTAATAAAATATTGGTTAACATCAAAAGATCATATTTTTTTATAAACTATTGTATATTCAACACTTAGCGATAAAAAACACAATTATTTGATTTTTGTTTACAGTCGTTTATTATCTGTATTTTATGAAAAATATTTTTTGTAATAGCCTAGGATTTCTAGGAATATAATTCCTGCTAAAAATATTTTTTATAAAATACAGATAAATGACTAAACAAAAATCAAATAATTATGTTTTTTAAATACTTTTAATTAAAAACAAAAAACAAAGAACTTGAATCGCCAGTGAACAATTAACAATTAGCAAAAAGGTATTATGATCCAACTGGCAAATTTTATTGATCAAAAAACGCTACGTTTCGACCGCAGATTTCGGTCCTTTTCAAGCGTATAGAAACCACTCACAAATATTAATTAATATAAAAGGACCGAAATCTGCGGTCGAAACGTAGCGTTTTTTGATCAATAAAATTTGCAAGTTGGGTCGATCACAATATGTTTACTTACTTTTAATTAAAATTTACAATTAAAAAAGATGTCCATTATAGGTCCAAAATTGGGTGCGTTTTGGACATTTTGCGGACGTACAAAATTATGACAAATGGACGTCCATGGGACGTACATATTTGGACATTCTGCGGACGTACAAAGTTGTGACAAATGGACGTCCATGGGACGTACATAGAACGTCCGACGGACCTTATTTGGACTTTGTTTGGACGTCCGAATGTCCAAAAGCGGATGTCCAATGAACATACAATGGACGTCCTTGTGCTATCTGGGGAGGTACGAACTCACGAAGAGGACATTCAACGCCGATACCGAGACGTCCAGCCACACGCAGATTAGTCGTCTCCAGTGCCCACCTCGTCCGAGCCAACGCAGAGAACCTTCGAGATTTGAGAGCTAAGTACTTTTCAAATACATATGTTTCATGTCCGATAAATTCATCTCTCATTGAATTTGATATTAACGAGCTTCGTGCTTTAATCTTCGTGCTTATATCTACATAATATTTTTCGGCAAGAGGAGATTACGTTTCGCGGAAGGACTTTTTCCGAGCGCGTTCAGACGCGTTGGAATACATTAATATCTGTGTTTCAAGACATATAATT
The DNA here is from genome assembly GCA_030770225.1 of Temnothorax unifasciatus. Classification (NCBI taxonomy): domain Eukaryota; kingdom Metazoa; phylum Arthropoda; class Insecta; order Hymenoptera; family Formicidae; genus Temnothorax; species Temnothorax unifasciatus. The sequence continues at coordinate 227,005 of JASTWK010000256.1, read as the reverse complement.
ACGCAGTCGTGTTGTGATTGATTCGCCGCTGAGAGAGAGAGAGAGAAAGCTCGTCGAGTCGCGATTTGCTTTTGTTATTGGTCGCGCCCGAAAAAATCGATAACGTATTTTCGCTCGCGCGCGAGAAATCCGAGGCGGCCGTGCTAGCTGAGTCGCGTTATATAATTTTCCGAGTAAACATCAAATTGTTTAACGAATTATAAGATCGAATTTCATCGTTTTCATTATGAGTCGTCTAAGATATATTAGTCAGAAGCGTTCAACGCTGAAAGCTCACCTGACCAATCTAGATAAAATAGTCGCGGAGGATCGTTTAGACGAGGCAAACCTAAAGATACGATTAAAGCGTATAACGGAACTTTTCCATGCGTACGAAGAGTTGCATGACGAGCTCGAAATGTTGGAGCCGGCGGATGAAAACTTAGTCGAAATTAACGACATTCGGGACCGATATTACGTATAATTGCGAGCAAGATCGAAACACTCACACCGGCGTCAACATCGCACACGGTCAATTTAAACGCAACTTCAATCCCGGTCGATAATAACACGCGTCGTATTAAATTACCGGTTGCCGAATTACTAAAATTCGACGGTAATTTAGAAAAATGGTTATCGTTCAAGAATACGTTTGTGACAATGATTGATTCTCGACAAGATATAACGGACTTGCAAAAATTTTTATATCTGAAGGACTCATTACGAGATGACGCTTTGATTAAAGTTTCAATCTACGACGTGAGCGAGGAAAATTATAAAAACGCGTGGAAACTTCTCAACGACTCGTACGAGAGAAAACGAATTCTAATCGCGAAACATCTCGACGCGATTATCGATCTACCGGCGCCGGGCAAAGCTACGCACAGGGGGTTGATAAGGCTCGTTGACGACATGCGACAACACGTGAACATGCTCGCGTCGTTGGGAGTGCAGCCGGATCAGCATCTATTAATTCGAATAATAGAACGAGCATTACCAATAAATATTCGCGCTAAGTGGGAAGAGACTCTTAATTTGGATGTCTCGCCGACTGCTCGAACAATTGTATAAGTTTGTTTCAGAAACTGCATTCCGCATCTTCACGTTAGAACAAAACGCGTCGCATTCCAAATCAGAAGTCGGCAATAAGCGACAATTTTCAAAAAAGGAGACATCTTCGTTCAAAATACGCAAAGATGATTCGGGTGCGCGCGCTTTAGTTATCAATACACCCTCGAACTGTTTCTTTTGTAAAAAGGAAAAACATTCAGTATATAAATGTCCGGAATTCTTTAAGCTGTCAGTACCGCGTAGGTGGGATTTTATTAAAAAATCTAAACTTTGCAAGAATTGTCTCCGAGCACACACTGGTAACTGTAGTTGGTCACATTGCAGAATGTGCAATAAATACCACAACACACTTTTACATAACCCGACTTCCAAATCATTAGCGACAAAACAGGAAACTTCCAAAGTTAAACCCGAAAATTCGTCAAGTCAGGTACCGCCGCCCGAAACGGAATGACGGAGACCACTCGTTTTCGAAGCAATTTCGCGGAATCTACAATCACAGTTAATGATGAGCACGATAGTTCGTGTAAAAAATTCACACGGTAATTTCATTCAATGTCGCGCCTTACTAGACACTTGTGCGACGGCTCATTTCGTAACGCAGGATTTCATTCGAAATTTAAAGCTACCCGTACACCCATGTTCCATTCAGATTGGCGCGATTGGCGATATGCATACAACATCAAGCGGTACAACTGAATTTTTCATTCATTCGATCAACAATGATTTCAAGAAAAAACTTTCATTCTTAATAAGTACCAAAAATCGCAGACAGAGTTCTGGATGAAGTATTTCCACGCGAGTCGATCGACTTACCAGCGAATTTAAAATTAGCTGACCCACAATTTCATTTACCTCGATCAGTCGACATGATCATCGGTTCCGGAGCTACCTTATCTTTGCTATCGATCGGACAAATTAATCTTTCGCGAGATAATTGCGATTTATTTTTGCAAAAAACTCAGCTCGGCTGGGTCGTCGTCGGAGGGATAGTCGCGGCCGTCGGAAGGGGCATCGTTTCATGCAAGTTGACAGAATTGACGGAACAAATTGCAAAATTTTGGTTATTAGAAGACACTACCGCTAAACAGTTTAAATCGTCGGATAATTCAGAATGCGAGAACCATTACTCCCAGAACACGATGCGCGATGGTTCGGGACGTTACATTGTGCGATTACCATTTCGTATGGTGGAAAGGGATTTCGGAAATTCACGAGTGATCGCGTTGCGTCGGTTTTACGGATTACAGAAAAAACTCAAAGCTAATCCGATACTTAAACAAGAATACGAACGCGTGATGAACGAATACATTAATTTAGGCCACATGTCATTGTTACCGGAAGAATCGGAAGGTGGTTATTATCTTCCCCATCACGCGGTTATAAAATCCACGAGCGTTACAACTAAAGTACGTGTAGTTTTCGACGCGTCGGCAAAGACTAACAGGAGAATATCGTTAAATGACACTCTGATGGTCGGTCCTACGATTCAAGGCAAATTATTCGAACATCTGTTGCGATTTCGCATGCATAAATACGTGCTCACCGTCGACATTGAAAAAATGTATAGACAAATCTGGATACATCCCGACGATTGACAGTACCTAAAAATTTTCTGGTTTCACGAGGGTCGCATTCGTACGTTTCTATTAAATATTGTGACTTTTGGTCTGTCATCGGCTCCTTTTCTCGCCATTCGGACGATTCAACAGCTCGCGAGTGATGAAGGCGCCGATCTCCCCGTCGGCGCTGAAAGTCTGGAACGCGATTTTTATGTTGATAATCTTATAACCGGGGCAAATACTTTAAAGAAGCTCATACAGATTCGAGACGAAACTATCGAGATTCTAAAACGCGGTGGCTTCAACATAAGACAGTGGGCTTCGAATAATCCGCAAGCTCTCGAAAAGTTAAATGAAAAGAGCGTAGATGTCGAGTTTCTTATCAACGAAAATCCGATTCTGAATACCTTAGGCATTTCATGGAACGCGCGTCGCGACGAATTACTTTATACAGTCAATCCTATTCAGTTATCTGATAGAGTGACTAAACGGCGTATTTTATCAGAAATAGCCAAGATTTTCGATCCCCTCGGATTACTTGGTCCGATTATTCTAACTTCCAAGGTTATAATGCAAGAATGTTGGAAAGCGAAGATTTCGTGGGACGAGTCAGTACCCAGCGCGTTATATTCTTCGTGGTCATCATTCGTAAATCAACTTGAGCTAATGGATCATTTGGCTATCGATCGATGTTTAACGGTTGATGAACCTATTGAAATTCAAGTTCACGGTTTTTGTGATGCGAGTAAGGTTGGTTATGGAGCCTGCTTGTACATACGATCTCGCAACGAGCGGGGAGACATTCTTGTCCGACTCTATTGCGCCAAAGCGCGTGTTGCTCCTCTCAAAGATGTGACGATGCCTCGACTCGAATTGTTAGACTGGCTTACACTGGCACGGTTATATTACGAAGCGAGTACAGCATTCACCTTCAAGCCTCATAAAACTATTTTTAGGACGGATTCTATGATTGTTTTACACTGGTTGAAAAAATCTCCGAGTATTCTCAAACCGTTCGAGGCAAATCGTGTCAAGGAAATTCAAGAAATTAGTAAAGATTTAAATTGGCAACACGTTAGATCGGAACACAATCCAGCCGACGCGTTGTCGCGAGGTCAACTTCCGCGAGAATTTTTGAAAAACGAATCTTGGTTCAACGGTCCATCTTGGCTTAGACAGTCCGAAGCGAATTGGCCAATATCTCTCGAAACTTCTATCAAAGAATTACCCGGCCTAAAGAAAACCATTTGTTTAGTGTCAAAGATTGACTCGGATGACATCTTCAAAAGATTCTCATCTTATACGAGGTTAATCCGTACCATTGCATATTGTTTGCGAATGTTGTCCTCAAATCGAAATAGGGGCGCGCTCTCAGTACAAGAAATAACCGAATCCGAACGGCGAGTGTTAAAGCTTATTCAGAAAATACATTTTTCAGACGAGATCAATCGTATCTCAAACTCAGAAAAAGTGAAGGGCACAAGACTAGCCACGTTGAATCCTATAATCGACGAGTCAGATTTGCTTCGCGTCGGCGGCAGGCTGCAAAATGCAAATATTCCATTTTCGCAAAAACATCCGATTTTATTACCTTCACATCATCATGTCACTGATTTGATTATTCGCGAAACACATGAGAAAAATTATCACGCAGGAATTCAGTCCACCCTTTATACGATTCGTCATAGATTTTGGCTTTTGGATGGAAAAAATCAAATACGTAAAATCATCCGACATTGCATACGTTGTATTCGATTCCGTGCATCTCCTGTTAAATATAAAATGGCTAATTTACCGAGATCCAGATTTGAAAAGAACACTGCATTCTTTCACACAGGTATCGATTTTTTTGGACCCATGTTTATTAAGGAGAAAAAGCAGCGAAACAAGGGTCGCGTAAAGGTGTATGGCTGCGTTTTTATTTGCATGTCGACAAAGGCCGTACACATTGAAATCGTTAGTGAATTATCGACAGAAGCATTCCTTGCCGCATTAAGACGATTCATAGGACGTAGAGCCATTACAGCAAACGTGTATTCCGACAACGGTACGAATTTCGTTGGTGCCAACAATCAACTTCGCGAACTATACGCTTTAGTCGAATCTGACGAATTTAAAACGCGAGTTGGCGACTTCGCTACAACGAAGAAAATTTCGTGGCATTTTAATCCGCCACTCTCGCCTCATTTCGGAGGCATATAGGAGGCGGCGGTAAAGTCCTTTAAACATCACTTTAAACGAGTAGTAGGCGATCTGCTGTTTACGTACGAGGAGCTAAACACCTTAGCAATAGAAATCGAAGCCATCTTAAATTCGCGACCTTTATGCCCCATATCTACGGATCCGAATGATCCACTCGCATTGACTCCTGCTCATCTTCTCGTAGGAAAACCTCTCACAATGCTGCCGGAGGATAATTACTTTTTTGTTCCAGAAAATCGTTTGACATCATGGAGATTAATATCCAAGGCCCGCCAAAACTTTTGGCGCAGGTGGCACATCGAATATCTAAACGAACTACAAAAACGACAAAAATGGTTTAGTTCGGACGTCGGACTACAGCGAGACGCTATTGTCATTTTAATAGACAAGAATCAACCATGCATGCGGTGGCCACTCGGACGGGTTGTGGAGGTGCACCCTGGAGACGACGGCGTGGTCAGAGTCGCGACCATCAAAACAGCGCAGGGAATCTTCAAACGCAATGCGAAGCTAATTTGTCCCTTACCAAACGTATCGTAGTTTTCTTTCAACTTTAGTCATTACTGATTGTGTTTCAATACGTACCGCATAACATAATATTGTTCACGCGATTAACATTTTTATTTAGTATGGTTGATCGTTCTACTCTCAACGGGGGGAGAATGTTCCGTGGAACATAGGCGGCGGTGATCGAGTCGTCGCCGAAGCGTTGAGCGCAATTCAATTGTCCCAGTAATCGAATTTTTGTTAATTAGCTAGGCAACGAAAAAATCAGTCTCGTGAATCCTTTTGAGAGTAGACGACCCATCGCATCTTTCTTCGGAAAACGATTATTTCACATAGTGATATTATCTCACGCAAAAGAGCCGAGTCTCTTATACGAATACGCGATCGAGCCGAGTCTCGAGCACGCGATAGAGCCGAGTCTCTTATACGAAGAGCTGAGTCTCTTATACGAATACGTAGAAGAGCCGAGTCTCTTATACGAACATACGAAGAGCCGAGTCTCTTATACGAACACACGAAAGAGCCGAGTCTCTTATATAGATACGCGATCGAGCCGAGTCTCGATTACGGGGCCCCGTTCGCGATACCGAGTGTCGCCTTCAATATTGTGCATTTGTGTATTCTCGCTAGAAATATTTCTTAATTGTACATCACACGAACTCTGGGGGTTTTTATGCCGTAACAGGCTTTTCCCCCATGAGCCAATAAAGGATTGTTTTCCCTTGGCTCAAAAATCACGACTTGATTTATTTCTAATCATCCATCCCGAAACTGGAAGACGTCTTCATGTTGAAGAGGTTTTCGACGATACACCACCGTCACCGCGGAGTTCTCGGCTCAGGGACCAGGAGCCTTAACAATGACCTTTATGTGACCTTAAAAAAATTCATTTTTTTTCGAAAATTAGTTTTATCGTTATTTATCCTTCTTGATATCCTACAACTTTTGTCTAAAACGTTTTTCCATATCTTCCGTATTTTTCGAGATATTTGCTTGGACATTTATGGACGGACACTCTGTATATATACATATAATAAAGTAAAAAAAGCCTCAGTTATATCAAGAATGTATTTAGAGGTTTTTTTTTAAAAAACTTTCAAATAAAAGTTGGAATTTTTAGAATAAAACATAATGTACGAAACAAATTTTTTATAGCATATATTTTTATGATATATCATAATGCTATCATTTTTTAAATAAAATAATATCTTTTATACGTAGTATTTCGATTTTGTTGGTCATTCCATACATAAAAATATTAAAGTAAGATGAAAGAAAAGTGAAACTGTTTAATAATTATGATAATCTATGAAATATTTTACATTTTATCTTAACATATTCTGACCTGAAATGTTTTGTAAATTATTCACTTTTCGATTACCTTATTTTAATATATCATACGAAGAATCGATTGACGTAATAAAAACATGTAAATGTATCGAAAAGAAAGTATGCAATTGTACACAGCAGAACTTTTCTTAACCCTTTCGCTACGACCAACCTAACCTAACTATCATTATACGAGAGAATACAAGCTGCGAGTGCTCGGCCATGCGCAAAATTTAAGTTCGTTACTTCACAATAATATGACAGGTTCATATCTTATAATAATTTTTGTTCGTTCTGACAACATATAAATGTTATTACCCTATAATAACTTAATCTCGCTTTAATTTCGCAGCGTGGCGAACAAATATTAACTATAATGATTGTTCGTAGCAAAAGAGTTAAATTTTTACTTATGATTTCTTTATATCAATCAATTTATTTTATTATTTTATATATAAAGGGAGCTTTCCAGCAAGCGACACAAATCGACAGACGTCGTTCTATCTTTCTCTTTTGACAATGAGTAACAAAGACAACGACACTTGTATCGCTTGCGGGAAAGCTCTCAAAGGCATTAACTTTTTGAGAGTATGAGCGCGAACAACGTAAGATGCTCGCTGTGGCACATACATCTTCTAAATATTTCCTATTTCTTCTATCTACTATGAAATAATTGTTTCTAAATAAATAATAATATAAGTCTGAGAAAAACATTTAGCGACGCCTAAATAAAAATTCTATACCTAGGTAGATATTGTATGTACAATCGTTTGATACCTGAAACTTTCGGAAAAGAATTCCGACTATACTATACAGACGCAAATAATTGACAATATTATGCTATTTCATATTCAAACATTAAAGGTCAGAGGGAAGAGAGGAAAGAGAGAGAGGGAGAAAAGGAGCGAGAGAGAGAGGGAGAGAGGGAGAGGGAGAGAGGGAGAGGGAGAGAGAGGAGAGGGAGAGAGGGGAGGGGGAGAGGAGAGAGGGAGGGAGAAAGGAAGGGAGGGAGGGAGGGGGAGGAGAGAGAGAGAGAGAGAGAGAGAGAGAGAGAGAGAGAGAGAGAGAGAGAGAGGGGGGGGGGGAGGTATGCGCGTGTGCGTATATTATGAGAATGTGTCTTTGTATGTAATTAAATATTATACTTATTAATTTCAAATCCTCTTATTTTAACATCATTGGCCGTGTTCAGCAGAGACAATTGTTGAGTGTCGTTTTATCAACACGCTACACGCTGATTTGTTTGGTCTAAAAGTAAGAGCCAATCACGTTCGATTGCTACTGAGCGGTTTTTTCTACTGAACGCTCCCATTATCTGCACTAAATAAAACGCGATAAGTTCATTCATAGGACCGTAAATCCAGATAAAGATCAATAACATATCACAGCTTCAGAATTATATATGTTATGTCTTATATTATATATACGTCTTAAGAATAATGTCATTGTATACGTTTACATGGCCCGATTTACGCCAAAGTTATAACATCGATGTTATAACTTCGGTTTAAATCAAACCGTGTAAACGTAGTCATTGGCGGTATCTTTAACAGTATCACCTCTCAAACTCTCAAATATGCGCAACAGTTTTTATTTCGACCCAATAGCTATAAGCATCAACCAGCCGCTAAATTGTGTCATAAATCGAAACGCAGAAGATATTTGCAAGTAATCCGATTGATCTTCGCTTCCTAAGCACAATGGTTTCCGCTTGTTACGTTCATTCATAAATAAACGCGTACTCAGAATTGCAGTTGTGCAAGACACGTCAGGACATTAACTGCAGTTGTTTCTCATCTGGTCTGATCAAGCAATAATGAAGCTGCCATTTCCACATCGTATTTAGTCTGCTTCAAAGCGTTCTCACATTGTTGTCTAGTAGCCAATCCCAACCTGAAATTACAATAAAATTTAATTTACGGATATAGAAAATGGGCTAACTAAGAACCAAGCGCGGTAAATAATGCGCGAAAGTTTTATTTTTATTTTTATTTTCCAACCTTAAATGCGCGCTGACTAAAGAACCCCTCCATAATCATACGTATTTTGGGTTTCGGTGAAATTAGTTAAACCTTTGGAAATAAATAGTTGTGATGCTGATCAAAAGCGGGTCATAAGCATGATCCCTAAAAATCAACCTTTTGGGCTCCATGAGCCGTTGCCCTTAATAATTACGGTAAAACAGCAACAATATCACCAGGCCTATTGTACAACTAAAAGTACTTGAATAAGCGCGTGTGTGTGCGTGTGTGCGTGCGCCCGTTCCCTTGGCATTATATATGCGTAAAACACATTATGTGTTTTGCGCAGATATAATATACCATAGAAAAGCAGCGCAAATCATGTAATGATATCGTCAACAGAGTAGGCTTAGTTTAACGTTAGTTGCAATACAGATACGCGAGCACGCGCTTACTCAACCGACGTATAGTTGGCAAACAAATTAAAAATTATTGAAAATTATTTTATCCAATCGTTTGGAAATCATTTGGAGATATTTGGAGATAAAAACTTTTTAGAGTTTGGAAAACCATACAATAATCACAATTAATTAAAATCAATTAAACGTATAATTAGCAGAAAGTGTCTAAAAGATATTTTTTTTAATCCAATCGCTCCAGAATTATTTGGATAAAGTGTCGATATAATTTTTATTATTTAGAAAACAACTCTATTCTGAAAATACTAATAAAAATTAATTAAAGGTCAATATTTCGTTTTAATGTCCGCATTATCTACGATTTGGATGGCTAAAAACTAAGTAAAAAAATTTGTTGCTCGAATCTTTTTGTTATTTAAATATTCTATGGACTGTGCCCTACCAGAATATGCAACATACGATTTTGTTGCTCGCCCCTAACTGCAAATAAACAAATTATTTATCTCCACATCAACCGTTATCTGCGCCTTCGATGTCTAAAAACTAAGTAAAGGAATTTGTTGCTCGAGTCTTTTTGTTATTAAATATTCTATGGACCGTGTCCTACCAGAATATGCAACATATGATTTTGTTGCTCGCCCCTAACTGCAAATAAACAAATTATTTATCTCCGCATCGACCGTTATCTGCGACTTTGATGTCTAAAAACTAAGTAAAGGAATTTGTTGCTCGGGTCTTTTTGTTATTTAAATATTCTATGGACCGTGTCCTATCAAAATATGCAACTTGTGATTTTGCTGCTCGTCCCTAACTGCAAATAAACAAATTATTTATCTCCGAATCGACCGTTATCTGCGACTTCGATGTCTAAAAACTAAGTAAAGAGAAACAAATTCTTGTACTTAGTTTTTAGCCATCAAAGTCGTAAATAACGGTCGATGCGGAGATAAATAATTTGTTTATTTGCAGTTAGGGGCGAGCAACAAAATTATAAGTTACATATTCTGGTAGGACACGGTTCATAGAATATTTAAATAACAAAAAGACTGTTGTTAGTTTTTAGACATCGAAGTCGCAGATAACGGTCGATGCGGAGATAAATAATTTGTTTATTTGCAGTTAGGGGCGAGCAACAAAATCGTATGTTGCATATTCTGGTAGGGCACGGTCCATAGAATATTTAAACAACAAAAGATCCGAGCAACAAAATTTTTTACTTAATTTTTAGCCATCCAAGTCATAGATAATGCAGACATTAAAACGAAATATTGATCTTTAATTAATTTTTATTAGTTCAGAATAGAGTTGTTTTCTAAATAATAAAAATTATATCAAACACTTTATCCAAATGATTCTGGAGCGATTGGATAACAAAAAATATTTTTTAGACACTTTCTGCTAATTATACGCTTAATTAATTTTAATTAATTGTGATTATTGTACGGTTTTCCAAACTCTGAAAAGTTTTTTCCAAATATCTCCAAATGATTTCCAAACGATTGGATAAGACACTTTTCAATAATTTTTAATTTGTTTGCCAATTATACGTCGGTGCTTACTCAAGTACTTTTAGTTGCACAATAGGCCTGGTGATGTTGTTGCTGTTATACTATAGTTATTAAGGCTCCTGATCCCTGAGCCGAGAACTCCGCGTTGACGGTGGCGACGTACCGTCGCAGTAGAAATAAGAACTCTCTCCAATGGAGAATTCTATCCTTTGTGACATGTTGACAATTTATTTTGTCCTGCGTTTAATTTCTTTATTATTCGCTCTGTACTTGTGCTATAACGTTTAACGTATTTGTGAAACTCGTAAAATTGACTGAGAAGTAAGATTTGCAAGAAATACATATGCAGAAGGAACATTCTCCACTCCTTTCGATAGTCGTCAAACGGCTTGTTTTTCCGTATGTTTAGGCTTCGTTTTATGGCTGTTTGTTTATTGTCGAGGGAAAAAATAGTTTCCGGTCAATTTTAGAAGTGTTCTTAAACGATCTATAGTGATTTTTTATTGAAATGTCTTTTTATTTTGGAATAAAACGCAGGACAAATGGGGTGTTATTTCTCGCCTCAATAGCAAGAATTCAATATGGCTGCTGTGACTGCCCAGGAGCCTTAAGGGCAAACGCTCATGGAGGCCAAAAGGTTGATTTTTGGGGAACATGCTTATGATAACTTTTGATCAGCATCACATAAATTATATTATCTATTTCCAAAGTTTCAGCCAATTTCACCGAAATCCACAATAGTAATTTTACACCTTATTTTGACTTTTGAACAATGATAGCATCTAAACGGTTGATTTTTGTGAATATTGCCCTTGGCTTTTAATCAGCATCATATAAACTATTTATTTCCAAAGTTTCAGCTAATTTCACCGAAACCAAAAATACGTATGATTATTGCAGTGTCCTTTGTCAGACTTGAAACACAGCTCCGGTTGGAGTAGTAAAATTCCCTCCCTATCCCTAATTAAATCGATTCGATTTGTGTTTCAAGTCTGACAAATTTAATCGGCGCGCAGTCAAAGTTGAAAAATAAAAATAAAAATAAAACTTTTGCGCATCATTTACCGCGCTTGGTTCTTAGTTAGCCTGTTTTCTATATTCGTGGATTTCCATTGGAACCTATACTTCGAATTTTCATACATGCGGATACTGAAATATTTCAAAAATCTTTATCCAATTATTTCTGAAAGTATCCGAGAAATATATTTTTTAATAATTTTTTATAAGTCCCAATTCTTGTAAAATTTCTCAGAAAATATGAGAAATTTTTAATATTATTAAAGACCTTCATACAGTATAAGGTCTTCGAATACCATAATAAACGCGATCACGGAAGCTCCAAACGTTCGAAATATACATATATAAATCGAAATACACACTACAAAACAACGTCGGAGATCCCTTTTAAGAAAATAACTGACAAAGTTCCCTTGCGGCGTGTGGCTTTCGCCGGGATATTTTGCTGTGTGGGTAATGTAGTCATTTTCAGTCTTTAACACGTTGCCAATTTTAGATCATGCGGAATTAAGATTTGATGCTTCTCACACCTGATAACTATATATTAATTGATAATATTATGAATTGCTTACTTTAATTTGAGTTAAACTACTGTCGCACAGCAAATTTTTCGATCGTCGAAAAATGTGAATAATTGTTTTCGCTTTTCTTTTAACGTATATAACGTCTGCGAGAGGCATCGCAAGAAAACAAACAACATTTAAATATCTTACGTAGGGCATTTTTCAACTACTTGTTACAATAGTAAAGACATCTCTCTTAAAACTTGAGATAGCAGTACTGTGGACACATAGCCCTCGTAGACAAATAGCCCCGGTCTCCCCTACATAACAGATTATATATAAAAGTTTTCAAAATTAAAAAAATATACTGTGGCATTATGTTGCATGAAATCTGTTTAAGAACTGAAAGTTCAATAAAAGATGCTAGTGAAAACATTGAGTCATAGGATTATAAAAGAGTTAAAAGTTATAAGATATATGATTACAAGATTATATACAAAAGTTTTCAGAAATAGAAAAGAGTTAAACGTTATAAGATATAGAAAGTCACTAGATATAGGATTATAAGGTATAGAAAAAGTTAAAAGAATGAGTATATATTTATATTAATGTTAAAGGCCCTGGATACTCGCGGAAAATACAGCGGTCGAGTGGCGCGACGCCTACTGGAGGAAGTTCGTAGCTTATTGATATGCTCCCAGCTTGAAAATTTGTCGGTAAAAATGAACAGCGATAAATTATGTATTTTAATCCACGAGTCTCCGGCAGTCCGGCGTTTTGAGCCTCTCGACTCGTGATCAGGGGCGGATCTTGACTTTTCGGGGCCCCTTAATACTAATACTATTTCAGGAGCCCCTTTTTCCGAGCAGAACAGAAAATTACAATAACGTCAAAAAATGACAAAAAATTATTATAAAAAAATTAACTTTTCAAGAAAAAAGCTAAGAACTGTACGCGCGCGTGGGAAATATTTGCGCACGCGTACTTTCTTTTCAACGCAGATGTTGGGGAAAAATTTTAGATGTATACATAATTTTTCTTCTAACGTAAAGTATATCGGAAATCTTAGGTACTCGCACGCAACTTGTGTGTTCGCATAAAAGAGTCACGGTGCGTCTCGCTTCGCGTGTACTTGGCGCGAGACTAACGTGTCTCTTGATTTATGATGGTTCTGGAGATTAGAACATCTGAAAAAGAAAAGCTTATGAAAAACTAAGTTTTAATTAGAGAATAATGTGAACCTTAACAAGTCTTTTAATTTAAAGACCATTCATCAACTTGCCACACAAAGATTGTGGATAATTGGAAAAAATGAGCTATATGATAGGCTTTGTGAAAGAATGCAAAATGTATATAGATATCTTAAAATTATTTATATCAGTAAAAACCTAATTCAACACATTTTTACGAGATCTTTTGTGGAATTCGTCGCGTGTCGAATATGACGCCGCTGAACTGTCATTGAGGGGTCTACCAGTTCTGTCGACTGCTTTTTCGATTGATCCATCACCCCCGCGGGTTTGAGAAATAATAAAGCATGGATAACTTGTAAGCGTATTCGTGCAGCACAATATAGCGGAAGATATAAACAAATTTTTGTTAGACATTGTGCGTTTTCCAGCAAGAGACACAGATGACAGTGAATTATTTCATCTTTGGACGAGTTTTTTAATTCATCGATTGGTCAATCGATGAATTAAAAAACTCGCTTTTTGTATAATATTGGCAAACAACAAGGATGAAACGATTCACTATTAATACTAATTCACTATGTTACGCTGTGTCAATTGTTTCACCAAAGCGCGGCGTGCATCAAGGTCGACAGCATGCTTTTGTTTACATTGCACTGCGTGTTGGAACCGGTGGGGTACGATAAACACTTGCATTCGAACTGTCACGTCTTGCCCCCCCCTGTGGACGCCCTTGAGTCGGACTCATGGCAAAAAAGAGAATCAAACTATCGGGATGGAAGAAAAGTGCAAAGAAAGGGGCGAGGGCAAGGTATGTATTTTCATAAATAATGATGAATGAAGCTACTGTGCATATGTATGCACTCTTCCAACATAATTTCGATGGATGGATCTTAGAATTTCTGATTAATACTTATGGGATTGAAACGTCTTGACTCCTAGGGTTGTGATTAAATATCTTCCTTAGAATAAACATCAGAATAATTAACAAAGCCTGGGTACCTATTTTTGAAATGGTTTAAACGAATACGTTTATGATCAAAAAAGTGGGGATTTCCTAGTTGAGCGCCAATGGGAACCCAGTTAACGCACCTTTTCGTTCATAAATGTATTCGTTTCATAACAAACGATTTCAAGAATAGGTACTCTGTTATAACATTAAACGAATTCCACAAAAGATAATTAAAGTACAAACGATAGGTGTACAACGTACAAACGAAAGGCGCATGGTTGCAAGTTTTTTCTGCATGTTTTTTTAGAATTACGTTTTGTCCTTCTCCGATATAATTACGATGATTTTACTAAAGCCCGAATAATTGAATCGTTTGGTCAATTTTTTATTTTACTGGAACTACTCGAAATATATTTCTTATAATTGTTTGTCAATGAAAAGCGACAGACTAAACTTGATTTCCGCGAAAATGTTGCAAATTAAAACTTGGCTTCCAAATTCATTTGCATATTTTATTTCAGTATTCTTTTACATTATATAGCAACACAGATATTGAATCCCAAACCGACGAGTTAGAACTAACACCCTTAGTAGTGTCAGCGTTTGGCATATCTTAATATAGGTTCATTTTATATGAATTTATCGATATTGCAACGTTTTCATATACTAGGCGACGAATGAAAAGAGAAGCAGCGAAAGTGTATGAAAAGAAACAGAATAACGACGAAAAGAAAACGGCAGAGAAAAATAAAGAGAGAGAAGAGAAGAAGCAGAAAATTAATGATGTTGACCGAAATTGTAAGTACAAGACACATTGCCTGGACCATTTTTGTGCATGTACATTCCACAAAAATGGTGCATGCACATTCAGTAAAAAGCCTTACAAGGCTTTCGAGTTGCTATCTCGTTCTCGATGGAAACTATAATCGAGATCATGTTTGATCTGCATACGTTATGTTTTTTTTCAACTAGCATCTTCGCCTTACCAGACGCCGTCATCTTCCGAAAATTGTTATGGAAAGGAAGTAAAAATAAAAGACAGCCTAACTGAACCCATTGATTTGACTTCAAGTTATAGCCCCGAAGAAGGGCCGTTTCTCGAAAAAGACAATCAAGCGCTAAAACAAGTCTTTATTCAACATCAGTTACATACGATGTGTATAAAAGACTACCATAAATCATGCAATAAAGGAGCTACGCCACTAATAATCGACGAACAACTTTTTGGCTTGGAGGATAAATTGCAATATAGAAAAACATCGGCGGATTTTGTGAATGATGTTCAAGACACAACTTCAAACGTGCGCGAATTATCGGATGAAAAGTCCTTTCTTATCGACAACTGCATTGATTTCGGTCGACTCGAAGCTGGTCTGAGTTGTGGAAACGTGCTCGTGGATCCATAACACTTGTTCGAAGAAATGCACCGACAGTTTGACGACCATAGTCCAGGAATTGAGTGCTGTTTTCGGGATTTGGTGTGGCTTGGATGTCAATATCGAGGTTTGCGTAATCTTCACATGTTCCAATGTCGGATGTGCCACTTCCGTGCCACGGTGTGGGGTCTTCCAAACAACAAGGAAGAGATGAATCCAAATCACCGTTCCGTTGCTGGAGCTATCTTAAGTGGAATCGGGTATACCCAACTCGAACAGCTTTGTGCAATGTAAGAGCTCCCCTGAATGACAAATGCAACTTATCAAGCAGCTCATAAGATTGTTGCTGATAGGTTTACGGAAGCTGCCTTAAAAGCTATGCGCGAGGCTGGGCAAGAAGAAGCTACACTCGCTCGAGCTCGTGGAGACGTAATCGGAGATGTTCCACATATAACGGTCGTCTGCGATAGAAGTTGGATGACACGCTCCTATGGCAAGAAGTACAGTTCACTTTGTGGGGTGGCTGTAATTGTCGGTTATGAAACCGGAAAGGTGCTTTATATACACGTAATGAATAAATACTGTAGGACATGCACTCAAGCAGAAAAAAACAGGATCCAATCGAAGAAACATAGATGCTACAAGAACTGGGGTACAAATCAAAGCTCGACCAGTATGGAAGCCTATGGACTAGTCAGAGGTTTCAATAGTAGCTTAGAACAACACGGTTTGATTTATTCGAAGATGATTGCGGACGGCGACAGTAGTGTTTATAAAAAGATACGAGACAGCAATCCGTACAAAAATGTTATTGTAGAGAAAGTCGAATGCAAAAATCATCTACTGCAAAATCTCTGCGACAAGATAAAAAAAGTGCAATTGGCGAAAGGACGAATAGGCTCAAAGGTGAGGAAAGCTATCGAGAACAATACTCTTCGAATCCGCGGTGCGATTACAAAGGCCGTTCAGCATCGCAAAAATTAGGACACATCAATGCAACAGAAAATCAACGATTTAAAGATGGATCTTTCTAATGTTCTGAGTCACGTCTTCGGCGAACACAAGGAATGTAGAAAAATTGGATACTTTTGTGATGGCCAGCTGAAGGAAGGGGAAGTCAATCTTGTACCCGAACTGAGACGTGTAAATCTGTGGGATCAGCTGGAAATAGCCTTGAAACAGTGTTGTCCGTCAATTCTAAAAGCTTGATAATCGATGAAGTTAGCAACATTGTTGAGTCCTTTAATGGATTGATTGCAAAACTGATTGGTGGAAAACGGATCAATTATGGTTTGAAGGGATTATACGAAGCTCGCTGCTACGCAGCAGTCCTTCAGTTTAACACCAGAGAAATGATGACCCGATTGCACGAGACTCTGAAAACTAAACCAGGAGCAGTTTCAATGCAATGGGAAGTGAAGGAAAAACGAAAACTTCTCAAAGCGAGGCAACGGTATGAGGACATTCCTCCCGAGAAGACCAGCCGTAAAAGGGACTTGAGTGCTACTAAAGACGCTGATTATGGACCGAATGCAGAGAAGCCGGATATGTCCCCACAAGAATATGCAGAGGCAGTTAACGAGCATATGGAGACCCTTAAAAAATGGCAAGAGCGAAGGCTTGAAATCGAGACAGAAACAAGAATGCAGTCCGACACCGGATCTTGGTACTATTACCGAAGACGTCTCCTCACAGCATCTCATTTCGGCGCAGTGTGCAAAATGCGCCCAGAAACTTCATGCAAAAATTAAGTGCGATCTATTCTCTATCCTTCCGATTTAAAATTAGTTGCAGCGGTGCAGTACGGTATTGATTCTGAGCCTGAGGCACGTCGTGAGCTAGCTGAGTTGATGGGAATCGAAATCGAAAAGTGCGGGTTATTCATTGATCCGGAAATTTCCTATATTGGTGCATCTCCAGATGGATTAATCGATGACGACGGAATAGTTGAAATCAAGTGTCCGTTCAGTTGCAAACATCTTACGCCCCAAGATGCTATTTCGCAGAAAGTAGCAAGCATGCAGACAATTTACGATTCAAAAAAGGACGCAGAAATGAAGCGCAGACACCCATATAGGATTTTATGACCGGCCCAGTACTAAGCCAGTACTGTTTCCCACAGTTAGTATACTGGCACAGTACTGGTAACCCTACCGAACCAATACTGGTGCAACCATGGATGATAACTCCGGTCCAATACTGGCAGACAGTACTGGCCCAGCCGTTGTCTACTTGTACTGCCCCAGTATAGGATTTACTATCGGCTCAGTACTGCGCCAGTACTGGTTGCCAGATTTCAGACTGGTTGATAATTAATTAAAAAACGAGTTTTGTTATAAAATACATACGTTATATATATATATATATATATATATATATATATATATATATATATATATTGTTTATTTAATTATTATTAGTCTTCAAAAATAATATTACATTAAAGTTAACATTAATCCAAAAGTGTGTCACATTTTATTATAAAAGTGGACTCCACGATACCACTGATATAAGTTGTGCAGTTCCGTCATTTCTACATCATTCTTATACTATCGTTGGTCGTATTTTAAACAGGAGAAACGGATCCTATCAAATGCCATCTATCGGATGATTCGACATTAGCATAGTCATTTGCTAGTGATGGTTCAGTACTGTCTGACAGAATATTGGCCGATGTGCGGGTGCCAACCATTGGCCAACCGTAGGGCTTCGTCACAACGCCTGGCTATTCTATAAGTAGGAAGTCAGTTATTTACCACTGTTGGTCGAGTACTGGCTGACAGAACTCTGGCCGACAGTTGGCTGCCTTACGTTGGCCAAGCGTAGGGCTTCGTCACAACGCCTAGCTATTCTATATAGATAGGCAGTCAGTTATTTGCCATTATTGGTCGAGTACTGGCTGACAGAACTCTGGCCGACAGTTGACTGCCCTACGTCGGCCTTCGTTGTAACGCCTGACTATTCAACAACCAGTAAATTGCCAATGATGGGCCAGTATTGGCTGATAGATTCTTGGCCAATGATTGAGCGCCATAGCTTCGGCCAAGCCTTGGCTTCCTTGCCACTACGGGCAATTCCTATATGGGCATTCTTACTACTACCAAATTCAAGGGCAGCTTCACGTGACTCGTCGTAAATATTGCATATTTATGCTTTGGACGCCAAAAGGAATAAAAACCGAAAAAATATATCGCGATGATAAATTTGTTGGATATAACAATCACACAAGAGTGTGACGCTGCGGTCGCAATCTAGTTACCGACCAGATTCGGCGATATTGTCACTAGATTTATTTGATCTATGGCCGGGATTTTGCATTCAGAGAGTCGAGTTTTCTTTCTATTATACTTATGTTAGTTCAGTTCCATCTCTGCTGGCTCCATGTACAAGTCGTTACGTAAAGGCCATTGCACGTAACAAAATTTTAGTCATAATCGTAAGGTCGTAAGAAAATAGACTAATCACACTCGATTATTCTTCAAGTGCGAGAAGAATAATTGATTGTGATTGGTCTATTTTCTTACGGCCTTACGATTATGACTAAAATTTTGTTACGTGCAATGGCCTTAACAGTAAATAAACTACTTCGTGTATTATCAAAAGTACGCACGAGTACACATAGATTTCGTTAACCTATCCCGTTTCAGCACAGCTGCGTCAAATAAAGGACACGAGAAAGCTCAGTATCAACAGGTTATGGGCCCAGATTTTGTGCGTGCATAAAGTGTTTTTTCGACGAGGCAAAAATGGCGGACGTAACGAAGGCAACCATAGCGAAGTTAAACGGACAAAATTACTTCGTGTGGAAATACAGAATGGAGATGTTACTCATGAAGGAAAAACTGTGGAGCGTTGTGAGTGAGGACAAACCAGTGGCAGGGGCGGATAACAGAAATGCGGAACAGATTGCTGCATGGCAACAGCGAGACAATCAAGCGCGCGGATGGATCGGACTTTTGGTCGACGACAGTCAATTGTGTCATAAGGAACTCGACGACAGCAAAGGAAGCATGGAACGCACTCAAGGCGTATCATGAAAAAGGCATGCTGAGCAATAAAGTGACTCTGATTCGGCGTATTTGCTGTAGTAAAATGGAAGAAAGTGGCAACATGGACGATCATTTGACCAATCTGACGGATTTATTTCAGAAATTAACAGATTTCGGTGAAGAACTTTCGGACAGTTGGATCGTTGGAATGATATTAAGCAGCCTGCCGAGAAGCTACAACACGCTGGTCACGGCGCTCGAAACAAGGCCGGAGGCAGACCTGACTTTGAGCTTGGTGCAATCGAAGTTGCTCGCGGAATACAATCGTCGAAAGGAAGCGCATGGCGGCGATGGCGGTGAAGCAGTATTGAAGACAACGGATAGAAGCACAACATGTTTCTTCTGCAAGAAAAGTGGGCACATGAAGCGCGACTGTACGCGATACAAAACCTGGAAAGAAAAACAGAGTAAGGAAACGAAGACAAAGGAGAAGCAGGATAAAGAAAATAAGGCGCCGAAACCGGAGAAGCTCAATAAAGTAGAACAAAATCAGGAATTTTTATCATGGTTAAGGCTGGCAGTCATGCAGGTTGGGTCATTGATTCGGGAGCCACGTGCCATATAGCGAGCGATGAACGGTACTTTGTGTCGCTTGATAAGACAGTGTGCAATAATCTCAACGTCGCGAACGGTGAAAAAGTGAGCGTAAAAGGTAAAGGGACATGCGTGATTCGATTCGTGAATGCAGATGGTGTTGAATCGCGGGCTACAGTCTCGGAAGTGATGTACGCTCCGGATATTGACGGAAACTTACTGTCGGTAAAGAAACTTTTAGACAATGGTTATACAGTGAATTTTGTGCCAGGCGCGTGTGAAATCTCGTATAAAGACAGAAAGATCGGAATTGCGGACGAACATTCAAATTTATTCCGATTACGTGAACCAATAAAGGCATGTATGGTGAGTGAACACAAATCGAAGTGCATCTACTATTGGCATCGAGTTTTTGGTCACCGTGATCCAGAAGCAGTGAAGTTAATGTGCTCGAAAGAACTGACCAATGACATGACGATTGAAAACTGTGACATTAAGACATTTTGTGAAGTGTGTGCTCAAGGTAAACTGACACGCATGAAATTCCCGAAACAATCATTAAGCAAATCGAGCTCCGCTCGATCTCATCCATACAGATGTTTGCGGACCCATGCAGACAGTATTACCAAGTGGGATGCGTTACGTGCTCACGTTTATCGACGACTTTACCAGGTATACAGTAATTTACTTGATTAAACAAAAGTCAGAGGTTGAAATCAAGCTGAAGGAATATATAGAAATGGTAAAGACTATGTTTGGACGTAAACCTAAAGTGATTAGGTCGGATCGAGGAGGAGAGTACGTCGGGAATCAGGTCATCGGAATGCTGAAAACGGAAGGAATCCGAATGCAGTATACAGCACCGTACACACCACAGCAAAATGGTGTAGCAGAACGGAAAAACCGGACGCTTATCGAGATGGCGAGATGCATGCTTCTTGAGGCCGGGTTGCCATACAGTTTTTGGGCAGAAGCGGTGAACACAGCTAATTATCTCCAGAATCGTTCACCTTCCCGGGCAATAATCGACAGAACACCATATGAATTGTGGACCGGAAGCAAGCCAGGTACGAAAACATCTTGCAATTTTTGGAATTAAATGTTTTGTTCACATACCCTCAGAGAAGCGACGCAAATTGGACAACGTGGCGGCACCAATGATCTTCGTTGGTTATGACGAGCACACTAAGGCATACAGATGCTACGAACCGCTTCGAAAGCAGATGGTCATCAGTCGGGACGTGCGCTTTACTAACAAAATGTATTCAGCATCAAGAGTTGACATCAATTTATCAAAGGACGAATCAGACAGTATCGAGATCAACCTAGACGAGCAGGATCCAAAACCAGTAATCATTCAGGAGGAGTGGAACAATATTCGTGAGTGGAACAGTGATTCGGAGTACGAATCTGCAGATGAGCAAACAGAACGATGGGGTGATGAGGATGGCGAAGCAGAGCAGCAACAACAGGTACGCGTCTCACAATGTGTAAATAAAGGCGTCCCTCCTCGTCGCTTTATTGAGGAAATCAATGCAGTAAGCACTCAAGTAGCAGAACCAAAGACGTTGGCCGAGGTCATGGCTAGCGAACAAAAGGCCGAATGGATCAAGGCCATGGATAGCGAGATAGACTCGCTGATGAAGAACGAGACCTGGGAGCTGTGTGAGCTGCCAAGCGATCGAAAGCCAGTAGGATGCAAGTGGATTTTTAAGTTGAAGACGAATGCGGATAGGAGCATCAAGTGTTTCAAAGCGCGGTTAGTCGCCCAAGGATTTTCGCAAAAGTATGGGACAGACTATGATCAAGTGTTCGCTCCCGTGGTGAAGCAAACAACGTTCCGAATTCTCTTGGTTATAGCGGCGAAATAGGGTATGCTGGTGTTTCACTGGGATGCAAAAACGGCTTTTCTAAATGGAAGACTGAAAGAAAGGATCTATATGAAACAGCCACCAGGATATGAGCGAGAAGGCGAATTGGATCTTGTCTGCTTACTCAATAGAAGCATATATGGACTCAAACAGGCAGCTAGATCGTGGAATGAGGTGATTCATGACGCACTAGAGATGATCGGGTTCATCCAGAGTAATGCGGATCCATGCATGTATTTAGCGAAGCTGAGTAACGAGTGGTGCTTTATACTTATTTATGTGGATGATTTGGTCATTGCAAGTAAGGAGCTTCAAGTGATCGAATCAGTGAAGAAAGCACTCTCTTCAAAATTTGAGATGCAGGACCTTGGCGAGATCCGGCACTATTTAGGATTGGAAATCGATAAGAATCCAGATGGATACTATCGAATTTGTCAGACGAACTACATTCATCAAGTGGCATCATTGTTTGGGTTGAATGAAGCCAAGGCATCAAACGTGCCAATCGACCCGAACTACGACAAATCAAAGGACGAAACGGAGGTTTTACTCAACAATGCAAACTATCGACGTCTGATCGGGTGTCTGCTCTATATTTTGGTGTGCACTCGACCGGACATATCAGTTAGCGTGTCAATCCTGGCGCAAAAGGTTAGTGGACCAACACAACGTGACTGGAACGAATTGAAGCGAGTTGTCAAATCCCTGTTTGGCAGTTCTAAACTGAAGCTAACATTGGGCAAGGCGGCAAACAAGGAGTTTGTTTTCGGCTACGCGGATGCAAATCGGACTGAAAGCAAAGCAGACCGGAAATCAAACAGTGGCTACATATTTCTGGTCAATGGTGGAGTCGTGAGCTGGGCATGTCGGAAGCAAACGTGTGTGGCTCTATCAACAACCGAGGCGGAATTCGTTGCTCTGTCCAGCGCTTGTCAAGAAGCTTTATGGCTACATCGAATTTTAGATGACATGAAGCATCCAGTTGGCGGAGCAATCACTATATACGAGGACAACCAGAGCTGTCTCAAATTCATTGAGGAAGAGAAGCTGTCAAACCGCACTAAACATATCGATACTAGGTATCATTTCAGGAAAATAAATTTTTTTTCCGAAAATTATAGGGCATTAGGAGATACGGTACTGTCTCACGTCACATATGTACACGCGAAGCGAGACCGCACCGTGACTCTTTTACCATCAGAATCAGTGGCATATTCACGCAGCCACCTATTAGAATTGTCGTGAACTATTCGACAGGAAAACCAAGGAAAACACGTCAAACACATGGACAATTGTCTTGCGGAAGATCTCATTGGTAAAATGACTCGTTAATCGAGCTAAAAATTGTGTATTAGTGAGCTTCAGTTTGTTGGTTATGTCAATGTGCTGTTCATTGCCTCAAATAAGAATTCAATAAAGTGCCATAAACCGTTTTCTAGAACAGTGCTACGCCGACCGCATCAGCTGTCAATTTTTCATCGCACTGTTACTACACTTTCTATATTAGGACCAGCAAATTAATGAGCAGGTAAACATACAATATACTTTCACCTTTCATTTGAGCGTTTATATTTAATCGTACGGTGACTCCTTCTTATTTGAGATCTTCCGTAAGAATTGTCCATATTTCATCGTCTCGATTCAAGATGGCTGACCTAGGTATCCAGGGCCCTTAACATGTTAATGTGATAAAATTTGTTTTAAAAGTTGATATAAGATGATATATGTGTTTAACATTTTAATAAACTACTTGCTATTACTCATTATGTGAAATAAAATAAAAAATATCAAAAATCCAACTACCAAATTAGTATGTAAATTAAATTTTCGAGAGATAAAATCGAACATTTAAATTACGATCAACCTTACTTTTACAACCGCAAACTGAACACTTAATTCTGCTCGTAGATTTACAACGCGGAGAAAATTCCATATTAATAAAAATACAAAGCCAGTACGACCGCACGTCAAGCTTGTACAATGCCACGAGATCTGTATACAGTCTAGTGCTCTCACTTTCGACCATCAGATGTCATGGCGACGAATGTCAGATCCCAATTTTTGGTGGACTGCAACTTTTGCACGAAACATGATAAATGATTCGGAAACATTTCAAAAGAAAGCTTATATCTTCTATTTTACCAAGAAAAAAATCTCAAATTTTTGCAATATATGTATAATATTTTCATTCTTGGGGTCATTTTATTTGCAGAGGTTTGTGTACACTTGTCTGCCTGTTTATATCTCCCCCCCCCCATAACTCAAAAAGTACTTAATAAAAAAATATTTTATAATAGTGTTTTGAAAAGCTCTCGAAGTAAGCTACACAAATATGCAATTAGAAATGAGTTTTCATTAAAAATTTCAAGATAATCTTTATGTGACCTTGATATTGAAGGGTTATACTAATATTGTTATGTAATGCGTCACTTAAAACCCTACAACTTTTGTATAAAATATTTCTTTCGAAAATGCGTAGTTTTCGTAAAATTATGGGGTTTCAACACTTTTGTACATCCTGTAAATGTGTAGAAAGTATATCGTAACATGTGGGACTCACTTTAGCGGTAAACAGAAGACACAAGAACAATGAAAAAAGTTCATATCAACATATCCTATTTGACTTTGTTTCCGAATTAGAGTCATGTATGTACTCCAGTAATGTGAAATAACGTTATAGGAAGTACTAAAAACGGCCATCTTCGATCTAAATGCAAGACTGCAGTCGTCGTATCGTTTTCAAAATAATTCTATATCTCGTAGGCATTTATGTAATCGCTGGCATGTTTTCTTATCTGGAAGACATCTATTAGAGAAATAAACCGCGTATAGACGTTTTGCTTCGGCTGTATTACAATCGGCAAGTCCATACGTCAAATGCATGTCTGCTATTTCCTGATTTGAATACTTATTCATTCTTCTAATGCACAGCAAATTAATGAATTATTAAGACTCCTGCCTACTCACGAGCTAACTCCGCGTTTTCGCGGAGACAGCGTCACACTTGGCAAAACTGTGAACTATAAGACGTAAAAAATGACACGTCAAAGCAAAATTATCCTTGCGATTTACAGCGTTATTCTTCATTTTAGTGCAGTGTTTTTACATATAAAATTATTGTGAGAGTGTTAAAATACACCGAAGATATCCACTTTATTGTGCAAGCAAATACTTATTTCAATTCGGCAGCTGTCAAACGGCTTGTTTTCGTTCTTGATTAGGCAACATTCACTTCGACAAATGTGGATTACTCATATAAAAGGGGAATTTTCAGTGTATTTTACAAATCTATTTTATTGTTTACAGATGGTATTTTATTAAAAAGCATTTTTATTTTAGTGTAAATCGCAAGAATTTTCATGATATATTTTCATGATTTTCTTGCTTCTGACGTCATCAATCCAAGATGGCTGCAGTGAGTGAACAGGAGCCTTAAGTGGTTTTTAACAAGAGAACGAACTGATTCAATCAATAGAATTAAGAAGTCGGGAAATATTTAGGAGATATCAAGTATTATTTACAAATACAGACCGAATGTGGCCATTTCAAGCAGCTATGTTAAGCAGTTCCACATTACTGGAGTACAAAATGACTATAACTCGGAAACAAGGCCAAATAGGACATATGTTAATATAAACTTCTTTCATTGGTTTTTTGTCTTCTGTCCAGTACTGAAGTGTGTTCCACATATTAGGATACATCCTGTATATATACAGAGTATCAGAACGCCTGTATCAGGCGTTTTTTAGGAACTGGAAAATTACGCATTTTCGAAAGAAATGTTTTATACAAAAGTTGTAGAATTTAAAAATATCTATTTACTGATCTTATCAGTGACTTGGGTGGCGTCGCCAAGGGCAGGACAAGGTCGCCTCGAATTTTTTAAATGGAATTCCCCATATTATAGTATATCGTTTAAAAGGCCAAAAAATAAGAAAAATTTTGGCTTAAACCAGAAATCGATACGTTGATCCGTTCGGAAGTTATTTAAAGTCCGAAAAAGCCAATTTTTGATCTTAAATAACTTCCGAACGCGTCAACATATCGACTTCTGGTTTGCGCCAAAATTTTTCTTATTTTATGTCCTTTCAAACAATATACTACAACATAAGGAGTCGCATTTAAAAAATTTGAAGTGACCTTATCCTGACCTTGGCGACGACACCTAAAATCACACTGATAAGATCAGTAATTAGATCCTACAACTTTTTTTGAAAATGCCTAGTTTTCCCTCAAAAAATGCCTGATACGAGCGCTCTGATACACCCTGTATATATATGTTTTTAATTGATCAGTACAAATATCCTCACAAAGATAAATCAATTCACAGAAAAATTTCAAGATACACACCTCATGAGACTCTCCAGTTTGGCCTGCCTGTCCTTTGCAATTTGCTTGGCGGCTTGATTCGTATCCCAACCGGTTGCCTGCAGCGCGGCTAATACTTCTTGTTGCGACGCATCCACGGTGTCTTTCTGCACTTTCAGGACTTTGCTAGCTCTAAACTCGTCGCTCAGTGACATCACCAATTGCTGAGAGGCTGCGGTGAGCGGTGGACTAGTGCCGACTGAGTGCTGATTAACCTGTAATAGATTCGTCTTGGCAGCAACAAAGTCATTCAATGTTGCCGATGCATTTTTAGTTGATGTAGAAGCTTCAGCTTGCAGTAAATTGCAGGGTCCACTTAAGTTGCATTTGGCTGTGGGATAATGACTCTGCACGTAACCGTTCTGGCCAGATTTAAATGGACTCTGGGTCATAGAAGGAGGAGGAGGAGGAGAGTTATAAATCGGTGGCTGTTTCACATAAGGACTAAAGTCCCAAGTGTGTCCTGGAGTAGGCTGATTCTTGCCGGTAATACTCTTCTGTTTCTGTTGGCTGCTAGCAGTTTCCTGAGTATAATTGTGGCTGGGCTTGCTGCTCAGATTATTTGAATAGTAATTTCGGAGAATGTTCTGCCGAACAGTTTTATTGTAAAGTGTATTAAATTCATTCTGAGACAGCTGCTCTAGATTAGGAACCTGTAAAATAATTACAATTATAAGATTTATTAGTTGTTAGATTTTAAATCCTAAAGTTTGTTAAAAATAAACTTGGTAAGAATTATTATTTTTACATTATCATCATTAGTATTGTATACCAAAGAACAAAAACATTCAATTTTAACACCTAAAATGTCCTTGTTATATATACATTTATCAAGAAATCTATTTAAAAAAATTTCAAAGTTCTAATAAAAAATATGACAAAATTTTTACAATATGTTTTTTCTAATTAACATCACACCTGTGTTTTTTTAAACAAAAATATGATTTTTTAAAAATAATATACAGTCATATAATCTATACAAATGCATATATATATATATATCTATACTAATATATAAAATTCTTACGGGTGGTGTATGTTTGAACGTTAATAACTTAAAAACTATTGGACCGAATTTTTACCACAAGTATATGAAATAGGGGTAGAATTTCCCGAGGAGTGCTATAGGGTGTGTAGTTTTTTATTACCAATTTTCTGGAAACCGATTTTTTTAATTTTTATTTTTTAAATATTAAAAGAATTAAAGAAATCAATTTTCAGAAAATAGATAACAAAAAACTATACACTCTATAGCACTCCCCGGAAAATTCTACCCCTATTTTATATGGTTTTAATACAAATTCGGTCCAATAGTTTTTAAGTTAAAAACGTTCAAACATACACCACCCGTAAAAATTAAAAAAATTAAAAAATCAGTTTCCAGAAAATAGATTTCACTTACCGATTACCGATTTTTTCCCTTGGTTTTTTAAGTGAAAAATCGAGGTTATGTGTTCATCGCAAGCGAGCAATCTCAAAATTCCCTAAAAAACGCCAGGGTAAACTAAAGGATGATGTCGCTAATCGGTAAATGAAATTTCGGAGAAGCGGAAATGACTCAATAGTGTGAAACTTGAGTAGAAAAAGACCGGTTACGACATGTTTAATCCATGAAATCATTTATGCGGTCCGATTTAAAATTAGAGACATTTAGTTATGATTCAAATTACGAATATCAATTTCATCCGAAAGTAATAATTTGAAAAATTAATCCAATATGTGATCATTGTTAAGCAAAAAAGTTTAAAACTTAAGCACCTAAAATGTGTTATTCATGTTGAAAAGTTAAACTACCGTCTTTAAATCAATCCGACTCCTTATGTTTGTCCACAATAAAGATATTGAAACACAAATGAAGTCGTTTTAAGAAAAACAACTCCCGGGCAAAGCCCGGGTAACCAGCTAGTATATATATATATATATATATATATATATATATATATATATATATATAAACTCTTCACAAAAATTAAAGGACCACTTAAATTTTCTTAAAAACTAGGCAAAATTTGAGCAGCTGTATCTTTGTTAAAAATGAACAAAATTTAAGTTTTAAAAAAGGGTTTTAAAACTTGAAATCTCTACTTTCAGAAGATCACTATTTTCTTTTAGTTTCTGTGAGTTTGATAAATTTTTACTTATAGAAAACGCCAAGCTGGACAAAATGGGAAATTTTCTTCTCACTTTGTAGGCCTGTCACGTGCCCCAAAAAAAATCCTGCGAAATTGTTTGCCTTTCCAGTGTAAAAGCTCAAAGTTTTCCATACAAAATCTTTTTTTTTGAAAATGTTTCTACGATTTTTTATTACTAAGTTATCGCGGATTGAATAAGAAATGAGCATTTTGACTTTGATTGCTCATAACTTCGTTAAAAATCATCGTACCGCAATTCGCAAAATGGATTCTTAAAGCTAAAACTTTGCTCTATCAAGTGGTATAATTGCCAATTTTTTCATAAAGATTTTTGGATACATTACAAGTGAGTAAAAATATCGTAAAAATTTGCAATTTTTTATTTTCTTATTTAGATCCAAAAAACAATTGTGCAGAACAACAACAAAAATTTATTCTTTACGTTTTTTGTATTTTTACTTTTAAGTACCCTACATTTAAAAAAAATTTGCCGAATAGCTATGAGATTTTTTTCATGGTGGCCACTATGGTTTTACGGGGTAAAACGTACAAAAAATTGTAAAATTGCTTAATTTCAATGAAAATCAAGGAAAAAAAATTAAAAATAACGTTTGGCGGACGTTAAAAAACTGTTTTCAATTACGCTGATAATACATTGAAGATGAGTAAGTGTCAGCATAAGCTAGAAAGACTTTTTTTAAGAAGAAATTAATGTTTTGTTTTCGTAATTTGAAAAAATACCGCCGGCATTAGCGTTACTCAAAGTGTACCACAAGGAGGTTGCCCAGTCGGATTTACGCTTCGTTATGCGCGCGCGCGCGCGCGCGCGTGTGCGTGTGCGTGCGTGCGTGCGTGCGTGCGTGCGTGCGTGTGTGTGTGTGTGTGTGTGTGTGTGTGTGTGTGTGTGTGTGTGTGTGTGTGTGTGTGTGTGTGTGTGTGTGTGTGTGTGTGTGTGTGTGTGTATGCGTATGCGTGCGTGCGTGCGTGCGTGCGTGCGTACATACGTGCGTACGTGGATGAGTGGATGGATGGTGGTAGGTGGTAAAAATTTAATAATGTGTGTTTCCGCCTCTATTATCGTAATATTCTCGATTTGGCTTCGCTTGCCAGAGCCCTTCAGGAAACTTGGCAGCAATTCCCTCAAATAGCGATACGGTGTTGTATCAATATGCGAAACCGATTACAAGAAGTCATATTGAATAGAGGCGGGAACACACATTATTAAATTCATTTTACCACCTACCACCATTCATCCATTCACCCACACACGCACGCACGCACGCACACGCATATATACACACATACACACACACGCACGCACGCGCGCACGCGCACGTACGCACACAGTCATGAATGAGTTTGGAGTCATAAAATACTACAAAAGTGACGAGTCGTGGAGTTTCAGCTGAATTAAGGCCCCTCGATAGTCACGGAAAATACAGTGGTCGAGTGACACGACACCTACTGGAGGAAGCTTTGTAGCTTGATACAGAGCGCCGCGATGTGGCCGCGAGTCACTCGAGAGTCGGCTGGTGGGGGAAACGCACACAAGAGAAAGCACGTACCTGTACCCTCAGATACGTTCTTTCTCTTGTGTGCATGTGCCCCACTAGTCAACTCTCGACTCTCTCGAGTGGCTCGTGGAGGAAGTGGACAAATTGTCTTGCGGAAGATCTCATTATAGTAAAATAACTCATTAATCGTACTAAAAATTGTGTATTATTGAGCTTCAGTTTGTTGGTTATGTCAATGTGCTGTCCATTGCCTCAAATAATAATCCAATAAAGTGCCATAAACCATTTTCCAGAACAGTGCTACGCCGACCGCATCAGGTGTCAATTTTTCATTGCACAGTTACTACACC
The DNA here is from genome assembly GCA_030770225.1 of Temnothorax unifasciatus. Lineage (NCBI taxonomy): Eukaryota > Metazoa > Arthropoda > Insecta > Hymenoptera > Formicidae > Temnothorax > Temnothorax unifasciatus. The sequence goes on along the minus strand of JASTWK010000256.1, from coordinate 196,611 downwards.
CAGCAAACGAAAAAGGATTAAAAGATATTAAAATTTTTTAATACCTTTGAATCCATTTTTTGGCGGAATTAGATGAAATTAGATGGGATTCGAAATGAGATGGTCCAATCCCATAGAATCCAAAAATCCTAGGCAGCCGAGCGTCGTGATTGGCCGAGCCTGTGCCTAGGCGACTGAGCGCCGTGATTGGCGGACAGCGATCCGTGCTATGCGGATGGCTAGCCCTGGTGAGGCGATTAATTCCGTAAGAGCGGCTCGCGCTGTATAGGCGACCGGCGCCGAGGAGGCGATCAACGCCGTAGGCGACTTGCGCCGGGGAGGCGATTAACGCCGTAGGCGACTTGCGCCGAAGATGCGTAGCGTCTGAGCGCTCTTGCCTTCGACGACTGGCACCGGAAAAAAAAAAGAATTAATTAATTGTGGTCCCGTCGGGGACCTCCTTATATACTGGACGGTGCGGAATTTTGAACTCGAGAAGGTGCCGTGACGATGCGACGCCTAGCGGCATCGATGCGAACTGCCGGTAATGCAGGAATTCGATATATACATATTGATTTCCAAATTTGGGATTCAATGGTATTTATTTCATTGTCGGAATAGTCGGAATTTAATGGAGTTCAACACGGACACTTTTCAATCCCTATCCTGGCATTCAATGGTATTCATTTTATTGTCAGAATAGACGGAATTCAATGGAATTCAATACGGAAATTTTTAATTCTTAGTTTGGCATTCAATGGTATTCATTTCGTTAACGGAATCAATGGTATTCAATGGAATTCATGACGAAACTTTCCAATCCCTAACCTGGCATTCATTTCATTACGTTTTTGTGTCAGAATTGAATGGGATTCAAAAAAGACAAATTCTTTCCAAAATAAGGAATTCCATGATATTGAAACTATTTCAATCCCTTTTTTGGACAAAATGGAATTCGGAAAGTCCTTAATTGAATTCCTGGCAATCCCGTTTTAATTCTTTTCAATCTTTTTTCGTTTGCTGGGCACTTTCTATATTAGGACCAGCAAATTAATGAGCAGGTAAACATACAATATGCTTTCATCTTTCATTTGAGCGCTTATATTTAATCGTACGGTGACTCCTTCTTATTTGAGATCTTCCGTAATAATTGTCCATATTTCATCTCTCAATTCAAGATGGCTGACCTGGGCATCGAGGGCCCTTAAACACATATACACACGCGCGCACACGCGCATAACAAAGTGTAAATTCGATCGGGCAACCTCCTCGTGGTACGCTTTGGATAACGCTAATACCGGTGGTACTTTTTCAAATTTCAAAAACAAAACATTAATTTCTTTTTTTAAAAAATCTTTCCAGCTTATGCTGACACTTACTCATCTTTAATGATTGTCAGCGTAATTGAAAACAGTTTTTTAACGTCCGCCAAACGTTATTTTTAATTTTTTTCCTTGATTTTCACTGAAATTAAGCAATTTCACAATTTTTTGTACGTTTTACCCCGTAAAACCATAGTGGCCACCATGAAGAAAATCTCATAGCTATTCGGTAAATTTTTTTTTAATGTAGGGTACTTAAAAATACAAAAAAAAGTAAAAAAATAAATTTTTGTTGTTGTTCTGCACAATTGTTTTTTGGATCTAAATAAGAAAGTAAAAATTGCAAATTTTTACGATATTTTTACTCACTTTTAATGTATCCAAAAGTCTTTATAAAAAAATTGGCGATTATACTACTTGATAGAGCAAAGTTTTAGCTTTAAGAATCCATTTTGCGAATTGCGGTACGATGATTTTTAACGGAGTTATGAGCAATTAAAGTTAAAATGCTCATTTCTTATTCAATCCGCGATAACTCAGTAACAAAAAATCGTAGAAACATTTTCAAAAGATTTTGTAGGGAAAACTTCGAGCTCTCACATTGGAAAGTTAAAAAATTTTGCAAGATTTTTTTGGGCGCGTGATAGGCTCACAAAGTGAGAAGAAAATTTCTTATTTTATCCAGCTCGGAATTTTTTGTAAGTAAAAATTATCAAACTCACAGAAACTAAAAGAAAATAGTGATCTAATGAAAGTAGAGATTTCAAGCTTTAAAACTCTTTTTTAAAACTTAAATTTTGTTTATTTTTAACGAAGATACAGCTGCTCAAATTTTGCCTAGTTTTTAAGAAAATTTAAGTGTTTCTTTAATTTTTGTGAGGAGTTTATATATATCCTAATATGTATATATGTATATATATATATATGGGGCATTCCATGCCAAATCAACCAATGATTGACCCCGATCATTTTTTATTTGGCTGATAATTTTTTGTGTTTTTGCACTAAATGAAAGTAGCTTCCATGATTTTTTGTAGATTTTTATCTCTACTCATACTTAAGTTATGGATTTTTGAAAAAAAATGCAGTTTAAAATTTGGCAAATTTCAAATGCTTGTAACTTTAAGAAGAAAAAAGATATTGTAAAAAACAAGGTGGGCTTTCTTTTCGTTTTTCTCTGTACTTTTCGAAGAAAATATCAAAAAAATGTTTAATGGGCAATATGACTGTTTTTTTTAAGGATTTAAGTAAAAAATGTTTGTTTTTCTCAGTGCGACCGTTTTGATTTTTTTCAAAAAAATCTTACAAATTCTAGACTTAATTTCGAAATTTTCAAGACCTATAAAAAAATGGGATTCCAATAACTTCGATTTTTTAAGGGACTTTTTCTTCATTTTTTTTCGAAAATAATTTTTTAAAAATAAGATAGACTCTACCGATAGCTATCAAAAAATTTGATAAATTTATAGACAGCAATCCTGAAATTTCGATCTATGGGTAAAGAGGAAATTCGAATATTTTCTGTTTTTTAATTGCATTTTTACTTATTTTTATTATTAAATTACTTTTTTTTAATAGAATATTATAAATTGGGGAACTTTAACGGTTAGCATGTAACAATTAAATCATATAGTTAATGAAAAAAACACATATATTATCTGTAAAATTAGCAATCAGATTTATTTGAAAATAAAATAAATAAATCAAAATCAAAATTAAAGATAAACATAAAATAAATGATAAATATATCAAAAAATTATGCCATATAACTATTTATTTATTTTTATTTTTTTTAATTATCTTATGTAATTTTACATCATTACATCGAGAGAATATTTTCACATTTACATTTCCATTCTTATCAGGTATAACGCAATGAATTTTGTGTGTTTCCGGTATACGTTTAGCACTTGCGAAGCGGTCTAGATTCTAGATTCTAGATTTATTTGAATTTATTTGAAAATAAAATAAATAAATCAAAATCAAAATTAAAGATAAACATAAAATAAATGATAAATATATCAAAAAATTATGCCATATAACTATTTATTTATTTTTATTTTTTTTAATTATCTTATGTAATTTTACATCATTACATCGAGAGAATATTTTCACATTTACATTTCCATTCTTATCAGGTATAACGCAATGAATTTTGTGTTTCCGGTATACGTTTAGCACTTGCGAAGCGGTCTAGATTCTAGATTCTAGATTTATTTGAATTTATTTGAAAATAAAATAAATAAATCAAAATCAAAATTAAAGATAAACATAAAATAAATGATAAATATATCAAAAAATTATGCCATATAACTATTTATTTATTTTTATTTTTTTTAATTATCTTATGTAATTTTACATCATTACATCGAGAGAATATTTTCACATTTACATTTCCATTCTTATCAGGTATAACGCAATGAATTTTGTGTTTCCGGTATACGTTTAGCACTTGCGAAGCGGTCTAGATTCTAGATTCTAGATTCTAGACCGCTTCGCAAGTGCTAAACGTATACCGGAAACACACAAAATTCATTGCGTTATACCTGATAAGAATGGAAATGTAAATGTGAAAATATTCTCTCGATGTAATGATGTAAAATTACATAAGATAATTAAAAAAAATAAAAATAAATAAATAGTTATATGGCATAATTTTTTGATATATTTATCATTTATTTTATGTTTATCTTTAATTTTGATTTATTTATTTTATTTTCTAATAAATCTGATTGCTAATTTTACAGATAATATATGTGTTTTTTTCATTAACTATATGATTTAATTGTTACATGCTAACCGTTAAAGTTCCCCAATTTATAATATTCTATTAAAAAAAAGTAATTTAATAATAAAAATAAGTAAAAATGCAATTAAAAAACAGAAAATATTCGAATTTCCTCTTTACCCATAGATCGAAATTTTAGGATTGCTGTCTATAAATTTATCAAATTTTTTGATAGCTATCGGTACAGTCTATCTTATTTTTAAAAAATTATTTTCGAAAAAAAAATGAAGAAAAATTCCCTTAAAAAATCGAAGTTATTGGAATCCCATTTTTTTATAGGTCTTGAAAATTTCGAAATTAAGTCTAGAATTTGTGAGATTTTTTTGAAAAAAATCAAAACGGTCGCACTGAGAAAAACAAACATTTTTTACTTAAATCCTTAAAAAAAACAGTCATATTGCCCATTAAACATTTTTTCGATATTTTCTTCGAAAAGTACAGAGAAAAACGAAAAGAAAGCCCACCTTGTTTTTTACAATATCTTTTTTCTTCTTAAAGTTACAAGCATTTGAAATTTGCCAAATTTTAAACTGCATTTTTTTTCAAAAATCCATAACTTAAGTATGAGTAGAGATAAAAATCTACAAAAAATCATGGAAGCTACTTTCATTTAGTGCAAAAACACAAAAAATTATCAGCCAAATAAAAAATGGTCGGGGTCAATCATTGGTTGATTTGGCATGGAATGCCCCATATACATATATACATATTAGGATATATATAAACTCCTCACAAATATTAAAGGAACACTTAAATTTTCTTAAAAACTAGGCAATATATATATATATATGCGATCAAGCACACACAAGTGCAAACATATAAACGGTTGTTGTGAAGGAGACTTTCAAATTCCAATAGTTCAGAAACTAATCATAGAAAGTTGATAAAATTGCAAACTTTTCATAAGAAACACAAAAATTACAATATTAAAAATTTAAGCAAATTGATCGAAAACTTTTTTTCATATAAATATCATGCAGCGTCCTTGTTAATAACAAAAAACTTAGCGAATAGCGAATATTACATTTCTCTTCTGTAAAACTGTGAAATTTTTATTTAAAATATTACATACCGTTTGTTTTAATTCAGCATATACTTGTTCAGATAAAAATGTAGCGGGCTTTAAATGTTGGGATTGCTGCAAATCGTTCTGTATATGGGTGATTCCGTGAGTGTTACTTGAGCTGGACAATATTGGCACGTTTTGAAGACAGGTTTGGGGCAATGCAAAATCACCCAGATGAGGAATTGACGCCACGCTCGATAAGTAATTTTGACTTGACGACGAATAAATCTGCGCCTGATTGGAAGCAGCCTTGGAAATATTGCAATGTCCGTGCTGAGAGAATTCGCTCACGCTCTTGTCAGAAATATGATTAGCAGTCGTTTGAAGTAGATTAAAACCGATATTATGAAGATAATTCTGACTCCCATCAGTTAACGAGCAAGCCTGGGTTTGATTCCCTTTAGGAACATTGGCTGCATCGCACTGAGGATAATTCCTTGCATTGGAGATGCTACTAATGACAGTCTGTCGCAAATTGACAACATCTTGGTCAACGCCCAATGAATTTTGAAGATAACTTTGGTTGTTTGACGAACAGACTTGTATTTGGTTAAACGCGGTCTTGGCGACATTGCAAGGTCCGTGTTGAGTCTCGTTCATGTTGTCGGTAATATTATCGGAGGTTCCTTCAAGCAGATTGATATTATCCTGATTGACGTGCAACATGTTTTGAGGATAATTCTGATTTGACACACAATCTTGTGTCTGTATAAAAGTAGCCTTGGTAACATTGCAAGAATCATACTGATTTTGATCGTTCATATCACTACCGGAAGCATTGCCAGTGACTTCTTGAAGTTGATTATTAACGCTCGCTTGGGACACCGAATCGGACATTAACATCTGGTTAGCTGCCGAACTGACCAGACAAACATTTGACTGTTGGGATAGAGTTTGTGTTTGCTGCCAAATTTGGTTCACTATAGCCTCAGTGGCCGATTCTGACACACATTGGTCATTATGGAGTCGCGGTCTTTGAACATTTATGCTCTTCAGCTGCCAGGAGTTCTGCACTTTGCTAGGTGGCGTCGATGAAGCGTTTGCTCGATCCATTGTCGCAACTGGCGATCTCGGTTTTCCCTGTGGTGGTGGCTTCAATGCCGGAATGATTGACAAAGGCCTAGCAGCATCTTCCATCGTTGAAATTTGCTGCTGAGTAGACGTATTCTGTTGCAGCTTCTCTAACGATGAGCAGTTCAAATAATTTCCGGAAACAATTCCCGGCTGTTGGCGTTTATCGTTGCTAGCGTTCATGTTCTTCGTTGCTTCCTTCTCGCCCAAATGCTTCTCCAACTCGGCCAAAAAGAGCGGATCCAGTTTCTTGACAACAGCGGCAACTTCTTGATGATCGGAATTAACATTCAAAGACAGCTCATTCATGCTCTGCGCGAGCTCGCAATTGGACTTAGGCTTCGGCGGGCTCACGTTCGGGCCAAGAGAAGGAGGAAGAGAAGGAGGCGGTGGAGTTGGAATAGCAAACGACGATGTGGGTCTACTGTTAGAAACATTAACATACGTCTGCGAGGTGGAAGTATTTTGCAGATCCTCCGGCCAGGTAGACCAATTCGATCCACATGGGCTGACCTTATCTATTTCGCTATAGTGATTTGCGACGTCGTTATCTTTCACGTTCACATTCAAATTTAATGGGTCCTGCTGACACCCCTTGTTTAAATTCATCGAGTATTGCCGAGTCTCCTGGAAAAAAAATAACGAAATAAAATAGTATACAGATAGTAATAGTATAAAATACAGGTAACTAAAAATTAATTAATTTATTTTTAGTTATAACTCTTTTCAATTCACTTAAATAAATTATTTTTCAATTTATGCAATTGTTTTAAAAAGTTATTAATTTTTAAATAACTTTAACATAAATTCTGTGAATGTACATACCGCGATATTTTTAGAAAAACATGTTATTGTTAACCTCATAACATAATGACAATATAACAATAGTTATGTAACTGTTGTTTTCTTGATTTGTTTAAAAAATTTTTTGCGTTCCTTTCCTTTAGTCAAAAAATAAATATTTCGATAGAAAGTCGATTAGATTACAATAAAGTTCGTGTTACAATCCTTAATGACACTTGCCGTTTTTTGCTTTAGAAGGGATGTTTTTTTAAGGATTATCCGCAGCAAAAATAGAAATTACTTTGATATAATACATAAAAAAAGCATTTAGCATACGTGATTAATTTATCCAGTTTTGCAATTTTATAAAAGTTATAGAAAGACTCTTTGCCTTACGAAGAAAGTCCCTTAGAAAGTGCAAAAATTAAAATTACTTTGATATCAAAAGCACACAATTAGAGTCCTAGACTAGGTTTACACGGTGCGGACGGTTTGTAATCCGGTTTAATAACTACTGTACTCTATCCGATGCAAAATTTTTCTTCTTTTGATCATAATAATCATTTAGATATGAGCTTCTTCGATATTTAAACTACAACTTTTAGTATACAATATACACTGCTCAAAACAATTAGGAAATTACTTTTCTCTTAAACTTTTGCCCAATTTTTAAACTGTAATTATTACTCAGCGATAAAGGGACTTCCGTTTCCGGTGTGATAGAGTGTGTCACGTAGCGGTTAAACGAGTTGTTTTCGGCAGTGTGTGAGAGCGTTGGAGAGTGTTGGTGGAGGTGTGAGAGGGAGAGAGAGAGAGTGGAGGAGTGAGAGTGTGTGTGGAAGTGGAGGGAAGGTGTGAGTGAGAAGGACAGAGGAGAAAAAGGGTTCTGAAAGCGGCGTGAGAGCGGGTCGGGCAGGGAGCACGCGAAGCGCTAAGAGGAGAGAGCGTCGAGCGGAGAGCGGCCGCGGGCGAGGAGTACGCAAAATATAAACGGTACGCTGGGCGGTGAAAGTTAAGGGGGGGTATAGAGTGTAAGAAGAGAGTCAACCTAGAGAGAATGATCGGGAGGATAGGGTATGATAAAGGGGGAGGCGGGGGCGCAGAGATCAAGAAGCGGGAGCGTCAGCAGCGTCGGGAACGTCGGAAGCGCTGGGAAAGCGGAAAACGCAAAGAGGAAAAGAGAAAATGTAGGATTGCAAGGGAAAGGGGGGGAGAAGGATGATAGAGAGAGTAAAAAGCCTCCCATGACGCTAGACTGGGGAGAAAAGGAGAGAAGCGAGTGGAGGGAGGAGATGAGGAGGTGGAGAGAAGAAGTGAAGGAGGTGATAAATGACTTGAAGGAGGTGAAAGGGTGGAGGGGAGATTTGAGAGATGATGGAAGAAATGAAGGAGGGGCTTAGAGAGCAGGGGAGGTTGATGAGGGGGGAGGTGGAGGAGTTAAGAAAAGAATGTAGGGAGCGGGAGGAGAAATGGAATGAAGAAAAGGAGAAATTAGTGAGTTGCATAAAAGGGTTGGAAAGGAAGGTAGAGGAGTTGGAAAGAAATAAAGAGGGGAGAGAAAAGGAGGGCAGAGTATTGGGAAAGAAAGAATAAGGGGAGGTAGGGGATAAAGTGAGAGAGTTGGAGAGGATGGAAAGGAAGGAGCGGGAAGAGAGGAGAAAAAATGTGATACTCAGAAGATTAGGAGTGAAAGAAGGAAAGAGGAGGGAGGCGGTGGAGGAGGTGTTAAGTGTCTTGGGAATGGAAGCATAAAGGAGGTCAAGAGAGTGGGGGGGAGGGATAGAGAGATGGTACTGGTAAGGATGAAGAGTGAGGAGCAGAAAGAAGAAATTATGAAGAGAAAGAGAGAGCTGAAGGGAAGGAAAGAGACGATTCTGGAAGACTTGACGTGGAAAGAGAGAAAAATGAGGTGGAGGCTAAAGGAAATCGCGAGAAAGGAGAAGGAAAAAGAGTGAGAATAGAATATGGAAGGTTATGGATGAGCAATGCTGGAAATGAGATGAAGAAGAGGAGGTTTTGAGGGATGGGAGAGAAGAATGAAGAAGGAAGAAGGAGGGGGGAGATAAAAAAGGGAAAACAGAGTAGTTCCCCCACGATGGTTGATATTCTTCAGGTGGAGAACCAGCCCGAGGAGGAAGCGTACGCAGGTCTGGGCGCATTAGACAGCCAGAATTACAATCGGAAGAGGAAAAGAGAGGGAGGGGAGACGAGAGGGAAGAAGGGGGAAAGAAAAGAAAAGAGTGAAGCGTGGCTTTTTGGAACGTGGCCGGGTTAGAGAACAAGGATAAAGAATTTTGGACAGGGCTGAAAGAATAGGATGTGGTGGTGTTGATGGAAACATGGTTAGATGACAGGGGGTGGAAAAGAGTTAATGAAGGGCTACCGGGTGGATACGAGTGGGGAATGCAAGCAGCGAGGAGAAAGAATAAGAAGGACAGAGCGATGGGGGGGGGGTGTTATTGGTATAAAGAAAGAGTTGGTGGAAAAGAGGGAGGGGATAACTGGGGCGGGAGAGGGGATCATGAGGGCAAGGTGAAGGTGGGGGAGGAGAGATGGAGGATAGTGGGAGTCTACGCAGGAGAGGGCATGGAGAAGGCGCTGAGGAGGCTGGAACGGGGGGTAGAGGACAGGGAGGCAGGAGTCAGAGTGTTGATAGGAGGGGACTTCAACGTGAGAATAGGGGAGAATTGGAAGGGGAGGAGGAGGAAAAAGGGAGGGGGGGCAAGGAAAGAGACGGTCAAAGGACCGGACTGTAAATAGAGAGGGTAGGCTGATGTTGGAGTTTCTGGGGGAAAGAGGATGGTGCATCTTCAACGGGAACACAAGGGGGTACGAAGAGAGAGAGTTTACATATACCGGGAGAAGGGGATGCACAATGATAGATTATATAATTGGGGAGGGAGAGGTAAAGGATAAAGTGGAAAGGATGAAGATCGGGGACAGGGTAGACTCTGACCATCAGCCAGTAGAGGTATGGTTGACCCTTTGTAACTCCGTGTAACATTACTGTTACAAACCGGCAAAGTTTCCATCAACATTCTAAATCATGAATTTATCAGTTGTAAATCGATTTAAAATAGTTGTCATATTTTTTATTTTTGATAACATGAGTTACAAAGGGTTAAAAGGGGAGTGCGTGGGAGGAAAGAAAGGCAAAGAAGGTGAAAAGAATTAGAAGGGTGTATAGAGTGAAGAAGGGAGAAATAGGTTCAGGCAGAAGCTGGGAGGGGTAGAGTTGGGGGAGAGGGGACTGGAAGAGGAATGGAAGGAGATGAGGGGAGGTTGAAAAAGGCAATGAAAGAGACAGAGGAGGAGCTAAATAAAGAGGAAAAGAGGAAAGTGGGCTGGTGGGATAAGGAGTGTCTAGAGAAAAAGAGGGAGGCAAGAAGAGAATTAAGGAGGTGGAGAAAGGAAGGAGGGAACGGGGAGGAATATAAAAGAAGGAAGCAAGAGTTCAGAGAGATGTGTAAAAGGAAGAAGAAGGAGAAGAATGACAGATGGGAAAAAAGGGCGGCGGAAGTAAGTAGAGTAAGTAAAGTGTGGGAAATAGTTAACAGGGAGAAGAAAAAGAAGAGGAAAGTGACGGAAGGGATAGAGATGGCGGGCGGAAAGAACATTTTATGAGGTTACTTGGGGGGAGGTGGAAGGAAGGGTTGTCAAGAGAGGGGAAGAAATGAGGCGGGAGGGGGAAGGAGGAGAGGAGGAAATAAGCAAGGAAAAAGTAAGAAGGGTCTTAAAGAAAATAAAAGAGGGTAAGGCGGCGGGGGTGGACGGTATTCCGAGCGAGGTGTGGAAGCACTGGGGGGAAGAGTTGGAGGAGTGGGTGAGAGGGTTTTGCAACAAAGTGTAGAGGGGAGGAGGGTGGTCGGAGAGTTGGAAGGAGGAGGTGATTGTGCCCACAGTGAAGAAAGAGGAAGGAGAGAGGGTAGAAGACTATAGGGGGGTTACTCTGCTGTCCACCTTATAGGGTGTACGTGGCGGTGTTAGCAGAAAGGCTGAGGGAAAAGGTGGAACTCAAGGGGATCATCCCGCCGAATCAAACGAGATTCAGGAAGGGGATGGGGACAGTGGACAACATCTATGTGCTTAACTACCTAGTGAATAGACAATTGGGAAGGAAGGGGGGAAAGGTGGTGGCATTGTTTATAGATTTAAAGGCAGCGTTTGACTCGGTGGACAGAGAGGTGTTGATTGAGGCGCTGAGAGAGAGGGGGGTTAGAAATGGTCTGGTGGAAAGGATAGAGAAAGTGTTAAGGGAGACGAGAAGTAGGGTGAGAGTGGGAAAGGAGCTGGGTGAGAGTTTTTGGACAGCAAAAGGCGTAAGGCAGGGGTGTCCACTGAGCCCGCTACTCTTTATTATACTGTTGGCTAATTTGGAGGAGGAGATGAGGAGGGTCAAGTAGAGGGGAATCAGGCTGGGAGAAAAAAGAGTGTATAACTTGGAGTTTGCGGATGACATGGTGTTGCTGGCGGAGGGGAAGTATGAAATGAGAAGTATGATGGAGAGGCAGGAGAGGTACTTGGATAAGAAGAGGTTGGAACTTAACGCGGACAAAACCAAGATTATGAGGTTCAGAAGAGGAGGAGGAAAGATAGCAAAAAGGGCTTGGTGGTGGAAAGGAAGAAAAGTGGAGGAGGTGAAGAAGTTCCGATACCTTGGGTATACGCTACAAAGGAATGGAGGACAAAAAGCGCACGTGAAAGAAAGGGTTAAGAAGGTAGCAGCGGTAATGGGGCAAGTGTGGAGGATAGAGAAGAGGAGGTTCGGGAAGGATTGGGGAAGAAGGCTTTAGCTATTTGACAAGCTAGTGTGAACGGTAATGGGGCACGGGGCGAAAATATGGGGTTGGGAAAAGAGGGAAGGGATGGAGAGGCTAGAGGAAAGATATCTGAGATGGGTGCTGGGGGTGGATAGGAGGACGCCGGGGTACTTGGTGAGGGAGAATTTGCAGAGAGAAAAATTGAGAGGTAGGGCGAGCAGGAGAGCGCGGGGGTTCAAAAGGAGGCTGGAGGAGGGGGGAGAAAACGAGCTGGCGAGGTGTTGGAAAGAGGTGAAGGAAAGAATGGAGAAGAAAAAAGATCTGGGAAGAGGGTAGGAAGGAGTTTCTGAGCGAGAGAGGCTTATGGGTGGAGGGAGAGGGAGAGTGGGGAGAAGAGGAAGAAATACGGCGGGAGAAGATGGTAAGGTGGAAAAGAGAGGTGCAAAAGGCAGAGAGATGGGAGAGAATAAGGGAGTCAAGGTACAACAAATGGTACAAGGAGATAAAAGAGGAGGGAATACCGGAGTACCTAAAGAAAGGGTGAGGGGAAAGTAAGTGGAGCAGGATAGCAAGGTTTAGGTTGGGGAATGAAATGAGGGAGGGCAGATATTGGGAGGAGGAAGAGAAAAGGATATGCAGGCTGTGCGAGGGAGAAGAGGAGACGTGGGAACACACGTGGAAGCGCTGTAGGAACTGGGATGAAGGGGAGGGGAGTTGGCAGGAGGCGAGGAGATGGGTGCTGGGAGAAGGGGGAGAGGGGGAAAAGTGGATGAAGGAGATCGAGGAGAGGAACAGGAGGGGGTACGTGGAAGAGACGGGAGAAGGGGAGGAGGGAGGTGTGAATGAGGGAAGAATGAGAGAAAATGAATGAAGGAATGAATGAATGAGTGGTATGCCGAAGACGGGGGGGGGGGAAATAGCGCAAAGAGAAAATGCACGCCGAAAGCAAGAGGAAACGGAAGTCCCTTGCGGAGAGGTGTGTGTGTGCGCGGCGGATGTGGGTGTGGGCGGATGCAGAGACTGAAGCTCACAACCACACATTAGGTTAAGGGGTTACACCACTGTAACTGCCCATTTTCTTTGGTATTTTTTTTTTAGAAAAGAGTAAAATATATGGTCAAAAGAACTTTTAGGCTTTATTAGACATATATTTAGGAAATATGAAAAAAATTTTTTATTTGTTAAAAAATACAAAATAGCGGCGCACGAGTCGCTATAGCACTACTCCGCGGCACGCAGTATAAGTCCAACAATTTTCATTCTATTCACTCCAAATTTTGACCATATCTTTAAAATAACATTCCGAAGAGAAATACGTACGGGATTTTCGATAAGTTGATTCTAGCATCATTTATTAACAAATGATTGCCCCTTTTTTTGTCAAAAATTGAACTGTTTACTTCAAATGCTCGCCAATCACACAAAAATTAATATTTTCAAAATCCCCTACGTATTTCTCTAGCTATACTCATGTAGACTAAGAGAAAATTTTTTGTTTTTTTCAAGATTCAAATTTGCGTCAGTAATACTGCGTGCCGCAGAGCGCGTCAAATTAAACATGCCTCGCGAGAATGGCTGCAGCGTCGCCACTTTGTACTATTATTGAATAAATAATTTTTTTTGAACACTTAAAAACATGATTAATTACATCCATGAATATTATTATCCTCTTACTTTTCCTTCCATCCAAAAAAAAAATCGCAAAAAAACGCTTTATTTTAGACTTCTACAGTGGTGTAACCCCTTAAGTAGATCTAAGTTAGAATAAGTAGGTTAAGAAGATAAAATTTGTGTATGCGGTTGAGCGAGATGAGGTTGTAAGAGGTTTGGGAACGTTCCTCGCGAAAAACGCCTTGTAAACCCTGCGGGGACAAACAATAAAGTACATACATACATACATACATACATACATACTCAGCGATAAATAATAATTAACGTAAAAAAAAGTTTAAAAAATAATTTTACAGAGCAAACTGTCTACTATAAGGTGCTTATGTTCAATTTTTACTCAGGTTAGTACTTAAAGGCGTGGTCAACTTTGAATAAGGATGTATTTGAGACATCCAAAATCTTGAAATTTGCAGTCTTCCACCGCCTAAAAATTTCGCCTAAAAAACTGGCGAACATAATCTTGCACGGTTTATCTTTTCCCTTTTTCTCTCAACGTAAAAAAAAAGAGGAAAGATATGCAAAAAGTTCAGCTAAAATAAACAGGCCTGTTGATACCATCTCAAAGTACAGACTTTGCCCCTTTCAAATGGAAAAAAAACCAAACCTGTCCTACGCCGATTATTTAGCGAGCTATCGCAATTTAAAGTAATCTCTATTTTTTTATGATTTTAACGCGATTTTACCGCCAACATTTGCGTAATCTGATGTGCACCACGGAGAGATTGCTTGATCGGATTTTGCACATCATGTATGTATGTGTATGTGTATAGAGTGTACATGTATATGTGTGCACAGCCCACTCGGCATGTTATGTTGCTGAAATATTGAAATATTCGGAAATGGTGCAGAAATATTTCGTTAACATTTCATTTGTAACTATGCATCTGAAATATTTTAGAAATGTACCTGCATTATGTTTTTTATAATGTTGCATTAACAATATTTCTGAAATCTTTCAGAAAATTGTTTACAATATTGTAAGTTTTTGTAATATTGCAAAAAAATGTAGCAGATGCAATATTTCAGAAATATTTCTGAAACATTATAAAAGTAATAGTACGTTTGCATTGCACGAATAATATTTCTGTAACATATCAAACGCAACATTGCATTTAAAATATTTCTGAAAAATTTCTGAAAGATTGCGCAGATAATAAAAAATTGAATTGCAGGCTGTGAATTTCTACAATGTTGCAGAAGAAATACTGCAGATGTAATGGTTTAGAAACATTTCTGATACATAATAAAATTATTATTACGTTTACATTGCACTCATTATATTTTTGAATGTTTCACATACAACATTGCATTTGTAATATTTTCGACAAGTTGCTGACAGACTTTAGATCTTATAAAAAATTAAATTCATTATTATATAATTATTGCATTTTTTCTCTTTTACTAAGAATTTTCTGATATTCCAAATTTTGTCATATGGCATTTTTAATATAAAATATAAAATATTTAATAATATTTAATATAAAATAATATTCGACGCTGACTGGCAAAAAAGATTTATTCGAATATCTGTATTGTTATGCAATAGCTTTATGCTCACCAAAATAAGCATATAAGAAAGAAAGAAGCGTCAGAGTCAGAGGATCACCACTACCCTGTTCGATCCTTGACGTCAAGCGACAAGGCGCCAGTGTAGGGTTGTGTGAGGTGATGTGCAACATGAGGTGATGTGCAACGTTTCCGATTCCTGGTCTGCATGTCGACATTTGACAGAACCGCATACTGCCATCTGTTTGTGTCAACAGTACCTTGTTTTAGATAAATAACTCGCGAGATAGCACGCACCCTGGTTTGCTGTACGAAAAGCGAGTTAAATTTCTCGAGCTGAAATGTTTTTTGCTTTTCACATTCATAGCGATTTCGTGGATTGGTTTTAGTCATCTTATAGGTAAATATTTTTATATTGAATAGATTGAAGAATATATTGAATTGTTAGTTTTTTAAGTACTTTTGATAATCCAAAGCAATTTTGTGATTTCCTTACATTGTGTTGGTGTCACGCCAGTCCGCGCAAAATGTTTGGGGTTATGTGCAACACTTTTTTTGGGGTGATGTGCAACACTCATTTTTCGCTAGTTTATCGCTATTTTACGATTGAACATGTGTATATGAAGTGTTTTAATGCATTTTTCAATGTGTTTAATCATTATGCACGAAAGTATGAAAATAAGGGTATCGCTGTTCCGGTCAATTGCGAGCTAATTTGGGCAGCAATAAAATTGCTGAAAGGCGATCATACGGTGTCACTCCGTTCGGCTGCTGATAGTTTCGAGCTGGTCCCGTCGACTTTATCCCGGCATCCCAGCAAACGAAAAAAGATTGAAAAGAATTAAAACGGGATTGCCAAGAATTCAATTAAGGACTTTCCGAATTCCATTTTGTCCACAAAAGGAATTGAAATAGTTTCAATATCATGGAATTCCTTATTTTGGAAAGAATTTGTCTTTTTTGAATCCCATTCAATTCCGACACAAAAACGTAACGAAATGAATGCCAGGTTAGGGATTGGAAAGTTTCGTCATGAATTCCATTGAATACCATTGATTCCGTTAACAGAATGAATACCATTGAATGCCAAACTAAGAATTAAAAATTTCCGTATTGAATTCCATTGAATTTCGTCTATTCTGACAATAAAATGAATACCATTGAATGCCAGGATAGGGATTGAAAAGTGTCCGTGTTGAACTCCATTGAATTCCGACTATTTCGACAATGAAATAAATACCATTGAATCCCAAATTTGGAAATCAATATGTATATATCGAATTCCTGCATTACCGGCAGTTCGCATCGATGCCGCTAGGCGTCGCATCGTCACGGCACCTTCTCGAGTTCAAAATTCCGCACCGTCCAGTATATAAGGAGGTCCCCGACGGGACCACAATTAAGTAATTCTTTTCTTTTCCGGCGCCAGTCGTCGAAGGCAAGAGCGCTCAGACGCTACGCATCTTCGGCGCAAGTCGCCTACGGCGTTAATCGCCTCCTCGGCGCAAGTCGCCTACGGCGTTGATCGCCTCCTCGGCGCCGGTCGCCTATACAGCGCGAGCCGCTCTTACGGAATTAATCGCCTCACCAGGGCTAGCCATCCGCATAGCACGGATCGCTGTCCGCCAATCACGGCGCTCGGTCGCCTAGGCACAGGCTCGGCCAATCACGACGCTCGGCTGCCTAGGATTTTTGGATTCCATGGGATTGGACCATCTCATTTCGAATCCCATTTAATTTCATCTAATTCCGCCAAAAAAGGGATTCAAAGGTATTAAAAAATTTTAATATCTTTTAATCCTTTTTCGTTTGCTGGGATATCAACAGGTTTGACGCGCAGTTTCCACCAGATGAGCGTAGTTTTGCCAGCATCACCGATGACGAAACGCTCAGTTTTTTTTTAATCAACTAGCATTTTTGAAGAAAAGCCGGTAATTTTTCTAATTAAAATCTAAATTAAATTTTAAACTTAAATTTAAATTTATGGTTTTTAATTTTCCATTTTTTTCGTTTTAGATGTTCGATTCGACTCAGGAAAATGCATTGATGTCGTACATTGTGAAATGTGCGAACATGAATTATGGTCCATAAATGATATTCGTAGCTTGGCTTACAAATATGGGAAAAAAATAGGATTCGCGATGCCGGAACGGTGGACGCAAAACGGCCAAGCCACCAGGAATTGGTACTACGGTTTCATGGGCCGCCATCCCAATATATCGTTGCGGAAGCCATAATCGACCAGCGTGCAGCGATTGAAAGGTTTTTGCAGAGAATCGGTGGACGAATTTTTCATCAATTTGAAGGTTGTTTTGGAGGAAATGCCATTTGCAGAACACCGCATTTGGAATATCGACGAAAGTGGCTTCTCAACTGTGCCAACTCATTCAGTGAAAGTGGTGGCATAGAAAGGGACCAAACTCGGTTCTTTTGCTTCGGCTGAGCGTGGGACCAATGTAACCGCGGTCGTCAGTGTAAGCGCTGCTGGTAATACCATCCCACCGTTTTTCTTGTTTCCGCGCAAAAACATGAAATCCATTTTCATGGAAAATTTCCCTCCGGGATCTGTTGAATTCGCGAATGAATGCGGCTGGATGACAGTAGCGGATTTTCTCGTTTTCCTGCAGCATTTCATCAAGTTCACTTTGGCCTCGAAAGACAATCCGCTACTGTTGATCATGGACAACCACGTATCTCATGTTTCGAATGATGCCATCGATCTGTGTGCTAATAATGGCATTACTGTGTTGACACTGCCGCCTCATTGTAACCACCGCATGCAGCCATTGGATGTCTCTGTCTTTGGTCCCATCAAAAAGGCATACGCGGTGAAAGTCCACGAATGGAGTCTGAATTACTCAGAAGTAATGCCGGACGAAAATTCGAGATTCACCATGTAGCTGGTGCGGTTGACAAGGCTTTGACTCAAAGCTGCACGGCCTTGAACATCCAAAGTGGCTTCGCAGCAACGGGCATCTTCCCTGTAAATGTCGACATATTTACAGCAGACGATTTTCTTACGGCACAAATTAGCGGTGAGAATCTAATGGCCGAAGAACACGTTCAAGAGGATGATGTGCGAAATCTGGTCATCGGTCGTACTGAAGAGGTGTCAACAACAGCCTCTGCAGTTGCCAGCACGTCAACTGCAACAACATCTGTAGCCTCAACTGCAACGTCGGGCAACGTCCACATCTCAATCACTTCGGACAACATTAGTTGGTGTTGGCTCAGTTCGTCTTGCTGCTCCCACGCCAAAATCAAATCGTGGCAGAAAATCGTTGAAGAGCAGCATTTTGATATTGCCACATAATGTTTCTGAATTGCAGAAGAAAGCCGACGACCGGGCCAAGAAAGCCAAGAAGTTGACACCATCGTCACGAAAGAAGGTCAAGGCCAACACTCAACCTCCGAAAGCATGTGAACAAGTTTTGCCAAAAAAACTGAATCGCAACAATTCAATTTACTGTAACACTTGCGACATTCCTTATCATTTGAAATGTGTCGACATGCAAGATTGCAACTATTTTACTTGTGACAACTGCGATTCAGATGATGAAAAATAAAGTTTTTTGCGTTTTTCCTTTCATTATTCGATTAATTTGTATTTAAGAAGCCCAAATTTAACATTTAAGTCGATTGATGTCGATATTCATGCATTTTTTACCTTAATTTTACCTGTATTGCACATCACCCCAAGAAAATTTGAAAATGCTAAAACAGACGTTTTTGAAAACTCGAAAAATTTTTAGGAAAAATTTAAAATTTTGAAAATATAATCACGCAAAATTTTAGTATTTTCCTTCCTCTACATTATACAGCCATGATATATTCAAGAATTTGATTTTTGGATATGTTTTCCAAGCAACGAAAAAAAGTGTTGCACAACCTACTACTTGGATGGGTGACCGGCTGAGAGAGCGGATTTCTTCGGACAAACGCGCGGCGGCTATACGCACATATACGGCTTAATATATTTTTTTTCCGGTAATAAAATATTTCATTTTTCACATATCAACAAATAGTTTTTGCGTCAGTAAGAAAAGCAGGATGTAAAAAAGAGGACATTTTTGGCCCGTTAGTGGAACGTGAAAACGTACTAGAGAATTGTTATTTGGACCATTTAAGGGCATCCTATAGTGGCAGTATTTACCGACCGAATTCTATATCTGTCCTTGTATAGACAATGATGATAGACAAGGATAGACATGGTTATAGATTAGATTGCATTTATTACAAAAAATCTTTTTTTTGTAGGCTTTTATTCTTGGTTCTATTTGCACGATATTGTTTCTACATGTTGTCCCTACATCGCCTGGGTGTCACTATATATATATAAACTGCAGTAATTTTGTTATTGTCGTCAGATGACAGCTGTATGTAGTAAAATTTTTATATTTTTTTCGTTCCCGATATGAAATCGTGTGTCGCGATGTAGATTTTTGTGCGTACTTTAATTCTGTAAAAGACTTTTGCCATTCTGTAAAGCCAATTCAAAGATAAATTAAAATGAAAAAATGTCGGTAACTCTGCCACTATAGGATCCCCTTAAGAAAGAAAAATAACATTTATTTCATCGTAAAGTGGTGGGAACATGATTAGAATAAGCGAAGTTTAGCTCGTTTTACTCTTTGACGACAAAGCATGTACGTATAATTTCTTCTCATATTTTAGAAATCTCTATCCCTTCCTCTCTCCCTCTTTCCCTCTCTCCCTCCCTCTCCCTTCTTCCCTTTTGTCGTGCCGCGCCTTGAATGGGAGCTCAGGGCCGGCACCGGGTTCTCGGGATCCGCCGATTTGGAGAAGGAGAACAACACTTGCGAGTTTGTGGTTGCAAAGGCGTTTAATAAAACATATATCTCGTAGTTACACTTGAATCAATTGCTTCACTACCCTGACTTGCAGGTTTCAATCAGATTATCGTTTCGTTTGACACGCGGTACGCGCTCGGTTCTTAAACTGCCCGTTTTCACGTTCCACTAACGGGCCAAAAATGGCCTCTTTTTAACATCCTCCTTTGTTTGCTAATACAAAACATTTTTCTCAGTATAACATGTATTTGAAATATCTCTTAAATGTTTCTGCAATATTTCGTAGATATATTTGACAAATGTTTCAGTATATTACCGAAATATTGCCGAAATCTTTCAGCAAGGTTGCTTTGAAATAATTGCAAAACATTGCTGAAATGATGTAGAAACGGTCGTGAAATATTTCTGAAATATTAATGAAAGATGTAATATTTTAAATGGAATTTTGAAGAAATGTTTCTGAAATATTACATGCCGAGTGGGAGAGGTTTTTTTTAGTAAGAAGTGTTGCCATTTTTTTGCCGTATCACTTCGCAATCTTGATTTCATATTGATACATTTTTTTACATCAGATTGAAGAGGCACTGCGTCAAATTTGGAATAAAATTTCTCAATTTGATGTTAAAAAAATGCATCAATATGAGATTAAGATTGCGCGAGGTAATACGGCGAAGAGGTAATAACACTCTTCTTACTAAAAAAAATATATATATATTCCCAGATAGCCAAATGCGGTGAGTTTGCTGCCATGTTGCCAACAAGCAGCTTGTCGTTAATGCAACTAATTTTGACAAACTCGGGACAAGGTGAGACAGCATTATGCTTGTCGGATTGAACTCATATGAATTATATTTCTATTAACAGCAAATTGATTGCAACGTGACAGCATCAATTTGTGAGGGATTTGTGACAATTTTATATTGTCAACACTTCGTTAGCAACGAGATACAATTAAAAAACTTCATAGCTTGACGACATACACACAATAACGGATGGAAATCATTATATATGTGTTGTTGCCGTCATGTTTGCATCATGATGCTCAAGATGGAACGATGAATCATTCATTGCTGTCATGTTGCTGACATGTTGCAGACAATATAACGTACCAATATTGCGGACCGTTTGCTTTTGAAATTGCGTCAACTGATTGCATGTATAAGCAGTCATGTAGCTCTATTTGTAACGTGTTCGATTTCAATGTCAGCACAGCAAATATATGAAAACACATGCAATGCATTAGTTTGCTCAATATGCTCTATCACGCTTGGCTATCTGGGTTGTGACGTTGCGGCTCGCCGCATCGTGGCAGCACCCCGCCGCCGTCACAAGGCGCGGAATTTCGCGCCCAGGGACGAGCCAGAGAGGCAACGACGAGTTCTCCAGGGGCCGAATTTAATCGCGATTCCGCAATCTGATCCTTTTTGTTTTTATTTTATGTATTTGTCACACGCGCGGCGCCTCACCCAAACCACGGCGAACCTCTCCGAGGGAGTACCAGTAAAGGAAGGGTCCAGGAGGACCAAGGAGCGAGGAAGGGTGGCGAGCGCGCGGAAACGGCAGAGATCACGGGTCGGCGAAAGCAACGAGGCAAGAAGACGTAAAGCAGCGACGGATTAGGCCGCCGATAGCGGGGCGCCCGGGTAAACCCGGCCTCAGCAATCCGCCTCCACGGAATACCGGCCCACGGGGTGGCTGGCCACCGCCCCGGGCCAAACCGGAGGCACACCGGAAGGGACGAAATCCCGTCCGCTACCAAGGAAAAAATTTAAGGAGTCGCTGCGCCGCCGAGAGACCGTTGCACGCCCCCGAAGGATCTCCTTGCGACAACCCTGCGCCGGGATACCGCAAGCTTGTAAGCTCGCGCCCCGATTGGTCCGCACGCCCCGAAGGAAGAGAATGCCACATCAATTCCGCAATCGAGCGGATTTAGCGCGACACTCTCTGGTCGTCCGTCGGCGCGTCCGAATATCTCGAGTTGAGATCCGCGATAGCCGCCCCGAAACGGGTATCAGTTCCGTATTACTACCATTGTTGACACGAGGTGATGGCAAGGAGCCCCAGGAGAAGGCATTGCATCGGTGAAGTTGCCCGCAAGTAGTACCGTAAATGTCGAGCCACGACGCCGCCCTCCGGTGCGCGCTCTCGCTCGGGAAAATGTGCGTAATACCACGGTATGTACAGTTCCTCGCGAACCGAGCGTAATTTTGCGATCGACAGCGAGAGCGAAGGGCCTCGGGATGGTATCGTGGCCGCGGAGTCACGATAGAAACGTTATGGCGAGCCTCTGGAGATCGCGATGGATTCGTTGGCGAAATCCGGTATTGCGAGCACGTTTTGCGTAATGTCCGCGCTCGTGGTTGCGTCCCGCGCGCACGGTGTTCGCGGTGTATCGAGTTCATCCTTGCGTTGGGATAATTGCGTTGGAATGTGATTCGCATTGAGTTGACTCGCGTTATTGGTTGCGTTGGAGTGATGCTCGCGTTCGGTTATGGAATGTTGTTGCGCCGACTTAACGATGGCGTTAGAGTATGACTCGCGTTGGATCTCTTGCGTTCGGGTGATTCTCGCGTTAGAATAATTGCGTTCAGACAGTACTTGCGTTAGGATACGATTCACGTTAGAGTAGGGTTCGCGTTTATTACCGCATTCCGTTGTTACTTGCGGTAACTTCGTATTTTTCACGTTAGTTGTCGTATTACTCGCGGTAAATCCGTATTTTAGCGTTAGTTATAGTATTCCGTGTCATGCCGAATGCCTCGGCACATCCTTGTTACGTTCGGTCCTAATTCCTTGCGTTAGATTAAGATAATTTAGCGACAGAATTCTTGCGCGGCTTTGGACGTGGCGTTCACGCGCTCCGAGCGTGACACGCCCCATTTCGCGATATTCCCTGTGCGACCATACTTCCTACTTACACGACTCTTTCGCGTTTACTCCGATTATATATTTGCCGATGTCCTATATTAATTGTAGGTCTAGTTCTACTATATTTCTCTGATTTGATACCCGCGCCTTCCGCGCGTTTATTATACATAACGTAACGCTTCGTTCATTTCTGGCGTCTGCGTTACCATTATTTTGTTGCTTAAATCCTGACGCCCGCGTTATCAACTATTTGCTTGAGTTTTATGATGGAGTAATGGAAGCCGAATTGGCACTTATGATTTCGCCTGAGCGTTACCTCAGAATAAATGTTATTACTCGTTTGTTAACTGCCTGAGTTATATAGTAATTTATGTGTCACCCCGCCGGATATCGCGCTGCCCTTCATCCACCCCGCTCATAGCCGTAGTTCGAGCTGGCCGATTCCTCGCACACCGACAACATTACGTTTTGCGTTCCTCCTTGGTTTTTTTTTCTCGCGATCTTTAGTGTGTGTTAGTGGACGCGAATTTACGCGTCTGGCGCCCAACAATAAACTTTCGGTTAGTGAAACGTCGGATGTGCGAGAGAACGTTGGAGAGGCCTATTACCTTCTCTCCTTTCCCCTTTTGATCCGTCGTGCGCCTCGGGCGCGGAAAAAGACGTGACAATATATATATAAATAAATAAATATAACAAAATAAAAAATAAAAATGTACACACAAACACATGTACATTCCACACACATACACATACATACATGGATGTGCAAAATCCGACCAAACAACCTTCCCATGGTGCACATCACATTACGCAAAAGCCGGTATCGTGCTAAAATAATAAAAAAACAGGGGTCACTTTAAATTGCTATATCTCGCTAAATAATCAGCATAGGACAGCTTTTTTTCATTTAAAAGGGCAAAGTCCGTACTTTGAGATGGTATCAATAATTATATTCGCCAATTTTTTTGTTAGGCGGAAGACTGCAAATTCCAAGATTTTGGATATCTTAAATACGTCCTTATTCAAAGCTGATCACGTCTTTGAGTATTAACCTGAGTAAAAATTGAACAAAAGCACCTTATAGTAGAGAGTTTGTCCTGTAAAATCCTTTAAAATTTTTTTTAGCAGTGTATATCAAAAATTATTTTAAATGTTTAGAGTATCGAAATAGGTTCATATTTAAATGATAGTTATGATCAAAAGAAGAACAATTTTCAATCATCAAATAGTATACGGTAGTTACTAAATTGGATTAAAAGCCGCTGTGTAAACGTAGTCATATATAAAGAGAGAAGTGATTCTGGCGTCGCGATTTCTGATTGGTTGATGCCCCTACTTAATTGAAGCAGTCATATTGAGACTGCAGTGGAGAATGAAGTTAATATATTTCGATATTTACAGTTAGCATTTAGGCTGCATTTCTATATTTACTGTAAGTACTGAAAAGTATGTGACGTCAACTATAGATTTTCAGTACTGGCAGCGAATATCGGAACGTTGCCTTATTGGTTAGGTTAGAGTTAAGTTTGACAGAACTGGAGCGGTCCCAATATGGCTGAAGGTAAAGATCCGCAGTCACTTCTGTCTTTATATAGGCTCTACACACAATTAGAGTATAAATCCTATACATATATTTTTTTTGTAAATTAACTCGTTATTAATGTGTAGAAAATTCACTGTTTATCTTAGCCTTCTATAAAAACAATTTTTTTTTGTTAAAAAAAAACGCAAAATTTTTTCAATGGGAATGTAAATAATGCATAATTAAAAATTATATCGTTAAATTTTTGTTATGTAAACGGATTAACAGGGGAGATGTATTCAGTTATATAAACTGTCTACTAATTTAATATATATATCAATATTGTACAGCTATGTGCAGTCACATGTAAATCATTATGTATGAAAATTGATATTAAATTGCAATTATATAGACAGTTGCTAAATGAAATACACGAAAGCTAAAGTAAATGCGTCGGTAACATTACTAACAATATCCAAAGCCGTTTTTGAAACAATTCCATCATATGAAGATCCGAGTTGCCTTGAATATTATACTTGAAATTGAAGGTTACTGAAAGTCTTGAATAACTTGAGTCTCGATTGTCTTAGAAAAAAATCCCATAGAAAATCTTTTCTAGGAAATGTTGAAACATTAAAAATTCTTAAACATAAAATTTTTATGTTTATAAAGAAAGAATTAAAATATGGCGCTAAAAAGGAAAAAAATTCTATTTTTTTATTACTCGTATACTTACACAATAATAAAGTTTTAAACATGTGTTATTTATATACTGTTCCTCTTTTTATTATCTACATTTTTTGCTTTAAACAAAATTTTATTGTTAATTTTGCTACAAATAAGAATATTTATTTATATTAATTTATAATAATCTAAAGAATTTACATATTTATTTTTATGAGCACCTATATGTGTATAGCATTTATAATGCATATATATAGGCCCTGGATTCCGTAAAGCACATATGCGCGCATTTTCTATAGTAAACGTTACATATGCTATAAATAAATGCACGTATATGCGCTTTACGGAACCCAGGGAAGGTCTCAGATTTTTCGTACAAACTGTAATAGTAGAAGTAGTATGTTCTATGAGCAAAAATAAGAAAAAAATGTTATATAAACATAGGTCTCAAAATGCTTTATTAGAAAGTTAGACTTTCATATTAAAGAAATAATAATGGTCTTGCCAGTCTAGATAAGTGACACGCCGGTCTAGATAAGTGATACATAAGAGATATGCTATTCGATGATGTTTATCTTATCCCCTTGTTCTAGTCATATTTATTATTTGAGATGATTAAAGGCAATTATTTCAAAAAAACTTGTATGAGTACTAGTAACGAGCAGTACTTTGTACTTTGTAGAACATTATCCCAAAATGCCACAAATTTTCACATTTTCAGAAACAAAGAATACACGGATATTTATTTTGTGTATGGTGTGTGTACAGGGAATGCAAGGGGGCTTCTATTAGAGAATATCAACAGATTCCTTAACAGAAGAGTGCCGAATCACACAGTCTTTATCAATGCAATTACGCTTGACGGATTTAAAGTCTAGGGTGATAAATTCAATATTACATCGATGTATAGCTTATATTGACATGGGTACGTGGCACTTTAAAATGCAAATTTAAGTGAAATTGTTTCTTACACATTTCATATTTTTGCTATAACTTTCTAATAAAACAAACAAAACCTATATGTTTACAAAACATCTATTTCTGCTCATAGAATATACTATTAAAGGTAAAATCTAAGAGACACCTTATATATATAGATATATATTATAATTATATTGTAACAATAGTTAACTTTTAAAACATTCAAAATATTCAGAAAACTCTTGATTTTAAATAATATTTGGTCTGAATAATAATTACATTTTAAATTTCGAGATTTTTTTATCACACATTATGAGTAATTCGAAAATGTGTCTCCAATACTATAAGAACGTACCTCTGTATCAGCAGAATTAAGGACAAAACAATTCACGGTATCTTGAACATTATCTCCTCCCTCTTGATCACTCACATTTCCATACGTCTGTGTCTTCAGATAACGATTAGCAACTTCAGCAGGCACATGACTATAATATCGCGAATGTGGTGGCTTCATGAATACCGCAGAAGTATCAAAAGGATCAGAATACGCAGGAGCCACGTTACCAGGAAAATTAGCATATGTTCTGCCTTCCTCATCCTGCCAGGAAAACCTCTCGCCATCGATAGGTTCATCCAGAATGTTAATTACTCGTTTACATGAGACCTTTTGATCGTAGATGCTTGTGCTTGCCGATTCCTCGGCGGACAAATCGATCAGAGTATCTTCTTGGCTAATGTCTGAAGTTGATGACACTTGCGAGACCTTAATAGGGCTCGACCTAGCATCGTTGTGCAATTTCGTGTAATTGAATTGTTTTCTGGCACGTGGAGTGCCACAAGAGAATTTCTTTTTTATCTGATTGTCAGCCGAGGCTGCCACTAGTACATCCGGAGGATCCATTGGATTTCTTAAATATACATCGTCGATGTAAACGGGACTGCCCCAGCTCTTGCCAAAGGGCGCTCCATGTCCTGTATGAATGAAAGAATTCTCCAATGGCTTGCTAATGTCTTCTGGCTGCTTTCGGCGCATTGGATCAACCAGACAACGCGGAAAATGCGCTATTTGAAAAGTTCGCTGATTCTGACCTTTCCACCAGTAATTTTCCGGGCGCCCGTCGATGATTGCAATCTGGTCTCCCGTCTCGATGGACATTTTGCCGGCCTCCTCGAAGGCGGTTAGAGCCTTCATTACAGACGGTACCATACTAGTCAAGGACTCTTTCAACAAAGCAAATGTCGGTCTCTCTGAAGGTTCTCTCGCCCAGCAACGAAGCATCAGCTCGTATATATATGGAGGCATTGCTTCTGGCTCGTGAAGCCGCTCGCCCTCGCGATCGATTTTACGCAAAATTTCGGAACCGTTCAAGCCCAGCCAGGGTTCCTCGCCAAACGTTAACATCTCCCACAGTGTCACACCAAACATCCAGACGTCTGATGCGTGACTAAAATGTCGAGCCTTGAGAGACTCAGGGGCACACCAGGGAAAAGGTACTTTTTTATGTTCTGTCATGACATAGCAGTCTTCTTGTTGAGGAAGCGCTCTCATCAAACCGAAGTCGCCAATTTTGATTTTATCAATGGTGCTCAACAGGACGTTTCTGCATGCCAGGTCGCGATGTAAAAAACGCTTCGCTTCTAGATACGCCATACCCGTAGCAACTTGTAACGCATAATTACAGAGCGTGATAATCGAGATTCTGTCGCATTGCTGTCGTAAATAATCAAGTAATGCGCCTAAAGGCGCAAGCTCAGTCACCATCATCATCGGCTGCGACAACACTACACCATACAATCTAATAAGATTATGATGATCCAAAGTGTGCATTGCCTGAACTTCCGAAACAAAGTCTTCTATAACACTCGGCTGTGTGAGGGCATCTGCTTTGAGGACTTTCACAGCGACAGGCAAAGTTCGTCCTGAAGGAGAAGTCCATTCCCCTCTTCTCACTACACCAAAGCTTCCATCGCCTAATTTAACAGACAGTGTCACATCTTTGTCTTGTATGAGACATGTCAGCACCGAGGAAGTTTCGATCGGCTGTGAGGATCGCTTGTTGCTTTTACTGCTGCCACCAGGTTTAATTTTGGTAATTAAACTTTTCTTCCATTGAGCGTTTCGTCTCTTCTTTACCGCATCCAACAGACGTCTGACGCCAGGTTTACCTAGACCAATCTTCTCCAAATCTTCTGCTTGGACGTAATCAAAATGATGCAGACGAGTAATCTGTAGATCGTCTCGAATTCGTGTAAAGAACTGAGAGAGCTGCACATCATGTAGCAGTTCCTGAAGCCACTCTGTACCTTCCTCGTCCGCCATAATAGCTGTATTCCTTTATTTACTGAGATATCTTATACTCAGAAATATATGGATGTCTTCAATATATATAGGAACCTAAAAAAGAGATATAACAATTAGATTTGCGTTGATACTCTTGTATGTTTGATCGATGTATCCTACTATTCATATATTTTAAATTTTATAATCTATCCATTATAAAGAGCTTAGAGCCGTGACTGGATATTCGTGTCGATAATAATATTTCTGTGTAAATTTTTAATAGGTACTTATTCCAATTCAGTGAACTACGCACTAAAAATTTCTCCGTCTTGAAACACAGTTCTAGTTTTTAGGCCAGTCATATTAGACATCGAATCGTCCAATTAATCTTCCCAGGTTGCAACCACCATAAATCGCTTTGATTTGAGGTGCTATAAGTGGGATTTATTTTGCTTCGCAAAATTAACGCGCAATAAAAAGTTATTAACAATATTATCAACAAAAACGCCATTTTTTTATTTTTCTCAAATATCTCGAAAACTAAGCAAGATAGGGTAACTAACTATACGTACCTTTTTTGTAGAGCGTAAAATTATCTACAATAATAATCTGAACAACATTTATCGTCAAGTCAGTCGTTTAGCTTGCACGCGCCGTCAAAGTTCGAGACTCGAAAACCGTCGATTTTATCGTTTTTTTTTTATGTTGCGCGGGTGATTTTTTTCCATTATTTAAAATAAAATTAAAAATCACACATCATCTGAGAACTACAAAGAAAGAATACTTTTCATGATGCAACAGATTTTTTAGACCCCTTTTATAGTTCTCAGATGATGTGTAATTTTTTGGGGATTTTTTTAAATTCTATTTTAAATGACGGGAAAAAAATCACCGGCGCAACATAAAAAAAACGATGAAATCGAGGATTTTCGGGATCCAAGTCTCGGACTTTGACGGCGCGTGCAAGCTAAACGACTGACTTGACGATAAATGTTGTTCAGATCATTATTGTAGATAATTTTACGCTCTATAAAAAAGGTACGTACAGTTAGTTACTCTATCTTGCTTACAAGAAAACCTTGCGAACTCAAAAATTCTGATTTGAATAAAACTTCCCACACATGTAGGGGGAGTAAAAAGATTTATAAATTTTTTGTAGCTGCCCAAAAACGGTTTTAAGGGGTGAAACCACCACTCATATGTAGAGCCGATTTTTGCTTTTCTCGATATATTTCGAAAAGTATTCAAGATATCCAAAAATGTTTTAAATAAAAGTTTTATAATAAAATCTCCTCTATTCAACAACATTAATATAATATTTTTTAAAAATAATTTTTTAAACAAAAGAGTGACAACAAGATCGGCCCCATTTTTTTCGCATTCGATTTTGGTCATAAAGTTGGTACCAAACGAAAGGTCTCGTTAAGCTGATTACAGATATGTCAGTCACAAAGTGTATCTACCCACACAGCACACTTTTCCCTGGGGATATTCCCAGGATACTGCGATATCACATTGGACATATTGCGAGCCTATGGATGTCCTACGGTTATTGTGATCAATATTTGGACATATTGCGATCCCTCGGATATCTGGTGGCATAGGCTGCGATGCTGTGCGCCGAGGAATGACTCCATTCTACCTCCGCAATTCGATCGAAAATGCTCTGGATATCTCTGGAACGGTAAATATCCACACAGCACAAGATATTGCAACATCTACCAGATATCCGAGGGATCGCAATATGTCCAAATATTTATCACAATAACCGTAAAACATCCATAGGATCCCCAATGTGATATCGCAATATCCTGGGAATATCCCCAGAAAAAAGTGTGCTGTGTGGATAGGTACACTCTGAGACTGACATATCTGTAATCAGCTTGGCGAGACCTTTCGTTTGGTACCAACTTTATGACCAAAATCGAATGCGAAAAAAATGGGGCCGATCTTGTTGTCACTCTTTTGTTTAAGAAATTATTTTTAAAAAATATTATATTAATGTTGTTGAATAAAGGAGATTTTACTATAAAACTTTTATTTGAAAATTTTTTGATATCTTGAATACTTTTCGAAATATATCGAAAAAAGCAAAAACCGGCTCTACATATGAGTGGTGATTTCACCCCTTAAAATCGTTTTTGGGCAGCTACAAAAAATTTATAAATCTTTTTACTCCCCCTACATGTTTGGGAAGTTTCATTAAAATCAGAATTTTCGAGTTTGCGAGGTTTCCTTGTTAGTTTTCGAGATATTTAAAAAAAATAAAAAAATCATGTTTTTTGTTCATAAAATTGTTAGTAACTTTTTATTCCGCGTTAATTTTGCGAAGCAAAATAAATCCCACTTATAGCACCTCAAATCAAAGCGATTCATGGTGGTTGCAACCTGGGAAGATTAATTGAACGATTTGATGTCTAATATAACTGGCCTATTTGTTGGAACAGTAAATTCACATACTTAAATCGATTAATCAATCGATTTAACTAAATTTAATGTTGTACTATGTATGTACTATGTACTGCTCAAAACTTTATAACAAAACTACAAAACTAGGGCTGTGTTTCAAGATCAAACAATTGCAAGATCAAACAGGCACAGTTCACTGAGTTTGAATAAGTATTAAAAATTCACACAGAAATATTATTGTCGACACAAACATCCAGTCATAGCTCTAAGCTCTTTGTTATTTAGGTGATTTTAAATTATACGAGCCTTCTCTTGTATCTTTATTACTATCCATTATAATTGTTTCAACTTTATAGATTTTAAATTTAAATTTTGAATTTTAATGGGCAATCTTAATAAACAATCTTAATAAGCAATCTTAATAGAGGTACTCTTAATAGATGATCTAGACCTATAGAAAATTCTTCAACAGAAAACTTCAAGTTTTAGTTTTTTAGATTGTAGAATTATTAAATATTTATAATATATATTTCATAAAAATTTCGATCCTTGTAAATTTTATTTTCATAACTTAAAATTCTTGATATCTTTTATAGATTATTGATATTTTAATTTTATAAAGCCTTAAACCTTTAATTACAAACTACTTATAGAAGTAAGACGCTTGTTATGTATAACTGAGCTACAGCAGTTACCATGTATGGAGTACTCTCGCGCGTTTTACAGGTTTATATAATAATATTCAAATTAAAATAGGCAATAAAAGCCGAACTTGTTGCACTGTCGATAAAATTTATTATACAAGATAGTCAGGATAAACGTCGCGTACGTTTTGACCCTTTTTGGGGTCATCCTCAGCGCATTATCTATCGGTACATTTAAAATTAGTCCGAAAACATAACTCGCGTTTTACACATTTAATAAATACTTATAACTACAACGAGACCTTCATTATTAGGCAAATTCTTGTCAGACGTTACTTTCAAAAGTCATGAGGGCAGATGTACACTCCAAAGCCTCCCTCCAGGTATCTCCGTGTGTAATTTCTTGGTTTGACCGCCAGGAAATTAAATTATGGAATCTCGTCATTGTGGATCGATAGATAGATACCTGTATCAATGTTCGGAGTAACAACTATGCTCTGCGATTGCATATCAAATAATCTAAGAGACGTAATGCTACTTACAATTAAAGCTGTTATTAGTTAGCCAGAATCATTAGCCACGAAACTGCACAAGTGTCTAATGAAAAAGAATATGTCTCGTCAACGTCACGGCGAACAGTGACACATCAATAAATACAATCCAAACACTCTATCAATTGTCACATCCACAATTTCAACAAAAAAAACATGGAGTTGATAGTCCAAATTTTAATAAAAAGTTGCTATCCTCTAGAGTTTATCTTTAAAATTATGCATGAGCGTCTCAAGTATCTTTTTGGAACCCTCTATGAAACAGAAAAGGAGAAATGTGTAGATAAAGATACATTTATTACTATACCATATGTTCCCACATTAACGGAGAAATATAAGAACATTATGAAAGATCTAAAAGTAAAATTATCGTATTCTAGTATGAATAAATTAAATAAATTCATTAGGGTACATAAAGATCCTCTTCCTAATTTTTCGTTGAGGAATATTATCTACAAAATCAATTGTAAAGATTGTAATGCGTCTTATGTTGGTCAGACGGGTAGACAGCTGCAAACGAGAGTAAAAGAACACGAATCTCAGATAAGGAGAAGTGGGGGTGGTAATTCCGTAGTGACGGAGTATAGAGTGGAATGCAATCATGATTTCGGTTGGAATGATGTAAAGATTCTAGACAAAGAAATGCTCCTAAACAAGAGGCTATTATCGGAAATGATTTATATAAAAAGACAAAGAAACGGTTAAACTTGCAAACGGATACCGAAAATTTACCAGACCTATACATAAACATTATCGAAGGACTTTCGAAAGTGTAAGACACATGGTTGGTTAGCCTGGTTGGTACAATACAGTAACAATTGTATTTATTGATGTGTCACTGTTCGTCGTGACGTTGACGAGACACATTCTTTTTCATTAGACACTTGTGCAATTTCGTGGCTAACGATTCTGGCTAACTAATAACATCTTTGTAAATAGCATTACGTCTCTTAGATCATTTGATATGCAATCGCAGGGCATAGTTGTTACTCCGAACTTTGATACAGGTATCTATCCATCGATCCACAATGACGAGATTCCATAATTTAATTTCCTGGCGGTCAAACCAAGAAATTACACACGGAGATACCTGGGGAGGCTTCGCAGTGTACATCTGCCCTCTGACTTTTGGAAGTAACGTCTTTGCGGAATAATGAAGGTCTCGTTGTAATTTTAAATATGTATTAAATGTGTAAAACGCGAGTTATATTTTCGGACTAATTTTAAATGTACCGATAGACAATGCGCTGAGGATGACCCCAAAAAGGGTCGAAACGTACGCGACGTATATATCTTCTGACTATTTTGTAAAATAAATTTTATCGACTGCACATCAAGTTCGGCTCTTATTGCCTAATTTAATTCGAATATTTTTATATTCTGAGCCTCTGTTTATATAATGTTATTTATATAAAGTCAGCCAACAGTGGATTGCTAAAATCATTCCCGTAAAAAAACGAAGTAAATACTGAGCGCCTAAAAGCGCTGACGTAATAGGATATTTTTGTGGAGTGCTTACAACAGCAGTAGAAGTGTCAAGGCGAGACAAAACCTAAAAAAAAAATCGATTTTTGGATTTTATATTGTGTTAATGCTTGAAAATTTTTAATAAGGTAATTCTTTAGGAATATTTTGCCCTTTATCGGACTAAACAATATTGAAATTTTTAGCACCTAGAAAACAAAAAATTGCAGGGTTGAACTCTTCACATTTTTCTTCGTGCTCTCCGTAAAAGCAAAATTTATTAATTTCCTTATATATTGACTGCAAGAGTTTAATGTTAAAAACTTTATCGTTAACATTTTGCCTATCGTGCAAGTTACATCCTAATTAAGTGCCGAGCACCACATAATTTTAAGGTAGGGGAGACCGGGGCTAAAACGTCTACAGGGTTGAACCGTCAAATCAAATATCTTGGAACCTGTATATTGTGCGAACTCGCTATTAACATTGTAAACGCTGCTTATGGTACCCATGTGACCAACGGAGTTTCGGCAGGTTACCTGCCGTGTTATGATTTTTACGAGGGCAAACGTGTTTTTGGAAGGTGAAAGTTACATTTTCTGCGCGTGGAAATTTTGTAATATCTGCAATAATATTTGCTCTCCAAATCTCGAGGTACGTGATTATAAAGAGTAATGCATGCTGAACACGAATCCAGTGTAGTTTTTTCATTATCGTTGATGTCTAATATTTCATGGGCGATCAAACCTGAAACTTGTGTTTGGGGCTAATCCGTCAGTAAGCAGTCCGGGTGCATTTCCAAGGCATTTCTGGGCATTTCCATGCTCACTGCATATGGAATATGGATGAGACGGGAATTACAACCGTTCAGACACCGAATAGAGTCATCGGACGTCGAGGAGTGAAACAAGTCGAGCGAGTAACTTCTGCGGAAAGAGGAACCCTCGTAACTATTTTTTAATAATGTTTTGCATAAAAATTTTAAATAAATTTTTATATTTTTCTCTTAAAAAACAATTATTAAAATGTATCCTATCATTTTTCAGGTTTAGATGTACGTATATGTATCGAAAATGCAGTGTGACGTTTAAACCCCGGCATTTTTTAGATTTTATAAATTTTGTAGCTAAAGGTTCACTCTTTACAGTGGTATACCACATATAACTAAAATTATTTATTTTGTTGTTAAAAATCGGCACCAAAAAAAAAACTGACGGTTTAGCCCCGGTCTCCCCTATATTAAGCTATGTAAGCCAAATTTACTTAAAAGTGAGCAATTATTGTATT
Source organism: Temnothorax unifasciatus (assembly GCA_030770225.1). Classification (NCBI taxonomy): domain Eukaryota; kingdom Metazoa; phylum Arthropoda; class Insecta; order Hymenoptera; family Formicidae; genus Temnothorax; species Temnothorax unifasciatus. The sequence goes on along the minus strand of JASTWK010000256.1, from coordinate 162,223 downwards.
TAAGTAATTTTAGTATTATTAATTTTTTGCTTTGACTTATGTATATGCTATTTTTTACTATGGCTTGATAAAATATAAATTTTTTAAACTTATTTTACAAGCAAAAAATTCGGCACCTAGATATTTTGAGAATAAATAATTCAGAGCACATTCTGATGCTATAATAATGCGAGCAACTAATTTGTTTAATGCGCTTTACTCTTGAGCGTCGTATTTTGTTCTTGGTATCCTCTGAAAAACTGAAGCAAAAAAAAATATTTTTAAAAGTAAAAAATAGCAAAAAATAGCAAATAATGTAATTTTAGTTTTATTTTTTTGCTTTGACCTATGTAAATGTTATTTTTTAAAATGGCGTGATAGCCTAATCTTAAGCTATCTAGCCCTTCGTAACTTTTTAAGGAGGTTGTAAGGCTAAGGTGGAAAGTGAGGCGGGTAACACTTTTAACAAAGAAAATATGGAGTGCTGCCAATCTAAAACATTGGGATTAATGCCTCATCATATAGTACTATTTGGCATTAAAAAAGTTTGAAATTTGAGGTCCAAAAAATAGGCGAAAAAACAGGTCTTTTTGCCATCACTCTTTATTACGATAAAACGTGCAAGATGATAAATCTTTACAATAGGTACTTAAGACAATAAGAATGTATGTTTTACATTAAATACAATGATTTCCTACAAAAAAGGTTTTTTTACTACAACCAATTACAATTTGTTGCATGTTTCTATTAGGCCTCAACGTCTCCAGAGTATACTGAAATCATCGGTAGGGAATCAGGTCAAGTCTTAGACTTCATAACATGCAACAGGAAATGACGCTTATGTGATAAAGGACATAATAAAGATCACGATTGTCGCAACAATTTTTATGAAAGTGTTAAGGCTATGGAGCCATATTCTGCTAACAAATTGATTAATGAGAGCTCTGTGTTAAAATCAGCAAATTTGGAGATCGTTATTGTCGTTGGTGATAATGACAGTATTGCTTCAATTAGAAAAAACAGCACATATAAAATTGTTAAATTTTCCGATATTAATCATACTTCAAAAGGCGTTAAGAGCATATTGTACAAACTTTCTACTGACAGAAAGACCCTGACAATTAAGGAACTTACAACTGATTCAATCAAACATCTACATCGTTGTTTTACTTATGTTTTACACCAGCACAAAGGAAATTTGACGGCATCACGCCTATTATCAATGAAGATAGTGATGAAGATTAGTCCATCCATATGACTATAAATAGTGTAAATAATAGTATGAGAGTAATTATGTGAACGAATGTGTATGTGTACGTCATTATTTTAAGTGTATGTGTTTGTGTACTTTATTAAAATAAACATTTGATTTAATACGATTATAGTTTATCCTTTCATAATTATTTCAATTTACTTTATTTTATTATTTTTTTGGTGCCTGCATCTATTTATTTAATCAATTCCGGAAAATTACTTGTTGTAGGATTCCATCCCAAGAGTCTAAACAAAAATGTAGCGATGGTACCAAAAAATTATAATTTTGAAAACAAAATATTTTGTTTTTTAAAGTACCTTCTACCCATTTTATTGGTTCGAAAAAATTACTTGTTGTAGAATACTATCCCAAAATTCTACATAAAATATATGGCGATCGTACCAAAAGGATATCATATTTAAAAAAAATAAATAAAAATATTTTATTTTTTAAAAGTACCGCCTACTTATTTTATTACTTCCAAAAAATTATGTCCAATAGGAAACTACTCTAAGATTCTAGAAAAATGTTTTCGTAATTGTACAAGAAAGATATCGGGACTAAAAAAATCAAGAACAATTATTTATTTTTTTTATCAATGTTTCTGTCACCAGAAACCTTTCCCGAATTTTCCACAAATGTGTCTCAATGATATCTACAACATATTAAAATTTCATCAAAATCGATTAAGCCGATCAAAAGATATGAATTATTTTCGAAATTTTTATTTTTATTTTTTACAGCAAAACGGTTCAATATTAAGGGCTAATATTTGACTAAATTGTAAGTGACACTGATAGCAATCAAAGCCAAAAAAATCTTATCCGGCTACGGCCTTTAAGTCTTTTGGATATAAGTGCAAGCAAGAAAGATGATAATACCGTCAGTTCATCTGAGTGTATTGTACAAAAAACATTTACGTCTACCGCGTATACCATTGTTTCTTTTTTTATTTAGAAACTTCTGACTTGCACTTACATTGTAATATGCTATGTAATGCGGAGTTACAACTTTTAACATGTATATAAATCCAAATACTTCTATTCCAAAACGAGTATCGGAAATCAATGGTTTATCTTAGGTCGAGGACGAACTATATTTACATGGATTAAAAGTGCAATCGTATCTATTAAGATTAGTTTTAGGAAAGATGTTAAACATTCTGAAAAGTTTCGATAAAAAATGCATTCTAGTAGCACATAACTGCACTTTTGATGCTCCACGTTTAACATGCAGTATTAAAAAATCGTCTTTATTAGAAGATTTCAGTGATGTTATCATCGGTTTTTGTGATACTCTATCATTAATTAGAAATCAGTTTCCGGAAAAACGAAAAAAAGAACAATGTAGGTACGTTAACGACTCTCGCGGAGGAGCTATCACTTCCTGTTGAAGGTGCACATGATGCTAGTCACGATGTTTATTTGTTAGAACAAATTTCACTTCGAACTTTAATAGTACTAATGACATTGTTAATAATTATGAAAGTTTTTATGATGTGAATAAGGTTGAAAACAAGATAAATGCTACTAAAGTTGAAGTCACGTTTAACATTGTGCAATTTCTAAAGCAGTAATAAAACGATTCGCAATCACTGGAATTATTTACAACAACATTGTTTCAACTTTTAAGAATAAAGGAGAGAAATATACGATCATTATTGCAAGGAAAAGTTAATGGAAAAGCAACTCTAGTCAAAACAAAAAAAGATTTAGATACAATATTAAGATACGTTAAGAGTTTGTGATTCCCACTTTGTAATCTTCTTACTATTTTCAGTTTAACATTAATTATAATTTTATTATTTAATATGTGTAGTATATCTTTATTTATGAGACTTATATACATATTATGTTCATATTATATAATTTTATTTTTGAAAGTCATATATATTATGTTCATATTATGTTATATATCGTGTATATGAAAAGTTTCCGGACAATGCCTACAGCTAAACTTAAAATCTTCTCGCGTCTTCTTGAGGCTTCTCGTCATCAGTTTCTCTTCAGCAGTATTTGACTTCATGGTATACCCAAATTGTTTACACAACATACATGAAGCTCGACCTATCTATGCGCCGTTGCCGCGTGCCACTAGTGATCCATTGTTATTATTTCGAACTCAGCCTAGCGTCACCGACGAAATGTTGCCTCGACTAACCGCTCTGTAGTATAATTCTTGTACTCAACTTCGCAATATCGTTTATTCACAACAGGACGTACTAGTAAGTATTTTAACTGCTGTTGTCATTTTACTGAGTTCAAAGCGAATATTTAAAAGAACACTATCACATAGTATTTTTAGTTTTTTTTCTCAGAAATAATGGGTCAAGGGCCTAGACTAAGCGTCGAAAAACGTGCAGCAGTCACTGCGCTTCATAACGACGGTCGCAGCGTACGTCATATTGCGAAAAAACTGAATATACCGCGGTCCACCGTAAGCGATGCTATTACTCACTTCCAAAGAACTGGCTGTAATAAGGACAAGGCTCGCACTAGGAGGCCTCGAGTCACTTCCAAATCAGAGAATCAGTCCCTAGTCTTAATGTCAAAGAGGAATAGGAAGCTTACCGCACCAGAAATCTAATCGCGGTTTAATGAAGTCATGAACATCAGATATCGGTAACTACTGTCAAGGATCGTTTGCACAAAGCCGGCCTTTAGGGCAGAGTTACCACTAGAAAACCGTTCCGGTGTGGGAACAGGGCGAAGAGACTTCAGTGGGCTCAAAATCACAAAGAGTGGACCATCAAAGACTGGAAACAAGTCTTGTGGACCGACGAATCGAAGTTCGAGGTTTTTTGATCAAAACGAAGAAAGTATGTCCGTCGCGCGTCTTCGGAAAAATGCACCCAGACTGTATAACTCCTACAGTTAAACACGGCGGAGGATCCGTGATGGTGTGGGAATCTTCAGTTATACGGGCGTGGGAGATCTCCACAGAATCAAGGGAATACTTGAGCAAAAAGGCTACCACTTGATTCTGGGTAGGTATTGCATCCCGTCTGGCACACGTTTAATTGGTCGTGGGTTTGTCATGCAGCAAGATAATAACCCGCGAAACACACTTCTAAATTATGTTCCAACTATCTGCATCGAAAAGAGGAAAGCAGGGCGCTCAAAATGATGGTGTGGCCCCCTCAATCTCCGGATCTTAATCCCATAGAACTTCTGTGAGATGAACTCGATTGCCGAGTCCGGAGGGTCTCTCACCTCTCAGGAGCACCTTTGGGAGATCCTCCAGAAAGCATGGAGTGAAATACCAAATTCTGTTTTGGAAAAACTCGTAGAAAGGATGCCGCAATTGGTGCAAAAGGTGCTGTCCACCAAGGGAGGTTGGTCCGGAAACTTTTCGACGGCAGTATATATGGCATGGGGGCATGGGGCATCCTTTGTCAAATCGGACACCCATTCTGCCCAAAAATGGGGGCAACCAAAAAATTTCTTTTAAGGCTCATTTTATAGCTATATGCATGTACTTTTGTTTTAACTCTGACCTTTTTAAAAAACAATATGGCGGACCCAATATAACGGCCAAAACCTGGGGAAACTGAACTTTAAAAAGCAATATCGCTCATTAGAGCGTACTAAAGCGGTTGCTTTTTTATGAAATCCAGTGATACAGTGTTTTCTTCGTCCCTGGTAACGAATTTGTACTAAAAATATCAAATTTCAAAATGACGGAATTTAAATAGCGGCCAAATGCCAAGAAAATGATAAAAATGATGATATTATTAACTGAGACTTATACTGTTAGTTCCAGGCTCATTAAATTACATGCTGCAGCGTTTTTTTCAATCCCTGATCTCAGGATCACATTGTTAAAGGACCCCGCACAAAACCACGGAAAAATGGATTCCGGTCAAATTGACTGAAAATTTAGTACGATGTAGTTCGTGACGTCTATGGGCACGAAGTCCAAAAATAGACAGTTTTCGAGTTACAGAGTGTTAAACATCGGAAAAATGGGTTCATCGGCTCATGGTAGTCCTTGATGTATACGGTCATGCTGGTGTGTGCCTGTGTGTGCGTGCGTGCGTGCGTGCGTGCGTGGATAGAGATATGCAAAATTTATTTCAACCGATCACCGATCATTTTAATCGTGATGCAGCTAGCATGAAATTCCAATCGTGGTATCTTTTGAAAGTACGGTGTCTGAGAATTATTTTAATACTATAATCATGCGAGCATTTAATTCGTAGACGATTAGGTGACGGAATTTAGTGCTCGGCGCCAACGGCTGGAAGTTAATTATCGTAATTGTTTTACTGTTAGCAATAAACTCAGATCTTGGAATATTTTGATAATGTGTTTTCTAGATCATTTTAGTAACAAATATATTCATGCAGCGAGTTTTTTAAATGTTAGTGTCGAACGCGACGGTGCTGTGTTCAGTATATGGGTGTTTCTACGTAAATAGCAATTTTACTGTCCAAGCTTGTTATATGTTCATGATTGAGAGGAGGGTAAGCAAGCGTTGTGAAAGTTCAATACTGCCATCGTATTTAAAGTATCGCACAATAATCTGCTAATTGGAGAGTGGCTTATCCAATGGAAACATGCAGAAACTCTTAAAAATGTCAGTCACCTGGCCTGTCCATTGACGAAAATTCTCTATTCCAGTTACACTTACTCCCTCCAATTGCAAACTCAATTGAAAATTCCCCATGTTCATTCAATCATAATATAGAACTAAGATTTTAACATCATTATTAAACATAAATCTCCCTTTGGAACCGAAAAAACCGGCTTCAAACTTGGTCTGGACATTTGGAGTAAAATTGCACATTTTGAATTTTACCGCGGTTCCGCCATGTTGCATCGATTCAATGGAACTCTCGTGTGGAGATTTCAAGAATTGGACATCAGGTGTGTTGTTTACATTGTTGGTGGTTGGTTGTTTTGAGCGTGATACAATCGTAATCGTGTATTTCACTTGAGAAAAGGTATGTCATAAAATTACGCGTCATTTGACTGGTCATTGACATCTTTTTTTTATTATATTGTAGTAAATTTTTCCTTCTAATGAAAAAATTCTGATGATATTCGGTAGGCTTTTAATTTTCAATGGAAATTGGTTTACGTGAATTCAGGAGAAAGTGAGGTTAATTCAACCATAAAATGTCAGTCTACTAGCATGTCATTCACCTAGCCATTCATGGGTTTTTACCAATAAATATTGATTCATGTTTTCAATATTTCAAAAATGATTTTTATATTTACAGATGGGTAAAAAAGCGACTCCACGATGTGGAAAAAAAAATCAAAATCAAAATCTGCTAATTCCATACGAAAATGGTAAACCGGCATTTATCAAATTGAATTTTTTTGCTAATTGTGAATTTATCTCGGAAATAAGTAATTTTAAGATTTTTTTTGACATTTCCTCTCAAAATCACTCATTGTTGAGGTAATTCAATATTTTACTAGACATGCAAAGTCGACTCGTTACCACTTTACCGGATCACTGATGAATGAGCCATTACTTTCAGGTTTTTGATGTAGTACGCTGGCTTTCAGGGTATGTTTCTGCTTCTATATTCACTCAAAAACAGGAAAAAATTTTCTTTAAGTATGTTTAAAATTGAGAGATTTGCAATCTGAAAAACCGCTATTTATACGTAGAAACACCCATATAATGGTATATTTTAATAGTATATTGTGCACCAAGGGGCGAAAGTAGCGTTTTTTCAGACGAGTGTGAAGTTTGCCGCCCGAGCCTTCGGCTCGGGCGGCAAATCACATGAGTCTGAAAAAGCTTTCGCCCCGAGGTGCACACGATATTTTTCACAATACCTTTACGGAAAGTTCGACTTCCATGCCTAGAAAGAGGCGAGAGTGGTCAATTTCACGCCAAGGCGGCATAGCGGGCGGAAAGTAACCACTTTCCACCCGCTAAACAGGGAGGAAAGTGGTCACTTTCCTCCCTAGGGAGGAAAGTGGTTACTTTCCGCCCGCTATGCCGCCTTGGCGTGAAATTGACCGCTTTCGCCCCTCTCTACAGGCATGAAAAGTCGAACTTTCCGTGGAGGTGTTGTGAAAAAAATGTTATATTCTGTCAATGTATCTTAGAGCACTTAATTAGCACTAAATTATAGTATACTTGTCTTCTATATATGACCATTTTCTGATATAGGGGAGTCCAGCTTAATGGCACGCTGAACCCTCCCATTTTTTACGCGATTTCCTGCTAAATGATTTGAGCACCAAAATTCGGACTAGCGCACTTAATTAGCACCTAAATAGTACTAAATTTTTAACCTAGTGCAAACTTGATTTGCGATAGTGGGGGGTCTAGCTTAATAGAGGTAAAAATTCACATGTACATAACCATTATTTGTAAATAAAATTATATCACAAAATTGCCATTCTGAACATATTGCATTCTCCTTACAACCTCCTTAATAGTTGCAGCAAAAAAATTACTTTTGAAAACAAAAATTAGCAAAAATTAGCAAATTAATTGTGTATATAAATTTATTGTTTTCTGATAATTCAACTTACAATAGTTACAATTAAATAGCTTAATATACCTCATTTTCCCGTATCCTCTTCTGATGATTTTCTTTTTTCTCTAATTAATACAGAGATCCCTGGGACTTTATGTTCCTTAAGTCTAAGGTTCTAGAAGAAAAAAGAGTGAAATCTCATAAGCCTGGTGCAAAATAGCACATTAAAATTGACAATTTATTGTTAGCCTCGAAAAGACTAAGAAACCCTAGCTGAGAATCACAGAAGAACTTCTTAGATATAGATGACGTTAGAGATTAACTTATTGTTAGTCCCACTTGCCATTGTTACTGCTACCAGTTACTGCTACTTCTCTTATAATTTTTTTAAATATTGCGTTCAACTAATTAACCCTTTGACTGTCAATAACAGAAATATGCGCAAAAAAAAAACTGGCCAGAACTGTTCATGATGGAAAAATTCGCGCATTCAAGAAAAGATACTTTTAGGCAATTAGAACAGGACCCTATATCTTTATGTTTTTGGAGTTGCTAAATTCAAATCTGAAATTGCGAAATACAAAATAACGAATCAAATGGCGGATCAAAAATGCAAAAAATTAGTCGATTTGCATAAAAATTTGTATTTCAGTTTTTAAAATCGTTAATTTCAAATTTAAAATAGAAATTTAAGGATTAAAAATGGCAAATTCAATATAATAAGCAAAAAATTCAAAATATTCAAAATATTGTTCAATTGCATAAAAAGTTTTGAAGGGTTTTTGAAATCGCTAATTAATAATTTTTAAATTGGTTAATTTCAAGTAACGGATTTAATATAACAGCCAAAAAATTTAAAATATCGCTTGGTTTGTATAAAATCAATAAAAAGTTTTATACATTTTTTCGCCATTTAAATTTTGAAAAGAAGATGTAAAAAAAGTTTGATTTTTGGCCTTCTTGCGGAACTTTAGTTCACCGTAAAAAATTGTTGTTCGGGGCCTACATGAACAAAAACAATCAGTCTTATACCCTAGAAATGCGGGGAACATTGATGTTACATCGAGTTTCTTTGTGAAAGCCAAATATTCGAATATCACGCTAAAATTTTTCATGAATCGGATGCGTTGCGAAGATTTTTTTTATTATAATTGGTATCAAAAAGGTTTTTGGAGTCTCTGATCACGAACCTATTATCCAAATGGCAAAATGTAGAGATGGCAAATCAAAAATAGTGTCCTTGACATGTATAGTTTTATACGTAGGATATCATTCAAATATTTTATCAAAATGAGTCTCAACGGGCTTTTTCAGACATACTGATTACAAATTCACTAATTAAGTAAAAAAATCTAACATAGGATTCAAGATGGCCGATCCAAAATGTTTGTATTGCCGGAATAAAATCAGGTAATACTTATTTTATAGAAGAAAAATAAATACGGGGTCTTTTGAGATCTTTCATAGCACACTGCCAAAATAGAAAAAGTTATAAAAAAAATAATTGATACAATTTATGAGCTATAGAGGAGACCGGGGCTATCTCTGTCTACGGGAGCTATGTGTCCACAGTACTACTATCTGAGGCTTTAAGAGACAGACGTCTCTACTATTTTAACAAATAGTTTAAAAGTGCTCCTCATAAGAGATTTAAACGTTGTTTGTTTTCTAGCGATGCTTCTCGCAGACGCTATATATATATGTTAAAAGAAAAGCGAAAACAATTATTCACATTTTTCGACGGTCGAAAAATTTGCTGTGCGACAGTAGTTTAACTCAAATTGAAGTAAACAGTTCATAATATTATCAATTAATATATAGTTATCAGGTGTGAGAAGCGTCAGATCTTAATTCTGCATAATTTAAAATTGGCAACATGTTAAAGACTGAAAAACGTCATCGGGGCTATCTGTCCTATTTTTAATGGGGCAATGTCGCAGTGTCCACACTTCAATGACGAATTGTTCTTTTATAAATAGATAATGGTGCGTGACTACAAAAGAAAGACTTTCCTTAAGACGGATAAGGTAGACATATCTAATAAAATTATATTTAAAGCCATTAAAAAAAAAATTGAACAAGAATTTTTTCGTAAAAACAGCGTTAGACTTTCAAATAATTGTTTGGGCTCTCACTCGCTACTGTAAAAGTGACCTACGAGCAACTACTTGATTCTGCGATTCCAGAAACGTCACCAAATTTTTATTTAAAAAATATACGTCAAGTTAAATATATGAGTTTGTCTAAATTATTGAGTATTTTCTATTTCAAACGCTGCCGAGGATGAAGTAAAGGCACCAAATTAAAAAAAGATTAAAAAATTGAGGGGACAAAAAACTCATCACATTGATTTTGCAACGGACTTAAAATCAGTTTGATGCCACCGTATATAAAGAAAAGTCAGCTCTACGCAGGAAACTCGACAAAAAATCTACACAAAGTGGCTACTACTTCTCTGACTCCAACGACTAGGCAGTTTTTTCAATATATATATTAATAATAAATAATATTATAAATAAGTATAGAAATTAATATAAATAATATATTTTTTATTATGTGGACAGATAGCCCCGCATATGGGGCTATCTGTCTACGCTTGAATTGTTCACTTAAAAAATTCGTCTCTTTAAAATATTAAGAGATCAACAATTCTAATTGTTTTTTTTAATAGCAAGGTTGAAAGGTTATACTATTAAAATATTAGCCAAATATCTTTATTAGTTTTTTAGTAAACTTGAAAAAAGCGTAAAGTGTGGACACATAGCCCCAGTCTCCCCTAATCATTTTAAGTCTTTAGCATTCTCTGACAATGATTTATATCTATAGATTTTTATAATTATTTGTGATTTTTCTTTTACTTTATAGTTGGATAATAAGTACCTGACAACGATCCCCGAGTCGTTGACGCTTTCATACTTTTTCGACCGTCGAAAAATGTGAATAATTGTTTTCGCTTTTCTTTTAACGTATATAGCGTCTGCGAGAGACATCGCAAGAAAAAAAACAACATTTAAATATCTTACGTAGGGCATTTTTAAACTACTTGTTACAATGGTAAAGACATCTGTCTCTTAAAACTTGAGATAGCAGTACTGTAGACACATAGCCCCCGTAGACAGATAGTCCCGGTCTCCCCTAATACATTAATGATTGTGTGTCGTGGATTCATGATTAGTAGTTAAACATTGTTTGTGAGGTTGGTTTCGCATCAGGTGTTGCACTACGGCGTTGCCAAGTCTGTCACTGCTAATTCAATCCGCGAAATAAAAGTTAACTTTGTGACAATAAAGCTTTAATCCACATGGTAAAATCCGATTTTTAAATTTACACAATCCTTGATGTTCCATCTGTCAAATGCTAGTTTTTCAAAGTCCTAAGTTAGCTAAGTGTGTACTAAATCAGTAATCATCTACCTCAGAGCGACTGTTTCTCATGAGGCGATAGACTCAAAGTGGTCAACTTCTGAATAATTTGTATTATTTGTGTAAAGTGTTTATGTAAATCATATAAAAAAATTAAAACTCTAAGTTGACTTTCGATTAATAGGCGAACCTCCTTAAAATAGTAAAAAATGAACAATTCTAATTGTTTTTTTTTTATAACAAGGTTGAAAGGCACCATTAAAATGTTTAACTAAATACCTTCATTAGTTTTTTAGTAAACTTGGAAAAAAGCATAAAGTGTAGACAGCCTCGGTCTCCCCTATTAGTAGCGCTTCGGGTCATAATATTGATCGATAGAACTCTTCGGGGGGCTACCAGAACTTCCGCCAAAACTGCCGATTTCCGGAAAAAAAATTTACCCCTCGGGATTTCGAAAATTTTCGACGTGCGCACTTTAGGAGGCTGTAACTTTTGAAATATTGATCGTAGCGCTTCAGATCATGATAGTCTTCGATAGAACTCTTTGGGAGGCTACCAGAACTGCGGATCTTTGAACTGACTCCGCCAGAACTGCGGATTTTTGAAAATTAGTTTGAAATTGTGTTCCACTTCAACATCAATTTTTGGGGTTATTTGAACGGAACTCTTACTAAAACCTATAGGGAATTCTAGAACTCATTGAAATCTTTCTGAATCTACCGTAAAAAATTGATTTTTGAAAAAAATGGAGAAATTATTGGTTCCACTTTATCATCGATTTTTAGGGTTATTTGAACGGAACTCTTACGGAAACCTATAGGAAACTCTAGAACTCATCGAAATCTTTCCAAATCTACCATAAAAAAGTTAACACCTCCATTTTTTAAATGAAGTTTTCGTTACTTTAACTTTAAATGACAAAACTCTTTCTAAAATCAATAGAAAACTCTAGAAATCTTGCTGGGGCATCCAGAACTCTAATGCCCGTTATAGACTGGAGGATGATCCTACTCTCGGCTCTAGTGTAGACGGGTAAAAATCTATAGTTTATGTATAGTTTATGTCACGTACACTATAGAAAAGAGGATGAGCCGAGAGTAGGATCATCCTCCAGTCTAGAACGGGCATAATAAACTTTTTCGAATTTTGAAAAAGAGAGGCCAACTTCACAGACGTGAAATAATACTTTTAAGAATTCCTTTCAATTTTTTGAGGTCAGCGTCAAATTAATAATTACTAAATTAATTGGTTGCCGACTTCAAAAAATTGAAAGAAATTCTTAAAAGTATTATTTTATACTTTTTAAAGCTTTTATAAATAAATTCTATTAAAAAAAAAAAAAAAAAACTTTATGCAGATTGGTGAAAAAAAGCGATTAGATAATAACTTAGATAATAACTAAGATTATGTTATTTATAATGCCTAACATCTTTACACTGCAACTTATGTATGCAACTAGGTATAAATATGTTGGACATTATAAATAACGTAATCTTAGTTATTAATTGTTCTTTCCCACCAACCTGCATATAAAAAAATCCGATCTCTATAGTAATCATTATGACGGAACAAGGTGAGACGCTGATCAAAATCAGAGTTCTGGTCCTTCTAAAATTATTCTCGTATAGTTCCCAACATATTTATGCATTTTCTAAAGAGTTCCGAGCGTTAGGACCTTTGTTATAATTAAAAAAAAAAAAAAAAAAAAAATTATCCGACAAGTATCATTATGTCAGAAGAAAATGAAATGCTGGTCGAAATATCGAAGTTCTGGTTCTTCTAAATATATCTATACAACAGTGCTAACACTTGGAACTCTTTAGAAAATGCATAAATATGTTGAGAACTATACAAGAATAATTTTAGAAGAACCAGAACTCCGACGGAAACCTTGTTCCGTCATGATTACTTTTCGGATAATATTAATTTTTTTTAAATATAACACAAAGGTCCTAACGCTCGGAGCTCTTTAGAAAATGCTTCAGTATGATCAGAACTATACAAAAAATATTTTACATAATCCGAAACTTCGAGATTTCGCGTCTCACTCCATTATCTCTAAGTACGTGGCGCTCGGGCAATATAAATTTATTAAAAAATCATACAACAGTGCTGGGGCCTCTTTAGAAAATGCTTCAGTATGCTTAAAACTATCCGAAAAACATTTTACATAATCCGAAACTCCGAGATTTCACACAGCGTGTCACTCTATTCTAACCCAAGGAGAACAAAAAGTCACGAAAACGTCAAAATGATGTCATTTTGACTTTAAATGGTCAATTTTTCATCAAGGCTCCTTGCAGTGACGTCAAAATGACGTCATTGTGACGCCATCGAAACATGTATCGATATATTGAAGGTATCGAATAACATCGAGATCGAGAGTCACTCGAGGAGCTTCAGAGTAAGATCGCGAGAATTTCAGAAGAGAAGGATCTAGAATAAGAGAACGGATTACCCGCGTTTTCGCTGCCAGTTTTGTGCTGTGAACGTTCGACGTGGTTTGCCTATAGAAGTATAAGGAAATGTCGACTCTGTTAAAGAAGGTATGTATAATTGCTAACTAATATAATAATTAGGCGATTCTTAAAGTTTTGTTGGATAGTTATAATAATAAGGTATTAGGGTTGTGTGGTGCGAGCTTTTAGTATTTTTTAAGATTTTTCTTATTGTATTCGTTTTAGATTTTACGGATTCTTATTTATTTACAACATTTAGATGTAGAATACAGCTGTTTACTTTGGCGTAATGTGCCGGCCCATCTAACCTCACTCTTTATAAAGTTATAGGGAGGACAACATGATCTGCACTGCACAGTTTGACATTAGAAAAGTTCTGTAGAGAACAAAAAATGAAGCTAAAGAGTGGAAAGAAATTTTCTATCCTACCTAGACGATTCAAATCGTTTACCTTTCGTACATGATGTGTTGTGTTATCATGCTGTTGCGATGTTATCTTTGTGGACTATTTTGCAATAACGGTAATTATTTAACATAACGGACCACTCTTTGATGACCTTGATCTTGACATATATTGTCAAGATCATGACCCTGAACACCAATCAAAAGGCTTTACCCGTCAACCGTTGTTCGTTAAAAAGTGATTAACCAAAAAAGTTTAAAGAATATAGCCATGCTGTTATTTTGAATATTGAAAGGCATAAATAACTAATACGTATATGCATGAAATTAGTACATGTATAATGAACGAAGGAAGTCATTTAAAGCAGCAAATCGTTAGTATATATTGAACAGTCTTTGTTAAAGCAGATAATAGTTGGTATAGAAAAGTATATATAAAATTTTAAGTGTTAGAAAGCATAAATATAAAATATTCTCTGCTTTAACCATAATTGTATGATAATAATTGCACAATTAAAGATAGTTTACAATTACAAATAATACAATTATGGATAAAGCAGAGAATACTTTATATTTGTGCTTTCTAACATAAAATTGTATGTATACTTTTCTATACCAACTATTTTCTGCTTTAACAAAGATCGCTCAATATACTAACGATTCGCTGCTTTAAATGACTTTCCTTTGTTCATACATGTACTATTTCCATTTACATAGTTATTGATGATTTTCAATACTCAAAGTAACTGCTATATTCTTCAAACTTTTTTTGTTAATAACTTTTTAAGGAACAACGGCCGATGGCTAAAATCTTTTGATTGTTATTCAAGGTCATGAGCTTGACAATATATATATCAAGGTCATGGTCACCGAAGGGTGGTTCGTTATTCTAAATAATTACCGCAATAACTTTGTTGGCTATAATATTTTATCATTCAGGTATTGGTCTTTTTAGTCTAATTTATTGTAAAGTAAAATATGAAACGCAAGTTGCATGCTGCATCTGTAAAAGCAGTCAGGAAGCGACTTTATACCGAAGAAGTGAGACAAACTTTGGCACAAGTTGATGATGCATTAGAAGTTTTTGAGCTAGGGAACCATAATCAACATTTAGACAGGAATGATTCATCAGTTTATTCAGAGGTAGAGGAGGGTCGAAACAGTCTTTCCAGTGATGATAATGAATTAGATGATCACAATGATTGCAATGCTAATTTTGAACAAGAATCGGAGGCTGAAGCCGCTGATGTTGATTCAGATGAAGAGTTTGCAATCAATATCCAGGACGAGAATGACATTCAGTCAGCAGAGGATCCTGATAAATACCTGTCAAGATTTTTGAAGGAATGGGCAATAAGGGGTGTTGCACATAGGAAAGTTGATGAGCTTCTTGCAGGACTAAGACTCCTCCATGGCTCTTTACCGAAGACTCATAAGACTTTACTGCAAACCCCACGCAGAGTTGAATTGCAACGTAATGGTGAAGGTTTAATGTGGTACAAAAGTATCATTACTAATTTAAATCAAAGGGTCACAGATGAGTACTTGCTTGAACACAAAGAAATTATTATTGATGTAAACATTGATGGTTTGGCATTATTTAGCAGCACTGATGATAATTTTTGGCCTATACTGGGTTGCCTTATAGGAGAAACTGTACCATTTATCATAGGTGTGTGGCATGGCCTTGGAAAACCAGACAGTATTAATGCTTTTTTAGCGGACTTTATTCAAGAAGTTGATGAATTAGCACTGAATGGTTATAACTTTCATGGCAGCCGCTTTCCCTTTAAAATCAGAAATTACATACTCGATGCTGTAGCACGACAATATGTAAAATGTATTTCAAACCACAATAGTACTTATGCATGTGAAAAGTGCACAGTAAGAGGTGCGCGTTTTAGAAATCGTGAAATCTTTTTGGATCTCAATGCACCATTGCGCACAGATGAATCCTTTAGGAGAAAGGATCAGCCTGATCACCATGATGGAGATTCGCCCCTAGAAGCCATGAGAAGTGACAACAATGGAATGGTTTCACAGTTTCGTTTAGATCCAATGCATCTATTATTTGAAGGAGCTTTTAAAAGATGGGTTCAATATCTCTGTGGATCTCAAGCTATCACATATGGTAAAATCTCAAGGCTAGCATGTTTCAATGTATGTTCTGATATGATTGACATTGCTCCTTGGATTCCCGTGGAATTCAGTCGTAGACCGAGATCTTTGTATTATCAGGCCAAATTCAAAGCAACTGAGTGGAGGCGTCTTCTTTTGTATGATGGAGTGCGCATTTTTCGATACAGGATTCATGAAAATACTTACAAGAACTTTCTATTAATTCATTCTGCATCTTATATTCTGTCATCCCCTGAATTTGTCAAAAGCAATCATTGGATTGTTATTGCTGACATTATATATCGTGAGTTTATTAGGCATTCCATAGATGTTTTTGATGAATCATTTGTGGTATACAATGTACATTGTCTGAGTCACATGCCTGATGAATGCCGGGAGAATGGGACAATTTTGGATTTTAGTGCCTTTAAGTACGAGTCTTTTATGGCTGTGATTAAACATAACTTGCGTTCAACTTATAAGCCACTTCAGCAGTTAGCTAACAGGGACATTGAGACAGAGGGGCAACTTATTACAGAGTCAAGGAGGCCAAATCCTAATAGAGTTACATTAAAGAAGCAGTTGTTTAGGAATATTGTTCCAGAAATTCCTGGAGCCCGTTATGCACAAATAAATTTGAAGGGTGTAACTCTTAAAACTGATGAAGCTAATTGCTGTTTCTCATCAAAAGATGGAAACATATTTATTTTAACCGAAGTTGTAGTTTCACCGGATGGTGATGTATTATTAGCAGGTCATAAGTTTCTTTGTAAAGCAGATTACTATGACTACCCACTTCCTTCCTCATCCATTGGAATTTTTAAAGTATCACATGTGGATCCTGTAAAAAGCACATGTAGGTTGCAGGATTTTTT
The DNA here is from genome assembly GCA_030770225.1 of Temnothorax unifasciatus. NCBI lineage: Eukaryota > Metazoa > Arthropoda > Insecta > Hymenoptera > Formicidae > Temnothorax > Temnothorax unifasciatus. The sequence continues at coordinate 145,325 of JASTWK010000256.1, read as the reverse complement.
TCAAAAATGTGTTATTATCCCTGATGGAGACAGTTTTCTTTGCATTCCTCTTCTTCACAGTGGTCCTCAGTAAATTTTTGGTTAGATCTTGTTTTTAATTTGTGCCTTTGCTTTTGTTTGTCTTTCTTTATGTTAACTTAAAATTTATTTTTTACAGTATTCTGTGGTAGAGTTTGTGTCTGACCCTGGGAATGATGAAGAGGAATACCTTGTGGAAGTTGTACCAACCAAGTGGATTAGCGAGGATAGAGAATTCTGTTATTATCCGCCACATTCCATGAGGGGGAAATGTATGAAGTTGGTGATGAGTCTAGCGGACTATGACTCGTCTGAGTGGAAACTCCTCCGCATTATATACCATCACAGTTATTGTAGGTGTTTATATCCGTTTTTTTATAATGCAAGTTTGTCTTCTTAATTTAATCTGTTTTGTGGTCCCTGCATATAGCTACTTTCAATATTGCCCTAAAAGCTAGAAACAAGGCCGTGAAGGAGGACACAATTGTTGCAACAGATGTTGATACAGACTACAGCAAACCACGCAACAAAAAACCGCCTAAACGCCTAATTACATCAAGTTCGGATTCAGATGAAGAACGGAGAAAAAATAAGAAACCTGTGGGAAGTCATATTATTCCGGAACCCAGCTCAACTCTGCCCTCAAACCTCAAAAAGTTACTTGATAGTGCTAAAACAAAAAATTTAGCTAAGTCTAAGCAAAAATCTTCTGCCATTTCAAAGTTTTTTTCTGCATCATCAAAGAAAGATACAACTCCTGTCCGTCAATTATTACAGGAAGAGTCTGCACAGGCTGGTTTGTACTTTTAATTATTATACTGGAACTTAACTGCAGTATTTAGCAATAGGACTGTCCCTTATGCCCTTCCTTGTAATTTATTTTCCAGAAACTACTAACGATGGAAACTTACCTGAGATGTTAGATGAAGATAATTGTTCCCTTTCCAAATTAAAATCGTCAGTCTCTAAGAATGATGGGTCTTCTTTGAGATCTAAAAAGTTTTCTAACAATTTTGAGCTACCTGAAGTTGCGGAAGAGACTAGCATTTGTGAGCAATCTCAAGATTCTCATGATGTGAGCACACTGAAGTCTGACCACAATAATAAGTTCAGAATGAATAAAAAAAGAGATTTTCTAGACAGATCACCACCATCAAAAAGCTCGTCAGACGGTATTTTTATTGATTGCCGTATTTTGTGGTAATAAATGACTGCTCAGTTAATTCCGAATTAAACATTTGGTTTTATTGTTCATAGATTCACGGCCAACAACAGGATGCAGAAGCTGCATATCAACATGTTCTGGATCAACTGGCAGTAAGTCTTATATTCTCTATTTTCTTATATCTTTGAAGTAATGAAAATTATTTTTATTGGTAATTGGCAGTTTTTATGATGACTTTTTATATTATGAGCAAATTACATCGATCAGTCCAAAGCTGTCATTTGATTCATGTGGTTTTTTGATAGGTAAGCCTCAAGATCAAGTAATGCTACATTATATGCAAGAATTGTCAGCCAAGATAGATTGGCAGAACATTGGGATTGCCCAAATTTTGAACGAGTTGTTCCCCAATGAAGATGGTTTTGATCGGCCTGAAGGGTTCCCTTCCTTGCCATTGGAAACTGAGGAATCTTTTGCAAGCTTTGATGGTCACTTAGATGATAAAATATTGTATGGTCATATGGTGAGTTTTCTACCACAGTTATATATAATAATGCAGTTACACTAACATGTGTTCATTAAGTACTTTGATTGGCTTTTTTTGTGTTGTAGCTCAAGTATCTGTTATGGAAGGGAAAGGGAGAGACAACCTCTTTATTCACTTACTCTATTTTGTCGACCCTACTTAGGAATAACTTGGCACGACTCATTAGTTGGAAAGGTTCTGGAGGAATCAAGCTCAGTTTTGAGAAGTCCAAAATAAAAAATCTAGTAGAAGGTGAGTTTCATCTTGTTTTTAAACAATTATCTTCACATTTATTAACTTTGTTTTTTTCATGTAAGCATATTATACACATATAATATTTATATTATGTATATACACATATTATACATTAAACTACTCCTGCTTTGTTTCTCTCTAATAGGTGTTTGCTTGAAGAAGTTTCCTAAAGTACAGATTTCCGTATTTGAAGACCATATGAAACGATGGTTCAACACTTCCATGCAACGGTCAGACTAGATCAACTAGATTGGGAGACTACAGTTGTATTTCGACTTTACCGTTTGTGAGCTTCATAAAAGCTTTTGTATATTGAAAACTTGCGTGATTCTCATGAATTCTATTATTTGTCTTTTATTTTTTGGTTTGAGTGTGCCTTTGAGGCTATTATTTTTGTTTTGTTTTTAATTTAAAAAAAATTCATAATCTACTGCCATAATTTAGTGAAGTTTACAATATTTGTTGGCGTTTTTAAGAAAACAATGTCCTTCAAGTTAGAAGAGATCTTCTATGTTATCTCTTGGTTAAAGTGACAAGACTTCTCTATGATGGTCAGATGTTTGAAATGCAAAATATTTATAAGTTGAACTGGCTGTGCTTATGTTTGAGATTAAATCTTTAACTCTCTCTAAGTTTTGTTGACAAATGCTATTTGGGATACTATATTTTGAAGATTTTTAACAATTTCTTTTCTGCATTTCTATATGAGAAGACTGATGTCCGTCCTCAGAGTTTATATAAAATATTAATATAGCGTTTATATATAGTTCGTAAGGTAGCATATAATACAGTTTCTGATTTAGTTATTATTGATATACTTAATAGTTTATATATATTTGTTTTTGTGGCTAAACAATGTGTACTACAAAGGCACTGCAATAAAAAAGTAATTATAATTTATTTCTGTATTGTTCCTTTACCTGTAAATTTGTGAAACTGCTTTTCCTAATACTGAATACAAATCAGCACTAGTCAAAATGACATCAAAATGACATAAAAATGACGTCAAATTATAGTCATTTTTTTTCCCGGTTTGACGTCATTCTGACTTCCGCCGTTTTGACGTCTTTTTGACATCATTTTGACGTTTTCGTGACTTTTTGTTCTCCTTGGGAAATACTCGGCGCTCGGGCAATATAAATTTATTAAAAAATCATACAGCATTGATAGTGCCGGGACCTCTTTAGAAAATGCTTCAGTATGCTTAGAACTATTTAAAAAACATTTTACATAAACCGGAACTCCGAGATTTCGCACAACGTTTCACTCTGTTCTCTTTAAGTACTCGGCTCTCAGGTGGTATTAATTTATTTAGAAATCATACAACAATGCTAGAGCCCGGTACTCTATGGAAAATGCTTATGTATGCTCAGAACTATACAAAAAATATTTAAATTATATAAGCCGGACCTCCGAGATTTAGCATCTCAACTTAGTATGCTTATTACATTGTAATTTTGTCTTTATTGCCTTATAATTAATTTTTTTGTTTTTATATGGCAGAACTCTATAGAACTCGTACAGAACTATAGATCTCGCAAAATCTGACAAGATATAGTGACGAAACTCGTGTAGAACAAAGTGAGACGCTGTGTGAACCTGGCATCTCAGTTTGTCCGGCCCCATTTTTTCTGTTTAATGGGCAAAACCATCGACTTATAGTATGTATTGCGTGATGTAAGTCAAAAGTATGTATCAATGTACAAGAAGGACAACAGGCGATTGCGACCATTATCTATTGCATTTTACACAACACTGTAATATTGGTCGAAAAGAAACAGAGATTGGCCGCACACGCGCTCTATCTGACTCATATTTTAGAACGTGTTTCGTATGCAAATACAGTAGGGATCGCGAAGTCCATACTATAGAATATAGGTCGATAGATAAAACTATTTGTTTATAACGTATCGGAAATTTTAATTAAAACTATAATTAAAAAGGAAGCCAGAACTCTCAATAGTTTGTGAGTTTCCGCAAAATGCCCGATTCACACACACATTACATGACAAAAAAGCTTTTCTTTCAGCCTATATTATTTAATAAACAAACATTTTTACATGTCCGAACATGTCCGACATTACATTTTCTTCCTAAACTAGACACTACAGACGCGCGCTTCGCGCGCGCTATTTAGCTTTAACATTATGCTATTACTATTACACTATTAACCCCTACACACAACTGTCAAAATATACAATGACAGCTGCAAATGAAGTAAGCGCAGCAAGAGAACCAATCGGCATCGCGGAAAAGCGCCAACAATAAACTTTACATCTCCTTTTTAGAAGAGGATGTATAGAGAAACTATTTTTAAAAAATTATTTATACTTGCTGAGTAATTGTGTAAGTGTAAGCAATTTACCGCACTCATTTTTTCTCGTGTTCAAAGGTGTTATCTCCACTTAAACATTTTCTTGTTTTTCTTTTTGACTCTTATCTCTTACAACTTGCGTAAAATATGACAATTAATATCAATTAAAGAATATAATCAAGTTGATTGCATATCTACTAATTATATATCCATTTTTAAGCAATTAATTTTTAGGTTTTTCAAGAACTTTTTAAATTAATAAATAATTTTAAAAGTAGTAAACATTACTATACTCTTTTGTTGCATAGATTTTTGATAAATTTTTATTGCAAATACACTTTTTTGCAAATGCGCTTTATGTATTTGGAGTCCTTTTTTACCTTCGTAAAATATCAGAAATCCTTAAAGCAAAGGATTCAGTTGCAAAACTACATATTGTAGAACAAAACTACATATCTTTGAGTTCCGTTTTCTCATTACTAAAATAACACATTCAAATCTTTTTTTTTTCTTTTTTTTCTTATAGTATCATAATTGGCTATCTTTTGATGCATGCTTTCTTTTAAATAAGACTTTTGTTTTTTATTTTAATTATTCAAAAAAATATCAGTTTTTTATGACTGCGTTTTAAAATTCACTTTAGTTAATTAAAATGCTATAGTGTACGTAACGTAAACTATAGATTTTAGTTATCTAGAATGAATTTTGGAAAGCAGCCCATAATATTGATCGCTTGTAATTTTTGATAAAATAAGAATTTTCTAAAATCGAAAGATCGTAGTTCATATATTTGCAGAGATATAAGAAAAAAAAATTATCAAAACTGATTCAGTGTGTTCTTAAGAACTTGTTAAGAAAAAGATACATAAAAACCAAAAGATATAATTTTATGGGAGAGTGCTTCGAAGATTTTGATCTTACTATTTGATCTTATGTCTCTTGTACTAATTTTTTTTTCCAAATCACAACTTTAATGGGCTCCACACACAGAGATCTGTAGGTATCAAGAAACAGTATCGTGAAACTGTCTCGATAAGACATGTCTCAGATCATGTGTACTATACACACACCGCAATATGTAGCAGGTATTGAGCAGGTACTGAGTACATAATTTTGGGAAGTAAGGTGTCAACTTCACAGTGGCGATTAGCGGGGATCTGCCGCGATATTATCATACACACTCGAAAACAAGCTGAGACATATCTTAGTATCATTGTTTCAGTCTCTATGTATTCCATCGACAGCGGGAGATTAGATTCATGTATCGATATTTGTTGATACTTATTGATACCGCATGAAACCTTTGGGGACATACCTAGACACAATGAGACATGTCTCATGAGACAGTGTCACGATACCGTTTCTTGATATATATCTGTGTGTGTAGTCAGCTTTAAGTAGCCATTTAGAAAGTTGCAGCAAATATTAAGAAATATATATAAATATAAATATAAATATATATATATATATATATATATATATATATATATATATATATATTATTCGAATCCTAGAAAATAAAACTTAATTATTGGACTTGACTCGGATTTTCAAATACATAGTGAAATTTAATCTCATCTCCAGTTATATATTTATCTTCTTTTTTAGATACTTTAACATTTAACAATCATTTTATATAGATAATAATGTACAGGAAACAATTTTTTTTCCCAAAATAAAAAAATTGATAAATATGTTGGTAATATTTGTGTGCTCTTTTTTTTATTTTTGCCTACTATAACTTTGCAAGATATAACAATCAACAAGACAAACGGATCTATAAATTGCTGATCTGTTCAGACTATCTACCTTTTGTTAAATCCTGTATAACAATTCAAAAAGATAGCTTTAAAATAACACCAACCTGCGGATCTTACTTATGACATTTTCTTTTGTCCGAGAAGCGATGAATACTAGAGGAGATTCACCCACGGAGAAACCGCCAATTCCTCCGCTGAAGTTTTTTACGAAACATTTTCTAGAATGCTGTCTGTTTTAGGACGCTCAAGAATAACGTTGTCGGTCCTTTGCTCAATAAAAAATTTTCGATAATAAGCACTTTCACTCGACGATTTTCCAATGCAATACACATTCTCTGATTATTACGTCCTAACCTAAAAGTATAACGATCACAGCTGCAGAACGATCCCTATACGCGAACTTAATAATCGTCGTTAACGCACAGTCGAAAAATCATCGATTGTAATTATTCGCAGCCGTCGACGATTTCACCTACGCACGAGATAAAGCGGAATACAGAGAAGAGAAACGAAAAACTATAAAAGTATTCAAAGTTGTATGGATTTTACAGTGAAAGCATGAAGCAGTGCGAAGTGAGAAGCGCGAGAAGAGACGCATACAATCACTAGGTTTGTTCTTTTTCGCTGAACTGCCTGCACTAGTTCAAGAAGTGTACACTGAAGTGTTTCTTTAGACGGAAGTTACGTCATGTTTGCTGTTCTTTTTAGCAGTGCAGCGACACTCAGTGCAGTAGTTCACTGAACTGCCTGCCCTAGCTCTCGAGGTAGTAGGCCTGTTTGTTTTAACTGAACTTCTTGCACGGTTCATCCTTCCTCTTTTTCTTTTGACGTTGGAGAGAAAAAGAGAAAAGATGAACCGTGCAGAAAGTTCAGCTAAAACGAACAGACCTAGTACAACAGTGCAGTTCAATATGGCAGCCATGGCAGGTAAGTATCTAACCTAAAACAGTAAACGACGGCTACGGTCAACGTGACGCTACAAATGCTTCGAAGCATTCCTCTTCTCTTTTCTTTCAATAAAGAAAGAAGGAGAAGAAGAACGCTCCAAAGCATTTGTAGCGTCACGTTGACCGTAGCCGACAATAAACAAGTAGAAAATAAACACATCACTATAATATAAATATATTATAAACTTTATTGGAATTATTCTTATTCTTATAAATTAATCTAAAAAATATATTTTTCATATGTATATCTATACATATATGACATTTATGTAATAGATGTACATAAATAAATACATAATCAAAAGCAATAACATTAAACATTACAACAGTATAAATAAAGATTTTTTATAATCAACATATTAATAACTTTTTTATAATATAATAGAAAATAACTGTACATCGGAAATTCATGACATCGCATACCTACGAAGAGACACAGCAGGAAATATTTTGATAAGTCAAAATGGATTTGTTACATGTACTTCTAAAGGTATAAAAAAGCTTATAATAAAAATGTTAATAAATACTTAAACGTATCTACATGTAATACATTTATATGTATGATTAGAAGTCCTTAGAAGTAGTTCTTATCTAATGACAAATCAATATAAGCATCATCTTATTTTTTTACCTATTAAATATGAAACAAATAGAAAAATAACACATTGATTTATGTTATTAGATAAGACTAGTTATCAAAAATACAATTGTAGATATTAGAATATTTCGTCTTTTTATATAATGATTATGAATACAGCATTTATTTTTAGGTGGGCTGCAATTTGCAATCGAGTATAACAGCATTGACTTTTTATGTGATAATCTATTATACAACATTGACAATCAAAATATACTTATTAAATTAAACGAATATGAAATTGATAAAGAAAATAATTCAAGAATATCAGAAGAATTAAATGTACAAGAAACATTTGCATGGACTGATGCGAGTACAAAATTTTTTATAGAATTATATAAGGAAAAAAAAGAACTACTAACTAATAGAAAAATTAAAACAAAAAAAATATTATGGGAAATAATAAGCAACAGTATGAGAACGAAGGGATATATTGTTACAACAACTCAATTAGAAAATAAATTGAAATCCCTGGAAAGATCATATAAAAATATGATTACCAATAATAAACAAACGGGCAGAGGACGTATAACATGTCCATATCAAACGTAAATATGAATTATATTTAGACTTTTTAGATTTCTAAAATAAATTATTTAATGAATATTCTTATTTTGTTGTAAACTGTTTTTATTTATGTTATAGAGAATTAACAGAACTGTTGGGACACAAACACAATATAGAACCTGTAGTAGTTTCTGGTAGAAACGGTTTAGTAAGAAAAGACCAAGCAAGTACATCTCAGCTTCAAGAAATAAACAAAGAGTAAGTTCAATATAAGATATTTGAATTTTTTATTACAAAAATATAGAAATATTGGCATGTACAATAATAGTATTTATATAATAGTAGTATTTATATAATAGTAGTAATAAATTTTGAATCAAATGTCTTTAGATTCTATATATCTTTATATTTCATATGGCACATTTATTTTAGATTAACATGCCATAAAAACAACGAACATATACAGAATGTAAATACAGATAATGAAAACATAAGCGCAATAAATAATGAAAACGTAAGCCTAATAAATGATGAAAACGGAAACAATTACACGCAGAACATTAACACAAATTATGAAAATATAGCTGCCAATGAAAAAAACCAAGAGGAACAAAGCTCTACAAATATTATGCCAACACAAGCGAATGAGAGCATTACTCCTAATTTAAGCCAAGTAGGTATAATGACACATATCCTATTATTAATATAATTTTTATAAATGTAATTTAAAAAAACATGCATGTTTTATTTATCAAATAAGCAAAAAAAACTAGGTGGAACAGGACGGATGCTGCAAAAATGTGAGAAGAGTATTGAAAAACTCACAGAGGAAATTTTATCTGAAAATAACATGAAAATTGAGAGACATAAGGAAATACTGGCTGAATATAAACAAATACGTCTTATATATGAAGACTTAGCAAAGACGATGAAAGACGGACTTACAACAGCTAATAAACTGAGAGAACAAAGAAATAAACTTTTAGAAACTCTCATTCTAAGAGAAAGAAATCAAGAGACAGAGACAGAGAGGGAGAGGGAGAAAGAGAGAAGAAAAGAGAGTGGGTATGCATATGTGCATAATAAAGAGAATTAAACTTATAGAGACGGAGAAACATATCTACTATAGAATAAGTTAGAAGATTTAAACTATAAAATATACTATAAGTGTTGAACTTTATATTTTTCTATATTGCAGAGTTATGTATAAAATTTTTATTTGTTAATGCAATTTGTCTATTAATATTTTTTTGTTTTATTATAAAATAGACAAAGTGAGACTTAACACAAAATAAAGTACAAATTTATGCTGTGTTGTAATATTATGGATTATTATTATATATTATAGAAAATTTTCTCGTTTCTGTGAATGTAATTTTTTAGTTTATTTAGTTCATATTAATATTTTTGTTTTATTTTTGTATGTAATATAAGAAAATGTACAAATAAAAATATATACTTATATTCATGTGTATTTTTAAATATTGAGTTGGAACATTAATTTCAGGAAAATAAAGCAGAAAAAATTGTAGTAAAAAATTATTTAATAAATTTAATAAAATTTGTGTCATATATTTTTTATTATAAACGACATAATTATGTTATTATTATTTATTCCAATAATTGTTGGCATATTTCATTTCGAATATGCACTCCACTTTCATAGTCTCTGTGTACTTCATGTTCTTCAACATCATTTTGTGCATCAGGATATTCGTTATTTATAGGTGGTTCTAAAAATTCTAAATCTCTTGCACTTGCCATGTTGTGAAGTACACAACATGCGTGTATCACAGATACTATTCTACCAATATCTCTTAATTTGAGATGATACAATTGCCTAAATCGTTGTTTTAGGCATCCGAAAGCATTTTCTATAATAACACGGCAAGAACTTAATTTTCTGTTAAATGTTCGTTGAGCACGTGTCAAATGCCCATTATCTCTGTAAGGTACCATTAATCCTATTAACAAGGATAGGCCACTATCCCCCAACAAATGATAATTATCTACAAGAAAAACAAATTATAACAGTCATATGTCATTATTATTTTTTATAAATCATGTTTTATATACTTTCTAGTTTACCTGTGCACAGTTCGCGAAGATCACGGTATAATGGCGAATTTCGAAATACTCTGGCATCATGAACTGATCCTGGGTATCCAATAAATACGTCCAAAAATTTCATTTTATGATTTACAGTCCCTTGAAGATTAACGGAAAAATATTGTTTTCGATTTATGTAGGAGTCGGGATCTTCAGCAGGTCGATCTATTCTAATGTGTGATCCATCTATAGCACCTAAAAAGATATGAATATATTAATCAAATTTATATTATATTTATGTTAATAATTAAATATATTATTTATATTAATAAGATTTAAACAGCACGAGTATAAATAGATATTACCAATAATACCAGGAAATCCTTTCGTATTTTGATAAAAAGCTGCAGTTTCTGCTTTTTCAGCTGCATTTGGATATCGGATCACATCATTTGCCAAAGTAAGAATAAAATCTGTAACTCTGGAAATTATGTTATATAAGGCACTTAATGTGATCCCAAATCTATCGGCGACATCACGATATGATGCGCTTTCGTGCCCTACAAACCAAAGATAGCAGAGAATATGCTTCTCTGCTGTAATTTTTAAACGTCCTACTTCATCTGTAAAAATTATTGGCATTATTATAAAAACTATGGTCCACTCGATGAATGGTTTGAAGTATTTATAGCGCCAAGTTAGTACTAAAAATTTTACTTTGTAATATAAAACATTTTACTAATTTTGCAAATGAGAAAGTAATATATGTGTATTGCATAAACATACATATATATAAACAAATATATATCTTGTAAAATATACCTTGCAGGGAAGTAAATATTTCAGATACACTGAATTGGTCTATCAATCTATATGTAACTTCTCTTGATAATCTGAAGTGCATAATAAAGTCCATATTGTCATAATTTCTTACAATATTTTCGACATAATTAATTACTTTTACATGGTCAATTCTTTGTAAAATCCCAAAAATTGGGTGAAATAATCGTAATTCATTATGATCTAAAATAACGATTATTAGATTAAGTTTATTTATTTAGAAACTTTTGAATTTTTTTTATCACATTAATTATACATTACCATCATTGTCTTCGTCTGGTATTGGTTCTAATGGCGGTGGTATTAGAAGAAAATCCTCTTCGTCAGATGATTCCATTACTTCTATATTTACGATGTCTCTAACAACACGGTGCGCCATTTTGGTCACTGCACTATTGCGTTCTTTTACCTCCTTCTGTACTCTTGCACTCGTACAAATGTCGGCTGAACTGGACTGTCCTACCACCGTTCCAGTGCAGTCCCAGTACAGCGAAAAAGAACAAACCTACTCAATGGCCGCGTTCAGCAGCCCAAGCCGATCAGTAGCAGTCAAACGTGATTGGCTCTTACTTTTAGAACCAACCAATCAACGCAGAGTGTTGATAAGACGAACTCAACAGTTCCCTAAGGCTGAGTTTCCACTGAGCGCGTCACGCGTCGCGTCGTCACGAGTTAATTAACCAATCGAAACATCTCATTTTATTCCGTTACAACCCAGATAGCCAAATCTGTTCGAACAAATAATGCCAAATACTTGCTACAAATTTTGGTTTCAAAAATGGTACAAATTTGCATCAAAATTTGTTTTATCAAATGTTGTCGACAAACTGCTAGCAAATACGTAGCAAAACATGCGTACACAAATGACGCCAAATTGATACCAAATATCGAGCAAAGCTTAAGTAGTACCTGATAACAAATTGGCATCAAATTGCCGCTAAAATTAGTTGACAAAACCTAACGCCAAATTGATGCCAAATATTGAGCAAATTTTGGTGACAAAGCTTGAGAACAAACCCAGTAAACAATTTGTCAGCAAATTGTAACCAAATTGACACCAAATACGCGCAAAACTTGTCGACAAATTCCGTGCCATCTGTGTCTGCAATACGCTTGTGTTTTGCTAGCAAAGCTTGTGTACATGACTTGATACCAAATTGACGCCAAATATCGAGCAAAACAGGGCAGCAAAAGTTCAACGGCAAATTTGCGCCATATTGTGAACAAGGCTTGCCAACAAAAGCTCGACAGCAAATTTGTGCCAAATTGCGAGCAAACCTTGACGAAAGAACTTGACGCCAAATTGATATCAAATATCAAACAAAATTTGAGAACAATACTTGACAGCAAATTGGCACCAAATACAGAGCAAATCTTGATGACACAGCTTGACGCCAAATTGCAGCAAGCCTTGTTACGCGTAGCCATTAATACTAAAATATATATTTTTTTAGGGAAAATTAAAAGCATAAATTATAAAAAGCATATAATTTTTTATTGATTTACAATAAATTATTTTATACATATGTTAAAAGAAATCTTTATATTTATAAAACATTGTAGAGCTGGACAGGATATCCCATGTAAGATATCTTTATGGGAGATTTTTTCCTCATCATTCTTTTGGTTCTCATTGTTCTCATCACTATTCTCGCAGTTTTCAGAGTTATCATCGTTGTCATCTGAATGAGCCTCGTTATTGCTGACGGTGTGTCTGTTAATGTTAAATATATCTCTATAAATAAATAAATAAATAAATAAATAAATATATATATATATATATATATATATATATATATAATATGTGTGTGTGATGTGTGTGTGAATTCGTCCATCTTCAATCGACTGATAATTATAACACATACATATATAATATTATATAATAGTATGATATGTATCAGCTTTTATATAGATACGTGACGCGGAAATTTGCCACGAAACGGCATTTATAGAGCAAAACGACAACAGAGAAAATTAATAAAACATCTCTTATAGTGAAATAATTAATATAAAATAATATTTGAAGTAAATATTAAATTAATATTAAATAAATGTTTTTTAGAAACATAATGGCAAACACAGCAGGTTTGTCTAAAACTCTTAGGTAGATGAGCGAAAGAAAGAGAGTTCTTTTGATTAAGTCAAATTTCGTTTTTAGTATATGTAGTTATATTTACAAAAACAAAAGTAAAATATATTGATGTGACAAAAATTAATAATAAATAAAGATTTTTACATTAGTTGAAATGCAATCAAACAAAACAAATCTGTCAAACAAGTAATCTGTCCTGCAGATCGAATAGAAAAAAACTGAAATAAAACCAGATCTTACAGGACAGATTAAGGAGTCTGGATTACTGATTAAAATCAAAGTAAGAAAAGAAAAAAAAAGAAAAGAAAAGAAAAGAAAGGGGGGCTTCTGCATTTGTCTACGAGATCAATTCATCGTTTCCTTACTTACTCGGTTAGGCGGAGCGCGTGCCCCGAGGGCTTCGTGCCCCGGGGCGGTCACGGTCTTCTAGAGCCAAGCGTGTCAGAGTGGCGTGAGGCCTCGCGGCAATCGCCGTTAATACTCCCGCGTGATCCGATTCGAGGACACTGCCAGGCGGGGAGTTCGACTAGGGCGGTACATCTGTCAAAGAATAACGCAGGCTAGAATATAAACCAGAGCCGCAAGAATGAGAGCAATTCCAAGATTTCAAGACGAGAATTAACCTTGCAGAGCCCCTTGTACTACTAATGTCGTTCTTCCAATATGGCGTCCCAAATGAGAATATCGAAATGGGCCCTGCTCGCTGTACCGGACTCAACGCTTCAATCCTCCCTCTCGGACGCGGGCTGCCGCAGCTCTCCTTTTCCTGGCGGTGAGCTCTCCCTGGCAAGTCGAATCTCGCTTGGTTGGTCTCCAGAATACGTGCCGCTTAGCTTAATCAGTTACGAAAAAAGGAAAACGTACTTGTCTCGTCCGAAGAAACGCAGCAAGTGCGGCCATGACACTGAACGAGAGCGAGAAAGGAGGTGGGGCGCTTTGAGAGTCGCGCGTCGCGCCATCTGAATAAAACGATCGGGCGTTTGCAAAACGCGAAGGAATTCGAACGCAATATCTGAACAAATGTTAAGTAAATGTTTCTTTAAGTCACTATTGCAAATAAATAATTAATGTAAAATAAATATTACATTACTGTCAAATAAATGTTAAATAAACGTGGTTTCAAATCATTATTGCAAATAAATAATTAATGTGAAATGAATATTAAATTAATTTCGAATAAACGTTACATAAACGTTTTTTTTTCTTCAAATTATTACAGTAAATAAATAATTAATGTAAAATAAATATTAAAATAATGTCAAATAAATGTTAAATAAATGTTTTTTCAAATCATTATGGCAAATAAATAGTTAATGTAAAATAAATATTAAAATAATGTTAAATAAATGTTAAATAAATGTTTTTTCAATTCATTATTGCAAATAAATAATTAATATAAAGTAAATATTAACCTCCCGAGGCCACACCTCTTTTTTTAATACGCCTTGATCACACTGGATGGTCGGCACCCAGATGGATTCAGTCTCATATTTCCAATTTAATTATGTGCACGTAAAAATTCATGAAACATCTTAAAAGGGTGTTTCAAATAAAATATGCATAACTTGAAATGTACGTGCTTGATGAACAAAAATGTCGTAATTTTTGGTCGCGATAAGAAATATACATACCGATCGAGGTCACATCCCGTGTCACAATCTACAATAACTTTCAAATGTTTATCAAACATAACTGACATGGCTTAAAGCCTTTCTGTACGCATCTTCGAGAGAAAGACTCAAACATAGGGATCCTAAATGGAGGGACATTAATTATTAAAGCCTATCTTAAAAATATCTGGTCTGAAATTTTTGTCTGAGTGGCCGACACCCACTCGAAGAATTAAAATAATGTCAAATAAATATTAAATAAATATTTTTTAAAATTATTATTGCGAATAAATGAGTAAGGTAAAATAAATATTAAATTAATGTCAAATAAATATTAAATTAATTGTTTTTTCAAATTATTACAGTAAATAAATAATTAATGTAAAATAAATATTAAAATAATGTCAAATAAATGTTAAATAAATGTTTTTTTAAATCATTATGGCAAATAAATAGTTAATGTAAAATAAATATTAAATTAATATCGAATAAATGTTAAATAAACGTTTTTAAAAATCATTATTGCAAATAAATAATTAATGTAACATAAATGTTAAATTAATGTCGAATAAATATTAAATAAATGTTTTTTTAAATCATTATTGCAAATAAATAATTAATATAAAATAAATATTAAATTGATGTCGAATAAATGTTAAATAAATGATTTTTTAACTTATTATTGCAAATAACTTACTAATGTAAAACAAATATTAAATAAACGTTTAATAAATATTTTTTCTAAATCATTACTCCAAATAAATAATGTAAAATAAATATTTAATAAACATTAAATAAATATTATTTTTACAATGAATTGTACAAATGTATAATTAATAAAAAATAAATATTAAAAACACATTTAAAAAACATTGTCTGCTGATTGGGTAACGGTGTTATGTAAACGTAATCAATGTGCTGTTTCTCTATAAGAGCTAGAAGAAAAAGATTGTGCTTGCTTTTTGTATAGATCAGATGGAAAGAATATCGACATAAAATTTGTCATATAAAACTGAATAAGAGACTATTGCCGTTTTCGACTGAAGCAGGGTTAACCCATTTCTTTTCTTTTATAACTGACCAATCACGGTTATTCCATTCTTTAGAAGAATAACTGTGATTGTTCAATCCTTGAACAAAGTAACCTGAGTTGGATTAACCTCGCTCCAGTCGAAAACGCTATGTGTCATTTTTGCATTTATTGCAATATTTGTAACATTTTTAGTAACATCTTTGTAATTAATAATTTTATTTACTTTATATTATATTTTATAATAATATATGTCATAAATGTAAAGATTTTTAATATATGTATAAAATAATTTATTTTAAATTAATAAAAAAATTATATTTATTTAATATGCTTTTTAAAAAAATATTTTTTAAAAAGTATTTTGTTATTTATAAATGGTTAGATAAGATTTGCTGATTTTTGCTGATAATTTGTTGTCAGGCAGTGTTATCACGATTTGCCCTGTATTTGGCACCAATTTGCAGTTAAATATTGTCCCTAAACATTGCTTGGTGTTTGGCATCAATTTGTTCTTAAGTTTTGTTACCAAAATTTGCTCAATATTTGGCATCAATTTGGCGTTAAGTTTAGTCAACAAACTTTAACAGCAATTTGGTGCCAATTTGTTATCAGATAGTTACTAAGCTTTGCTCGGTATTTGGCGTCAATTTGTTCTCAAGTTTTGTCACCAAAATTTGCTCAATATTTGGCATTAATTTGGCGTTAGGTTTTGTCAACTAATTTTAGCGGCAATTTGATGCCAATTTGTTATCAGGTACTACTAAGCTTTGCTCGATATTTGGTATCAATTTGGCGTCAATTGGGTACGCATGTTTTGCTACGTATTTGCTAGCAGTTTGTCGACAACATTTGATAAAACAAATTTTGATGCAAATTTGTACCATTTTTGAAACCAAAATTTGTAGCAAGTATTTGGCATTACTTGTTCGAACAGATTTGGCTATCTGGGTTATATGAAAACGTAGCGGAAAAATGAAAAGAACGGACCCCCCCCAAATCGACCCCAAGCTATCGATCAAGCCTATTTAGAACTTGATCCGTTCACTCGTTATCGAGATCTCAACATCTCGAGTACTTGCAAATCGTCGCGTCGCGTAAAAGAGTCACGGTTGGTCTCGCTCCGCGTGTACTTGGCGCGAGACACTACCGTGTCTCTTGATATAATTTTCTATGCCCTTTTATATTAATTTAAATAAAAATTTGAATGTGATACTATTTATTATTTGCTAGAATAATCAAAATGACCACTGTGCGGCGGGACCACGCCGGGACCGCGCTCCCGCGCGCCAGGGTTGCCAACTGCTGCTGCTGCCGATCGCCGCGCCCGACCACTGCTGCGCCCTATGCGATCGCGGCGCCCGGTTCCGGCGCCTCTTGCTTCCGCCTCCACCTACCGGCGGGCTTCAAATCCGCTTCGAGTCCGGCTGTCCAGGCCGCGACTCGTGGGCCGGTTCGTCGACGGCCAGGCTGGACGGGCCATGGCCTGTCGACCGGCGGCGGAACTCCGGTGGTGGGTATGCGCCCCCTTTACGGGGACCTTCGTCGGGGCGTCCCCCTTGGCGGTTTCTCCCGCACTCGGGCCGTTACGTCGTCGCCGCGGTTACGTGCTCCCTTTTCGCTGGCCCTGGCTAGGGCCCCCCCAGCGAGAAATGACCCATCGAATCGACATCAAATTGACGTCGAAAACGTATATCGAAAAGTAATTGAAATATTCATCGATCTCGATGGAAATGTGGTATCACTTTCGATGACTTTTCAATTCAGAATAAATCGATTTCGACTCGATATTGATTACTATTTCCTCACTGCAGCTATTATTAGAAACCATAAAACATGATCTTTTTCTTGTATTATACATTAAAATAAATAAATATATTCACATTCCACTACTTATGTGTTTAATAGTATATCGAAAATATATCAAAAATTATCTATTTATTTCTCCCCAATATCTTTATTAGAAGAGCACAAAACTTACAATAGAAATAATTTTTACAATTAATTTATTTATCTAGGTAGAATTGCACATATATGCACATTTATTATTACAAAAATATATTACTTAAGTCTAGATAGAGTTGCATATATATGTATTTATTATCAAAAACATATATTATTTAAGTCGCTAGATAGAGTTGTACATATATGTATTTATAATCGCAAATATATATATTATTTAAGTTCTAGATAGAGAATATATATTGCACATATTGTATATTTATTATCACAAAAAAACAGATTTGACAGATTGACTTAGTGCAATTAACATAAATTGATTCAGTGTAATTAAGATTTAGGAAATTTTGTCATTGAATGAAGTTTAATTGTCATTAATGCATTTTTTTACAAAGTCAATTCGTTTAAATTAAAAATAAATGATTAAAAGTAAAAGTAAATGGTTATTTTATATCCCAAGTAAATTGCGCCATAACTTGTTCCTAATATACTAATCATATGTACGTCAAAATATAAATAGTCTTGTATGCAAAATGTAAAAAAAGACATAAATTGTAAACAAATTAATATTAGAATTAGTAGAACAGATGTGTATTTAATTTTCTCTCTTTTATGAGTCTATATTTTTGAAATGTTTAACTTTGAGAATAAAATGTCTGTACAAAATCAACATCTCTAACAATAAGTTAAATAACTGTTGAAATAGGTATAATATAAACACTTGCTATGTTAAATGTCATAAATAGCATATAATAATTACTGATATACCCATATGGAAAAATGCACTCAACTTTCGGTGTTAAAAAAACCGTTAAAAAAACACCATAGAAAAACTCTTAAAGTTGGGAGTGATTTCGGACCGCCAATTGAAGGTTAACCATCATTTGAAGGTTAATCTTTAATTGGCGGTTGTACCCAATTTTAAGGGTTTTTCTTTGGATGATGGTTAATCTTCAAGTGATAGTTAACCTTTAATTAATGGTTAATCCTTAAAAATGACGGTATAAACCCTAAAAATATGAATCCTCAAATAAAAGTAACAAATATGGCGTCCCAATAAATAATTGACCGAATCTTAAGGTTGTATGACCCCTTAGAAGAAAATATGCCAAATTCTTCAAACTTTGTCAGGTGATGAGTATTATAATAATAAAGCACTGTGCCAAGTTTGAACAAGTTTGGGAGGCCCGTTCAAAAGTTATAACAATTTAAATTTAACATGGGCTCTTATGGGAATTCACTATTTTTCCAACTTTATTTGATAAATTAATATCGAAGAAAATATGGCATACTTTCAAAACTTTGCAGAAATATTAATAAACATCTTACAAACAAATTAGAACAAAAAAAATGTGACTTGGAGGATATTTTCTGAAATATTGAATAAAAAGCAAACAGAGAACAGTCTCGCTTGGTCTCGCTGAACTCGTAAGTACGGAGATCCGGCAACAGCGCAAGCGAAAACTAACCTCAAACGATGCGTCTGTATGTTACACGTGCTCGGAACACACTTCGCGTTCACGCAGCTGATGTCGAGTGAGATCAATGCTACCAACTTACAGAAAATGCGACGTTGCCGCGATCAAAATACTTTTTTATGAGAGCTATTGTATTTAATTTATTAATAAATGACGTAAATAAATAACGTAATATAATTTTATTAGTATTTTTAAACAGTAATTACTATGTTTCGTTACTTTTTAAAGACTTTCACACTTTCAGATTTTCGTTTGTGTCAGTTGCAAGTCAGGTACAGTCTTTCTAAAAACCATTGAAAGTGAAAGTTTACATACGAGAAAATATGCATAAAAATGTCTCTATAGCTCTTAAAAACACAGGCAATCGTTATTTTAATCAAATATTAATATAAATATTACTTTCCAGTAAAGAATATCTTCTTAAATATGTTAATTAGCTTTATGTTACGTTTCTTAAACTTTTGGCAGAGATCTTACGGGTCATACAACCTTAAGGGCTCCGCTCGCTGAACCGGACTCCTCGCCTCGACTCTCGCTCTCGGACGCTAGCTGCCGCAGCTCTCCCTTTCCTGACAGTGAGCTCTCCCTGGTGATCCGACTCTCGCTCGGTTGGTCTCCAGAACACGTGCCGCAACGATCAATCCGTTAAGGACGTTCTCGTGAAAATCACATTTCTACAGATTTCCTTCAAATTTGGTGTACAGCTTAATGGCAGCACTATCCATAACATGTGTAATTTTTAGAAGTCTTAGCCTCACCGAATTAGAGATATAGAGCTTCAAAGTTTCATTATTTAACACGTAACCCCTATACTGAGGCTTCACAAAAGTAACGTTTTCATTGATTGTAGACGCAATTTTCTACAGATTTCGTCAAAAAACGAGTATGTGGCGCACATTAATATTACAAATATTTTAAAAAAGATTGAGGAAGCCTAGCCTCACCGTTACTGAGTAATTTTAATCCAAAGTCTGCAATTTCTCGCTCGCATATGACGCGAGTCAACACGACGGCGGCGGGGACGGCAATACTGCGCATGTTCTTTCCGACGTAAGCTAGTGTCGCGTATACAGATAGAGCCTCGCTATGTGTGCGCGTACAACCGTAGCAAAAAGTTCCCCTCTCCAGAGAGGCACTGCGTACAGCAGTCTTTCTCGCCCGGCGCGCGGAACTTTTGAGAGGGACTATCACAAGAGAACGTCCTTAAGAAAGAGGTAACAGACTCGACACGTTCGAAGAAACGCAAGCAAGTGCGGCCATGACACCTAACAAGTGAGGAAAGAGGTGGGGCCGGCAGGGGCTCTTTGAGAGTGGCAACTCGCGCATCGCGCCATCTAATGTGAAACGATCGGGCGTTGTAAAACGCGAAAAGAATTCGAGCGCAATATCTGAACAAATTATTTAATTTTTAATAAGTCCAATTATTAATATTTATTTTCATAATTGAACTTATTTTTTATTTTGATAAATGTAAATACCTTATTGTATTAATAATTAATATTAATAATTTATTAATTAGTTGCTTAATTTAACTTCTTATTTAATAAATGAGCGGATGTAGTACTGAAAATGTACCTGTTATATAATATTTTAATTTTCAAAATTGTCAAATTACAAACAGGAATTTTGTTGTGACTTTTACAGTTATAAAGTAACTAGAAATGGAAGCCTAAAAAAATTAATATTGTAATGCAATTATTATAATGTTCAAATTATAAAATATTTACATTATCCATGTCTGCCAATACAATATAATTTTTTATTCATATTGTATTTTATATAATGGCAAGTTATTATATATTTGACAGGCAAATCAAAATAGCTTCAAATCGATATCGAAATGATGAAATATCGATGTCTTAACAAAAAATACATAATTTGCCTGTTTACAGTCTGGCGCGATGAATGTATGTCACAAATAATCTCTTCTTTTAAAAAATGTCATAAAGCACAAACATCGAAATAAGCTTCAAATTTCGAGCATTATTTCGATATGGATGTAATATCGATGATTTCGACGTCAATTTGACGTCGATTCGATAGGTCATTTCTCGCTGGGTTGAGAGTTTAGAAACGGTCAGTAGAGAGTTCGTAGAGCAGAAATTGCAACGCTGCAGCGTTTGAAAGGCGTTTGTATATAGCGTTTTTGAGAGTTTGCACAACGTTTACATGACGTATGATGCTTGCTGAGAGTTCTTTAAAACATTTAGAGATCCTCTGTTAAGCCTTTAATAAGTCGAAAGCATTTGCTTTCATCATTGGAAACTGCGTGCAGCCTCTATTGAGCTTAACGGACGTTTACTCTTGTCGTTAGAAGAAACGGCGTAAAGAGCGTTAAATGTTAAAATCTGCTTTTCGCCTCGCAGGAGGTCTGCTTATATACGCAGCTGGATGTATTTTAAATGCGAGAAAGATACGCCGCCTAGCGGCATTGTTAGAAGAACGTTTGCTGAACGGAGAGAAAACGCTTGTGTTAAGCCCGGTGTCCACGATGCAAGAACTGTGTCCAAGTTTCGGTTTAAGCCAATCAACTTGCAGCTCTTACAGAAAAGTAGCAGTTTCATTGGCTTAAACCGAAACTTGGACACAGTTCTTGCATCGTGGACACCGAGCTTTACGGAGTCGGAAAAAGCGTTTCTTAGGCGTCTCCAAGCCGTTTGCGTTAACGCCTTACAAAACGTTCACTGCGCCTCTACAATTCGCCATCGGAAGAGCGTTTGCTGAACGGAGTAAAAACGCTTGTCTTACGGCGTTGGGAAAAGCGTATGCTAAACGTTTGAAAAATCTGACAGCAAACTCTCTGCACGCAACGTTTACTGAGCGTTCTCTGAAAAGCGTTACCTCAGCATTTCAGAACTTTCATGAAACGTTATATACAGCATTTTATAAGCGTTCTGGAAGCGTTCAAAATCCAACGGCGTTGTGTAAGCGTTCTTATAAAGTTTGAAAGCGTATAAACTCTCAAAAAACCCTCATTGAACGGTTGTCAACGCTTTATAAAGCTTCTTAATTTTCGCCAGGGATAACCAAGTATAACCAAGATTTTCGACTATCATTTCCGGTAGATCAAAGTAGCCAGCGCCACAAGTGAGCAAATTTAGAACTGATAGTGGTCATAGATTTTGGTTTCAGTTTCGAAGCTATAATCAAGCTTAGTTCGGTCTCCTTATACAGACTCCATACCTCATATCTTCAAGATATTTTGAGGTTACAGGACAGACGTAAAGGTGGTTTCCAACTACGAATTTTTCTAGTTATCTCACTTTTCCACTTTATACGTACGCGATCACTCTCAGTGCATATGTGAAAACTGGAAATATTCACGTGAGATTACGAATTGTGGAAAGTGAAAAGTGAAAAAATTCACCAATCCTAAAGCTGAGTTTCCACTGAGCGCGTCACGCGTCGCGTCGTCACGAGTTAACCAATCGAAACATCTCATTTTATTCCGTTACAAGTAACGTAATAAAATGGGATGTTCCGATTGGTTAACTCGTGACGACGCGACGCGTGACGCGCTCAGTGGAAACTCAGCCTTAGGCGATCGCTGCCCAGATGTGAACGTAAGAGCCAACCAATCAGAGTGCATTCGAAATACACACTGCATTCTGATTGGTTGCTTTAATCAAGTTCACAACGTATCGTTATGCCCTTATCAGATTACAGATTAGGATTGAGATTGGATTAAAATTTGACCAATTAGAACAAAGTTCACTAAACTTGAAGTTAGTTTTCTTTATTCTGATTGATTAAATTTCAATCCAATCTCAATCCCAATCCGTAGTCTGATACGGGCTTTTAAAGCCATTGCACGTAATAAAGTTTTAAGTCATAATCGTAAGGTCGTAAAAAAATAGACCAATCACACTCGATTATTCTTCAAGCGCGAGAAGAATAATTGACTGTGATTGGTCTATTTTCTTACGGCCTTACGATTATGACTAAAATTTTGTTACGTGCAATGGCCTTTACCGTATGGCAATCTCGACAAGAGTGGTCTAGTTTCCACCGAAGTCGTTAATTCGCGCCTAGTGCGGCGTAGAGCCAAATTTAAGTCGATGGAAATGTGACTGACTGCGCTTCCGCTTTGATCCGCAAGCTTTGGAAACTAGTGGAAACAGTACATTAAACCGAAGCAGGGGCCCTATTCTCGAATCGTTTTCATGAAATTCGCATGCGAAATTAATGCTTTTCAAATAGAAAGTCGCATACGAAAATCATTAGGGCAGGCTCAAGAATACGGTCCCAGGATCGGATTGAAGACTTCGGTGGAAACTAGGTCAGTGAAAACGCACCTTGAGTTGAGTCGCTAAATGAAAAGCATCCACTATAGGGGGCGGCTTTACTACCACTATTACATATGTACATGCATACATGCATACTACACTATAAAAAAAAGTGAGATGTTTCCTGTAATAGAAACAGCTGTTCTATGTTGAAAAGTCACTCATAAAGCAAGTAAATAATAAATTAAGTACAATATAGTGGCTAAAATCGATATTTTATATTAAATGAAAACAGATAATAGAAAAGTAGAAATAGTTGACAAGATTTATTGATACGAGTATAATACAACAATTTGTGATTCTGTTACTTGTCCTGAGTGATAATTGAAATATTTCCACAGAAATATTTCCGACAAAATGTTGTAAACTTTGTTTTAGTCTTCTGTAAGTCTGGGAATTATATACAACGTTAATAATTACGATTTTCAGCATGGACGTGGTGACTACTAGCTTAGAAGCTCTAATACGTGAGTATGATATGAGTTACACAATGTTAATTTACAATGTTTTGCTTTCTGTTTAAATGTGGCAGATTTTAAATATTAATTCAACTCACATTTATTTTGCTGTAATATTTGTATTATATACATGTACGTACAGTATTCCATTGTAAGTGGTCACTTCTTTATTTCCCAAAGAAGTGGGCGTAGTAAGAAATACAAGATCGTAACAAATTAAACATTTTAAGTTGAATGTATTTGTAAACATAGTCATTCATAAAATTCTTATCTATATTAGAAATTGGAGATGTATAATTTGTTTATTGTTACATGGATATCTTGATGTATTAACAATTGTAACACTATTTGAAATAAGTACAATAATGTATGATTTGGCATAATTATTTTATAAATCATATTTTATAAATCAATTTTATTGATTCAAAATTTTATAGATAACTTCTATCTTTCTATTTTTGCTGTGCAATATGGCTTTTCAACTTTTATATTGATATAGCGTGTTATATGTCAGCCATACAGAAATTAGAAAGAACTCCGCACAAAACCAATGGAAAAGTGGCCCCAGTCAAATTAGCTCAGTCAAGTTTTAGTATGATAAAATTCAGACTGTCTTGATCAAAAGTCTCAAGGGCTGCAAGTTCAGAAAATGTCCAGTTTCCGAGATACTTGGTCTCAAAGTGTTGAAATAGATGATGACAATTCATGAATAAAAGAAAAATCATTGTCGATTTCAACACTTTGAGACCAAGTATCTCAAAAACTCGGCATTTTCTGAACTTGCAGCTGTTGAGATTTTTTATTAGGACAGTCTGAACTTTATCATACTAAAACTTCAGCTAATTTGACTAGGGCTACTTTTCCATTGGTTTTGTGCGGGGTCCTTTTGTATTGAAAATTAGAAATAAAAAAGTAAAAATAGCGTACAAAATTTCAAATCAATAAAACTTGTATAAATTGTCTTATAATTCCAATAAGTCATACATTGTTTCAAATAATGCTATAATTTTTTGTATGTTAAAATATCCATACTATGATAAAAAGTTTATATATATATATATATACAAAAAATTATAGCATTATTTGAAACAATATATGACTTATTGGAATTATATATATATATATACATATATACATATATATACATATATATATATATATATATATATACACACATACACATACATATAGTATATGTAAATATAGATATATATGTACAGTGTGTATATATATATATATATATATATATATATATATATATAGATATATATATATAATATATATAAATATAGTATATATATATATATGTGTATATATATATATATATATATATATATATATATATATATGTGTGTAGTTTTTTACTTTGGAAATAAAGAAGATAGCCATTTATATGACAGGACTGTGTATCTCTTTCTATATAAATAGATTGTCTGTTTATAAATATATATATATATATATATATATATATACATTTAAAATACTGTAGAGAGGATTACAAATCCACAAAATCAGAAGCCAGACGTAGCAGCCACCGAAGCATTCTGTGTGATGCTTACTAAAGAAACAGAGGGTATACAAATAGGTATCAAGTTATTGGCAACGCAAATTCAATCACTTAATGAATCAGAAGCACTACAAGCACTTTCGGTATGTTGTCTTTATATGTTGCACATTAGTTCAATAATAACTACTCATATAGTTATTAAATAGAATATTTAAATTTATTAGTAATAAAATTGGATAGGTAGCATAATATTATTAATAAGATATTTATATTAGTAATCCTATGCTACTTCTAATGTGAATTGAATTTTAAAGCAATTAATATATAACTTAATAAGATAATACAAGATAATGCTTTGATCTTAACATTTTGAGAACTTGAAATTTATATATATATTTTTTGCAAATACACTTATACACAAATTCTATAGATTTTTGTTTTTCAGTTACTAAATACTTGTATGAAGAGATGTGGTCCGTTATTTCATGCGGAAGTTGGTAAATTCCGTTTTCTTAATGAGATGATAAAATTGGTCTCGCCAAAATATTTAGGTAATCGCACTACAGTGAGTGTACGGCAAAAAGTTTTGCAACTTCTTTATGTATGGATCAGAGAATATCCTCGCGAATCAAAAATTAAGGAGGCTTACGAGATGTTGAAGAAGCAAGGAGTCATAGAGGTTATATCTTTATTAGTTGTTATATTTATGTATAGTTTGATAATTGTGTTTGCAGATATATTCTTGTCTTCCTAACGTGATAATACTAAAAGCACAACAAAATATGCAGTTAGTCTCTAATCTCGTGGTTAGATAGTTTGATGTGGAACTGTCATCTATCAAAAACAATGGAATCCCAATTTTGTCGCCTTAAGGTGCGATTTTATGAGCATCAGTTGACGCGCGTCAAGACGATTTTGTGACGTCATGTTGTTTCTGCGTCGACGCTGAAGAAGTTCAGATTTTCCAACTTTTGCTTATCGGCCCAAGGCCGGTATTCATAGTCAGATCTTATTTCAAGACCGTCTTAAGTAATAGCTTAAGATGCTAATACGGCTCTGTGATTGGTTAATGATATCTTAAGATTGTACTTAAGACGGTCTTAAACATAAGAACTGACTATGAATACCGGCCCTAGCGTCAACTGACATCTCGACGCGAGTTCCAAAAATTGACGCATGAAAACCTTTTTCATTGCGCGTCAGAATATCGGCGTCATTATACTGATTGACTTTATCTGAACTTGATTCCGAGCGTCAATTGACGCCCATGAAAAGGCACCTTTATATTAAAAAAATAATGATATATTTTACTCATTGATAAAAATACATACACTTTTCGGAGTTATAAATACTTTTTGTTTACAACAGAGTTAATAGTAATTACAGTGATCAGCATGGCAGAGAAAGATCAATAACATAATCTACATCTGGAAATATTTCAAGATTCTTGTTTATGATATTCTTATGATATTGTTAATATAGAAGTACTCTAAAATTGTATTATTTTTGTGACAAAATTCGAAATACTCCACAAATATTTAATTAGATATCTTTGACAGTCCACAAAATATTGATGCATGACATGCATTGCTATGGAAGGAAATCAGCAATATCTTTAACAATAGTATATTGTGCATCAAGGGGCGAAAGTAGCGTTTTTCAGAGGCGAGGGCGGCAAATCACACGAGTCTGAAAAAGCTTCCGCCTCTTGGTGCACACGATATTTTTCACAATACCTTTACGGAAAGTTCGACTTCCATGCCTAGAGAGAGGCGAGAGTGGTCAATTTCAAGCCAGGGCTTACTTTCCTCCCTAGGGCGGAAAGTGATTACTTTCCTCCTTAGGGAGGAAAGTGGTTACTTTCCGCCCGCTATGCCGCCCTGGCGTGAAATTGGCCACTTTCGCCCCTCTCTACAGGCATGGAAAGTCGAACTTTCCATAGAGGTGTTGTGAAAAATATTTTTATTAAACTAGCGTAAATAAGAAATGTTAAAATACATAAATACATCGTTATTAAACCATAAGAATTTTGTTTAAAACAGTTTTACATATCTCTTATCGTATATTTCAATGATATAAACTATATAGAGACATTTAGAAACATAAAAGTTAATTTTCTTCAATGGAATTTACCCTTTAACATGCATAAGAGCATTTATAAAAATGTGTTTTATTTTGATCTATACTACATCATGTTCATGATCTTAGACTTCAATGTTCAAATTAGTTAGGTATTACAAATTTGCAATATGGGATAAAAACGAATTACAGGAGGATGCAGCATTTATAATGGCAAACAGTGAAGAAATTCAAAAATCATCTAAAATAAAAAATAATATATTTGAAAATGAAGAAATGTCAAGGCATTTGCGTAGATTACTTCATAGTAAGGATCCTTCTGATCTACAGACTGCAAACCGACTGATCAAGTTTATGGTGAAAGAGGTATTTAGTTTCCGAAAAATATTTGGAATGAGATGTTTAGAAAGGTTGAGATTCAAATACTTTATTCTTCATATTTTTTGTTCCGGACATTTATTAAATCTTTTTCTTAATTTACATCTTTTTCTTAATTTACATGTTTTTCAAAGATTTTTATTATAAATATCTATTTTTGCAGGATGAGGAACGACTGCAGTTAAACTCGCGAAGAGGAATGGAATTAG
The DNA here is from genome assembly GCA_030770225.1 of Temnothorax unifasciatus. Classification (NCBI taxonomy): domain Eukaryota; kingdom Metazoa; phylum Arthropoda; class Insecta; order Hymenoptera; family Formicidae; genus Temnothorax; species Temnothorax unifasciatus. The sequence goes on along the minus strand of JASTWK010000256.1, from coordinate 117,221 downwards.
AATCCGTGCAAAACAATGTAATGCTACTGTCAGAAATGTTAGATTCATATAATCAGAATGAAACCAGTGCAGAGGATCTTGAATTGATGAAGGAGTTGTATCAAGCATGCGAGCGACTGAAACCTATTTTGTTGAGACTCGCCAACGAAACTCAGGGCAATGTCGAAATGCTTGGTATCTTGTTATATTTAAACCTAACGATTTACTCGGTAGATTTTATATTATTAACAGAATTTCCTAAACTGTCGTCTAGAAAATTCTGTTAATAATATAATTAGTTCAAAAAATTTAAGCCACAATTACGTATTTTAAGACTAAAAATCTATATATTTTTCAAATTTGTACGTGTGATCTGGGGATCGATCATGTATTTCCCCTAGGACGGAACGTGAAAAGTGAAAAGTTTATCTCTTTCTATTCAACACCAATAGAAAGAGATAGTTACATGAAACTTTTCACGTTTCCGCTCTAGGGAAAAAGTTACATGATCGCTACCCTGACGAAAGCGAATCGAAAACTATGGGATATTTTAATTTTTAGATATCAGATTATTTTATAAAATGATACTATAAAACTGAATTGTGTATTCTATTACTTGACTCATCTACATCGATTTTTTTTTTTCATTACACTATTTTATAATCTACGTATTAAACAACTTTAATCTTTTTAAACAATTATAATTCATTTAATCGACTACAATTGGCTAATCGTCATGACGATTCAACCATTGGTTTTGGTTCGATTAATCGACAAGACATTAATAATCTTTGATACTTATATATATGAATCTCATTTTTAATAATTTAAATTAAATTATTAAATTTAATCATGACGATTAGCCAATTGTAGTTGATTAAATAAATTTTAATTGTTTATTATTTATTTTGCAAAATAAAAATGTACTTTTGGCTTGATTATACATCGCGACTTAAAATTATTATTGTTTAAGGAGGGTGGTTAGTAAATCAATTTGATAAAAATTAGTTCAAATTTATGGAAGATATTCGTCTATGGAAATCTGTCGTCCAAAAGTTGAAGATAATTGTCTGCATGGGTGTCGAGTAATTAATTATTGAAGTTATATTCTTGTCTCTCTCTTATACACGGGCGACACAGCAAAAATGTTACCTAACCTGTAACATAACTCTCGAAAGCATATTAAAAATGATAAGAATTTAATGAAAATAGGTACAAATAATTCTTTATATATTTAGGAAGAACTTTCTCGAAGACTGAAATGATTCGTCTTTATAGTTATCAAGAAATTGTAAAAATAAAACGACCACATTTATTATTTTCACATTTCAACGTGGATAATAACGTATTTGGGTTTTAATTGTACAAACAACTCTTTTTAGACCTTAAGAAACAGCAATTGAATGCATTCCACATATTTATTTGCTAAAATTCGTTTATTTTACGCGACGAAAATCTAATCTATATGCTTTCCCCCTGCCGCGCCGCCTGCCCCGCAGCGAGAACTAACCAACCTCCATGTATTATTACGATAAATATTACCACATGCCTCAGTGGTCGAATTGGTATGACGCCCTACACGGAATGAGGGAAAGTTTTATTTGAAAGTACCACGCAATGCTTTTCAACGTGTCGTTTTCTCGCTTCTGACGTCACGATTTAACATGGCCGCAGGTACCCAAGAGCCTTAATGTCTTGACGATTAATAGGACCAAAACCAATCGTCATGACGATTAGCCAATTGTAGTCGATTAAATGAATTTTAATTGTTTATTATTTGTTGGCGAAATAAAAATGTACTTTTGGTTTAATCTTTTTAATTGAATTTTTATGTATTCTATGACATTAGGTGATGTACTAGCTGCTAGCGATGAGTTGAATCAAGTCTTTGAGAAATATACATCTATTATCATCCTTGGGCAATTTCCCAAATCTTCTGCGACAGAAGCTTCTAAGTCGATTTACAATGAACCATCCCTTCTGGATCTATCGTCTCCTATTGACACTGTTCCCTATAAGAGCAGTTTAAGCACGACGCAGGGTATATCATCTACAGACCATCGCTCAGATATGGATGTGCTAGGAGATATCTTTAATACACTGGAGAAACCAGTCAAGTCTGAAACAAGTTTCTTGATGCCAAACACCATAATGCAACCAATCAGTATCTCGCCTATGAATAAAAAAAGTAAGCATAAATAATAATTGAAAAAATTTTATACAAAAATCAGAGACTTATAAAATATTGAAGCAATTATATTCCCAGATAGAAAAGCGTGTCTGTGTGTGTGAGCAAAATCGAGCAAACCTGTGATTGCTTATGATGCTGGCAACTTGCCGTATGTTTGCTTCAATTGATTTCGAGTAATTTAATATTGGAAGCAACACGCAGGCAACATTGGATATATGTATTGCCAGAAATTTGTCGGCAAGAGAACAGCATCAAAACTTCGCGTTACTAGCAATATGATAGCATTGTGTGATCCTATGAATTATTACAGCAACATGACAGCAACAGCTCGAATTTTGCATCAGACGATTTTAGACCACAGCATAAGTTGCCAACAAATTGCTGGCATGTTGCTATACAAAATTGTTATATCGTGAAGGCATCAACTTGTCGACAAATGCGGACTCAGTTGCCAAAATTTTGGTAGCAACACATACTATGTTGTCAGCAATATGCCAACAACAATGCAGACACGTTGCTATCTGGGATGTTTTTTTTTCATCTTACATTTATTCATTATACAGAATGTAGCAAGATTCATGGAACAAACTTTAGGGGGTGGTAGGTCTCACCAAAAGAATCAATTTTTGTTAAGAAACCCGTGTAAATAAAATATGTGTAAATAAAATTTTTAAAACAGCAAAATTATCATATGGACTAGTATTGTCAGACGTCATGCGCAATGCTGTCATGATACCGATTGCCTATCTATCTCACAGGTGATCTGAACAAAGACATGTAACTCTTCAAGAACGCGTCAGAGGACACGGGTTTCTGAACAAAAATTGACCTATGTGAACCTGGCACCCGACTTTCGAAAAATTAATTTTTTTACGGAAAACGTTAGCATTTTGTTTGTAGTTGTTTGTAGTAACAAAAATTTCGTTTGTTCAATACATTAAAAATTATAAACATTAAAAAAATGACTCGCACCCCACTTTGAGATATCTGAAATCCGCTTGCGCCATCTTCTTCAGAATCGTTTGTAGTTGTTTGTAGTGCTTTTCTTTTCGTTTGTAGTTGAACCGTTTAAAAGTTACAGCAATTTAAAAAAATAATAAAAACCTAACTTTGTCAATTTTGGAGATATCTCAAATCCGCTTGCGCCATCTTCTTTAGAATCGTTTGTAGTTGTTTGTAGTGCTTTTCTTTTCGTTTGTAGTTGAACCGTTTAAAAGTTACAGCAATTTAAAAAAATAATAAAAACCTAACTTTGTCAATTTTGGAGATATCTCAAATCCGCTTGCGCCATCTTCTTTAGAATCGTTTGTAGTTGTTTGTAGTGCTCTTTTTTTCGTTTGTAGTTGAATCGTTTAAAAGTTATTATATTTTTGCAATAAACAAAAAGTGTAACTTTGCCAATTTTGGAGATATCTGAAATCCGCTTGCGCCATCTTCTTCAGAATCGTTTGTAGTTGTTTGTAGTGCTTTTCTTTTCGTTTGTAGTTGAATCGTTTAAAAGTTATTATATTTTTGCAATAAACAAAAAGTGTAACTTTGCCAATTTTGGAGATATCTGAAATCCGCTTGCGCCATCTTCTTCAGAATCGTTTGTAGTTGTTTGCAGTGATTTTCTTTTTGTTTGTAGTTGAACCGTTTAAAAGTTACAACAATTTAAAAAAATAATAAAAACCTAACTTTGCCAATTTTGGAGATATGTGAAATTTGCTTGCGCCATCTTCTTCAGAATCGTTTGTAGCTGTTTGTAGTGCTTTTCTTTTTGTTTGTAGTTGAACCGTTTAAAAGTTACAATAATTTTAAAAAAGTAAAAAAACTAACTTTGCCAATTTTTAAGATATCTCAAATCCGCTTGCGCCATCTTCTTCTGAATCGTTTGTAATTGTTTGTAGTGCTTTTCTTTTCATTTGTAGTTGCACCGTTTAAAAGTTACAACAATTTAAAAAAATAAAAAGACCTAATTTTGCCCATTTCTGAGATATCTCAAATTCGCTTGCGCCATCTTTTTCAGAATTGTTTGTAGTTGTTTGTAGTGCTTTTCTTTTTGTTTGTAGTTGCACTGATCAAAAGATGTGATATTTTTGCAATAAATAAAAAGTGTGAGATTGCCAATTTTTTAGATATCTTAAAACTGATTGCGGGACTCGATGTGGAATCGTTGATTGTAGTGATTTTCCTTTTGTTTGTAGTTGCACCGTTCACAAGACACGATTATTTAAACAATTGCAAAAGAACAGAACTTCGATTTTGAAATTAATGTTGAGATGAACAAACGATTCCACATCGATTCCCGCAATCAGTTTTAAGATAATTAAAAAATTGGCAAAATTAAACTTTTTATTTATTGCAAAAATATCACATCTTTTGATCGGTGCAACTACAAACGAAAAGAAAAGCACTACAAACAACTACAAACGATTCTGAAGAAGATGGCGCAAGCGGATTTCAGATATCTCAAAGTGAGGTGCGAGTCATTTTTTAAATGTTTATAATTTTTAATGTATTGAACTACAAACAAAATTTTTGTTACTACAAACAACTACAAACAAAACGTTTTCCGTAAAAAAATTAATTTTTCGAAAGTCGGGTGCCAGCTTCACATAGGTCAAAAATTGATTCTTTTGGTGAGACCTATCCCCTAATGGACGAATAAAATAGGCCGATTTCTGCCAAAAAGTGCAATTATGCATGTAATCTTGTGTTTTTTTGGCATTCTTGTGTCACTGAATACGATGGTAGCATCCGTCTAAATCTGTGGGAAAATAGTCCAAATTTGCTTTAAAGAGGTCGAAATAAGTCACTTAAGGTAGTCGCCTCGTCAGGGTATGTATTAGATAAAGTTTTCGATTTCGGATTTTATATCAAATTATATGATCAGCTTTGCAGTCGATTTTTTCTGTGGCTCCTTACCGACTATTTACTCTAGAAAATCGATCTCGAAAATCACAAATTTTGCATTACTTCATACAGACGGCCAGAAAAAGAAGGCTCTATCACGGTTTCAATAATGTATTTTCGCATTTTTCGATTAGATGAAGTGAGAAAAAACATTGCTTTTTGTACATTAGATTTCGAAGAATCCAATGCAACCATAAAATATATAGTTTACCGGAGATTTCGCTGCTAATTTTTTAGTTTATTTTAGTGAAAATGCGGTAATCGAGCAGACATTTTTTGGTCGAGGTGAGGTTGGGAAGACTTGGCAACGCCGCTGGCTAATCACTGTAGTTGCAGGTTATGGGGCTCGTCTTTCTTTGCCGAATTGGATAGTGATTGACACCCCTGTCTGCGTTTTGAAACCCTTTCAAACCCTTTTTACTGACGTAAAATGCGTTGCCAAGTATTTTTCTCACTTGTAACCTTTCTCGACGACTCGCATGATCAGCTGATCAAAACGGAGTCAAATGAGAAAAATCACAGAATTTGGAAAAAGTAACATACTTTGTCACGTATGAAATTTTACACCATAATTCATAAAATTATTTTTCCCTTAGCAAAAATTGCCTGAAATATATTTCTGAACGTGAAAACCTACAAACAGTCACATGACTAGCACGTAGCGAGGCGACTACCTTAAGTAATTAGGGCTCGGAAAAAAAACCGGGTACCCGCCTGCTTACTCATTACCATTGTATACATTGGATCTGGATCGATTCCGCGGGTACCCCCATCGTACGGGTACACGAATTATCGGGATACCCGCGGAACCAGTCCAGATTTGTATACAGTGGTAACGGTCGAGCGGGTAGGTACTCAGATGGCTTCTGCACACAGGACGCGGAAAAGCTCGCCGCGCGGCAAGAAGCGACGCGGTAACCAATCAACGTGTTGTTTTTCCGTAAGAACCAAAAGTTGATTGGCTACCGCTTCGCTTCTTGCCGCGCGACAAGCGTTTCCGCGTCCTGTATGCAGGTCAAGATACCTGCGTATTCCGAGCTCTACTTTTAATAGTACAATAATTTGACTAAAGAGAAATAGGAGGGAGGAATGTATCGGTAGTGAGAGATAGGCAAATCGCGAACGGAAGTACGTCAGGCAGCCATCTTGAGAGTCCACTCTTTTACGTTTATCAACGCAAAAAAATTGTAAATTGTGTTAATTGTGAGATATAAGAGCATCATGGTCCAGTATCAGACCTGTGGTATAACAGTAACAGCTCAAATTATGGGATAATATTTTATAAGTTAATAATTAAAATCACTCAATTTTTGCGGCCATCTTGAGATGCCACTTTTTATGATGAAATATATAGTCATTTCCGTCCGTTTCGCTAACACTAAATGCTCCCTCCTGTTTCTCTTTACTTTTTGAATTCGACTAGTGATTTTGTTCCAAGTATTTAATTACTTGTATTATAGTTTATAACTTGTATTTAGTTTTATAACTTTTTTTACTGAAGAAACTAAATATTTCAAAATGGACGATAAATAAAATAGGCTGATTTCTGCCTAAAAAGTGTAACGTAAGTTATATATGTAATCTTATGTTTTTTGGATCGCTGAATACGATGATAGTATTTTTATCCGTTTAAACTGTGTAAAATTAAAGATTACATGCATAACTTTTGTTGTACTTTTTAAGCAGAAATCGGCCTATTTTATTTATCGTTCTTTGTTCCGTAGATCCGGTTACACCCTGTATATGTATGCTTATTCATTGTATTATTTTTATAAATAATATTCCGTAGACGAAGTTATCAATACTGACGAAGAAAAAATAGACAGTAAAGCAAAAGCATTGGAAGAATTGAATGAATTGGGAGAAACTTTACTTAAACAAAGTTTATCGTGCACAGTATCAAGTACACGTTCGTCACAAGGGTAAGTACGTCTATAGATATTGATTTTTAAACCTTAAATAAAATTATTAAAAACTAGAAATCTCTCCCTGATATAAAAAGGTTTTCATTCAATTTTCTAAGCATTATTTTATATATAGTATACGATAGCTAAAGTGTTAAGTAGTTATTTTACTTGTTAATCGAAGTATTTTAGCAAAAAAATACTTCGACAAAATTCTTTAGACAAAAGTAGGGCGGATGTCAGATAATAACATTTATAACATGGATGTGAAAGGCACATCAAAATCACTTTAAAATTTTACAATTTTTTCAAACTTAAAAAAACTTTTAATTTTTATATTTTTCTTGTTGATATTGGGACTTTTTCAAAACGATATTGTAGATATTAAATTCTTTTCCATGAACTATTTTTACTGAGTTATAGGGATTTATCTCAAATCCTACAACTTACGTTAAAAAAAAAGTTGGTTTCCATTTCAGAAAAGTGATGATAGTGAATTTCTCAAAAGTGGTATCATCTGTTCCTAAAAGTCCCGATTCCACCACACTTATTATTTTTTTTTTAACATGGGAGAAATCTTTAAACCACTGGGATCTCCACCAGAGGGGAGGCCGGAACCTCTATCTCTTCCGGCAGGTTTACCCAGTAGGGAAGACCCCTCCGCCCCCGAAAGGGAAGACCCCTCCGCCTCCGAGGAGAGGCGGAGGGAGTGTGGGATTCCATGCATGTACATCGCGGAAGATACTGCATGCATGCCCTGCCCACTAAAACTCCCATGAACTCCACCTCGGCGCCTTCGCAGGGGAGCCCTGGGGACTAACTATAAATTTCCAGTACCTCCCCAGCGCCAGATTCGCCTCTGTGGCCACTCGGGGGGTGGGGGGGGGGGCGGTTCATCGTTCCTTACTTACTCGGTTAGGCGGAGCGCGTGCCCCGAGGGCTTCGTGCTCCGGCGGTCACGGTGTTCTAGAGCCAAGCGTGTCAGAGTTGCGTGAAGCCTCGCGGCCGATCGCCCATCGCCGTTAATACTCCCGCGTGATCCGATTCGAGGACACTGCCAGGCGGGGAGTTTGATTAGGGCGGTACATCTGTCAAAGAATAACGTAGGCTTCACCCCCTCCCCCCACCATCCTAAGGCAGAAACTCCTGTGGCGGTTAGAGGGAGTTAGCCCCAGCCGTCACTCACCTCGTCGGGGGTCCCCCACTACGGGATCGGTAGTGCGGTTACCTCGCCCGTACCCCCGCCCCCCGAGCGGCAGAGGGGGAGAAACCCCCGTGTGTCCACGAGGGCTCCCCCCCCGCACCCCCGCAGGGGAGGGCCGGGGGCTCGAACCCAGGGACGCATCCCAGGGTCCCGACCCCCTGGCAGGCTGAAGGGAGCATCCGTAGCGGGAATCCCGTAGGAGAACCGCCCAAGTCCCCCTCAGCCCGCCAGACCACCTAAGTCGTCCCCCCTTGGGGGAGGGGGAACCGCCGCCCGGGAGAACTCCCAGGTGAGTCGGCGGCCCCCGTCCCCCCATTCTTGCCTCGCCGCACCCCACCTTCCCCCCATCCGATGCCCAGTCGGCAACCCCGAATCCGCACACAGCGGACAACTCGGGGAGGCCGCAGGACAAACGACGGTACGGTGGCCTACACCGCCGCAGCGGTAACACAAACCGCTGCGGTCCACTGGGGAGTCGCACCTTAAGGTTGTATGACGTACCCGTAAGATCTCTGCCAAAAGTTTAAGAAACGTAACGTAAAGCTAATTAACATATTTAAGAAGATATTCTTTACTAGAAAGTAATATTTATATTAATATTTTATTAAAATAACGGTTGCCTGTGTTTTTAAGAGCTATAGAGACATTTTTATGCATATTTTCTCGTATGTAAACTTTCACTTTTAATGGTTTTTAGAAAGACTATACCTGACTTGCAACTGACACAAACGAAAATCTGAAAGTGTGAAAATCTTTAAAAAGTAACAAAACATAGTAATTACTGTTTAAAAATACTAATAAAATTATATTACGTTATTTATTTACGTCATTTATTAATAAATTAAATACAATAGCTCTCATAAACAAATATTTTGATCGCGGCAACGTAGCATTTTCTATAAGTTGGTAGCATTGATCTCACTCGATATCAGCTGCGTGAACGCGAAGTGTGTTCCGAGCACGTGTAATATACAGACGCATCGTTTGAGGTTAGTTTTCGCTTGCGCTGTTGCCGGATCTCCGTACTTACGAGTTCAGCGAGACCAAGCGAGACTGTTCTCTGTTTGCTTTTTATTCAATATTTCAGATAATATCCTCGAAGTCATAATTTTTTTGGTTCTAATTTGTTTGTAAGATGTTCATTAATTTTTTTGCAAAGTTTTGAAAGTATGCCATATTTTCTTCGATATTAATTTCTTACATGAAGTTGAAAAAATAGTGAAACTTGATGAATTCCCATAAGAGCCCATGTTAAATTTAAATTGTTATAACTTTTGAACGGGCCTCGCAAAATTGTTTAAACTTGGCACAATGTTTTATTATTATAATACTCATCATCTGACAAAGTTTGAAGAATTTGTCATTTTTTCTTCTAAGGGGTCATACAACCTTTATAGCACCTCAGGGGGCGCCGATTCCACCACACTAGGTGTATGGTGATACCCAGTGTAATTTTAATTATCAATAACTTTTCAAAAAGTCGATATTTTTTAACTTTTTTTTATTTATTTTTTAATTTTTATTTAAAGGCCAGAATGTCAAGAACGCGCCTGTTATAGTTATAGCCTCATTGTAATTACAATTAACATTTGAAAACAAAAGTTAATTTCGGAAAAAGCTTGAGTAGAAATTTTCTGACTCACTAAAAAGTGCTTCTAAAAATTACTTTTTCTTTTAATGTTGTATTGTATTAAAAGACGAATCATTTGTTGAAGGTAAAAGATGTTTTTTTAGAAAGAAATAAAAAATAATGATTTCTTTTAAAAATATATTTAGACGTGACAAAAGTTGACTAGGACGCAAAAGCACTCACACTACACATATGTGTAGCACACCCAATATTCTTTTTATTGACATGCCATACATCTACTAAACGGCAGATGAAGCTGCGCAGCGTGAAGAAATAATGATTTCTTTTAAAAATATATTTAGACGTGACAAAAGTTGACTAGGACGCAAAAGCACTCACACTACACATATGTGTAGCACACCCAATATTCTTTTTATTGACATGCCATACATCTACTAAACGGCAGATGAAGCTGCGCAGCGTGAAGAGTCATGGAGGGGGAACAAAAGTTTATTTACTTCACTCCACTTTGATTTCCTAACTTTCACTACATAGAAACGGCGGTCATTTTAATAACAAACGTGGATATGCTGCACCAAGTGTGGTGTTCTAGGGTTAAGGTCAAGCAACCTTAGTGTTAAATCTGTTGAACATAAAGTTCAGGGGGTTTGTGTATCTTAAAACGAGGTAAAAATTATAAAAGTGAAGCTGCGCAGCGTGAAGAGTCATGGAGGGGGAACAAAAGTTTATTTACTTCACTCCACTTTGATTTCCTAACTTTCACTACATAGAAACGGCGGTCATTTTAATAACAAACGTGGATATGCTGCACCAAGTGTGGTGTTCTAGGGTTAAGGTCAAGCAACCTTAGTGTTAAATCTGTTGAACATAAAGTTCAGGGGGTTTGTGTATCTTAAAACGAGGTAAAAATTATAAAAGTGAGGAAATTCACTAGGGTACCTATAATTTTATTAGTCGAAATCTACTAAATCTATTAACTATTGTAATTTCTACCTCGTTTCAAGTTTCAAGATACACAATCGGCCCCTAGTTTACTCTCTATCTCCTTATTAAAAAAGATTTAATTTAATTTTTAACGAAAACTAACTTATGAGGTGAAACACTATTGTTACATTTACAAGTTTAAGTATTTATAATGATACGTTCTTTAACCCTAGAATACCACACTGTGGGTGTAGCACACCCACATTTGTTATTAAAATACTCGCCATTTCTATATGGTAAAAGTTAGGGAATCAAAGTGGAGGTAAATAAGCTATTGTTCCTCCTCTATGACTCCTCACCCTGCGCAGCCTTATCTACCGTTTAGTAGATGTATGGCATGTCAATAAAAAAAATATTGGGTGTGCTACACCCATGTGTGATGTAAGTGCTTTTGGGTCATAGTCAACTTTTGTCACGTCTAGACAATTGTATTTTTTAAAGAAATCATTATTTCTTTTTTTTTCTAAAAAAATGACATCCTTTACCTTTAGTAAATGATTACTCTAATAGCCAAATGCTAGCAGAATGCGGACAGTATGCCAGCAGATCCAAGCATGACCATCGAGCAGATTCCTGTCCCCTGCGTTCTCATTAAGCTTATTTTCTAGCAGCACGATCTGCTGCCCACAATGTAATCGCAAAAATGCGGCAGAAATCGTGCACGACATGCAGTCACGATGTGATAGTAAAAATGTAGCAAGAATTGGGCATGGCTTACCATATGAGCTAATAACAGCAGAAACACGGTAGAAATGGTGCATGGCCTGCTGTCACAATATAATGGCAAAAATATATATGATCATTATAACGTACCTACTGGTTATTATATATATATAATTTATTCCCCTATTACCGTAAACAATATTTCAGTTGGAAGAATTGTTATTAATGAGAGTAATTATACTATCAATTCAATAGTACACATTATAAGAGTGGACTCAACGATACAACTGATACAAGTTGTGCAGTACCGTAATTTATATACCGTTCTTATACCATTTTGATCGTATTTTAAATACGAGAAAAGATGCCATCTAACGACGATGATGAAATTTACATAAAGAGCAAATCTTACATGATACGTGCTGTGGTTTTATTATTATTTTCTGACGTTAGACCATGCGACACTTCTGCTGCATTTATGCTGTTACTGTCTGAGATGGCAGGGCATGTTCGATTTCTGCTCCGTTTCTGCCATCACTCTGGAACAGTTTGCAACAAATGGGAATTTTTAACATTTTATGTGATGCGTGCGTGCGCGCACACGAATAAATCCAACTTAGCTTCCACATGGCATATTCAGGCACTATTCAGTAAGCTCTCTGATATGCTCAACTTCTGACGATTGTCTGTCTATACGACCTGATGTTATTTTATACTTGATTTTAGTCTGCTTCTTGTCGACATATTATACCCAGGTAGCAAGCACAAGTCATTTTGACGTCAAATACTAGTCATGTTTGTACAAATGACGTCAAATGAAAAAAAAGCGACTATGTCTTTAAAAATGACATTATACTGACGTTATTCCATAACGTCATTATGACATTATTTCTGACTATTTTTAGTCATTTTTGGTTTATGACCCGGCGACTAATAATAATGGACGTTTATAAGACGTCATTTTTTAGACCATCTGAAGACGTCATTTTAAAGACGTTTTGAAGTCGTCCAAATAAGGTCTTTTTGTAATGTAACTATTTTTACTTCTTAATATTGTATAATAAAGTAATAATAAAATAAAAACCACAAAATTCACTACAATATGTTTGTTTTGCAACTTTATTATTGAAGTGGCGAATTTATGGTATATAAGTGGATGTAGTTGCGTAATTATATATATAGTTTTATGATAACTATTTCATGCAGTGTTATAGCTATCAAGAAGATTATCATTACAAGATCTTTGAACACTTTAAAGATGTACCTGTTATAGACAAGTACAGTTAATAAGGAAGCATCAGGGTGAAAAGAGAGTCGCGCGCCATCTTAGCTTGCCGATGCACGCATTGCCAGGCCGAGCACGACTATTTTCCTGCTTTAACAAGCACACAGAGAGCAAAGAGCGTAAGACAATACTCGGTGCCTCAGCACTACGAAGCTGGAGCCAATCACTAATGTAAGTGATAGAAAAACAACGGCCGTGGAGCCTGAAAACATAAAAACGAGCGCCATAACCTCGCGTGTAGAGTTGGACGAGTCCATCCTACGAGGCCTACAAGGAAAGCCTATTAATATCACTGGGTTAAGCAGAGCAGCAATAAAAAGGCTGCAAGCTCAGATATCAGGAAAGCGGAAAAGTTGGCATCACAACCCGATGCCAAACATCAACGCGCCAAGGATGAAAAAACCACGACAATCTAACGGGTCAGACAAAGATAATGAGTCGCCCGAATTTTCTCGAACCATAACGATGTCGCAAAAAGAAGAACTAGCTCAAAGAAATGGAATCCCCAACAAGGAAAGCACAACGGAGTACAATATCAAGGTGACGAACAAATACTCACCATTAAATGACATCACAAATCAAATGGAAACCGAGTCAGAGGAAGCGGAAAATATAATAAAGGAGATAAGATCTCGTAATCAATCCCAAAATACGGACATAGCTGCCACCACACAGAGCTCGGATATAGACGGGCAGGAGGAAGCATCACAGCAGACGTAAAATACGCAGCCAGGATTCTCGGGTACACAAAAGCAGAATGAAGAAAGGAAAAACCAGCCCAATAAGAAAAATCAAAGCAAAGAAGGGAAGCCCCCGCCCCTCAATATACTATATCAAGACCCCAAGGATACAGAGCGACTAATAGTAAGCCAAATTAAAAACACAGACTTTGTAATAATACGCGTAAACGATAAAAAGCATGTACTACAAATGTTCTTGTTGGCCGATTATCACCGAGCGAAAAAATTATTAGAGTCAGTGCATACGTGTTTCTACACGTTCACTCCAAAAAAAGAAAAAACAATTACAGTAATTCTAAAAGGCATAGATCACTTTGTAACGGCCCGTCTTTTGGCTCGAACGCGGACTAATTCGCCGGGATCGGGAGTTCGAGAGAAAGGCCCAGAGACAGAAATCAGGTGTTAATGCACACTAGAAGGTTTATTCCAATTGATACATACAGATCCGTGACTTTACAATACAGCAACGGCACGCGATATTTACAACGGAAGATAGTGCATTTACAAGATAGTAACGGCACGCGGTATTTACGACGGGGGATAGTGCGTGTGCACTCGACGCGGTATGACGGAACACGGTATTATTTACAACGGAAAGTAAGGCATATGCCCTCGGCGCGGTATGACGGAACGCGATATGACTTACAACGGACGGTAGTGCAAATGCACTTCGGCGCGGTATGACGGAACGTGATATTAGTTACAACGGATGATAGTGCATATGCACTTCGGCGCGGTATGACAAGACGCGATATTATTTACAACGGATTATAGTGCATGTGCACTCGGCGCGGTACGACGGAACGCGATGCGGGATGCTGGGGCCCTTGGGCAATCGGCAGCGAGAGTACTCGCTGCGAGACCGAGCGTGCTCGACCCCGCGTAGCCGTGCCTTCAGGGAGGCGTTGGTGGAAGGCGGGGACACCCGAGAGCCCTCGGTCGAGACTCAGAGCTCTGAACCTCGTTGGTGTGTCGCCCTAGGATTTGGTAGGTAGGCTTCGTCAGGGAAAAGCGGAATGCTCGGATGAAGACGAAGTCCTCGTCTGTCCCGGAGCGCGGGCTTATATACCCCGGTGCGCCGGGCCCGGTGGGAGGGAGGCCGGTCCTCGGGCGAGCCGCGTGGGGGTACGCTGACGCGCGCTCGCCTTCGGCGCGGATCGGCTCCCTCCGGCGCTCGTCGGCGCTGTGCGACGATGGCACGGTGCTGCGGTCTCCCGCGCACGCGGTGCAGTGGATTTGATTAAAAAATGCGGGCGCACCGCGCCCTGTCCTCGCCCGCCGAAAGAATCGGTCGGGCGGCATCCGGCGGGTGGCAGCCGGGGACGATGCTTTGGCGATGGGGGGTGCATCGTTATACCACCCCCCCCTTTATAGTGCCTGAACTTAGGGGCACACGTTCGCTTGCTCCGCTGGCCGGAGCCGTGGCCGGTTGGTCGGTTGGTCGGTTGGCTGACGTCGCCTATTCCTTGGGTCCCCGCGGCTTCTCCTTTATCCATCTAACGGATCCGTCTCCGTTAAACCGGATGTGCCACCGACGGGATCCCAACGTCGGCTTGTATTGCCGGGAAACGTGGCATGCGAAGTGGGGGACCTCGACGACCACCCCTGGCTCTACCTCGATGGGAATCGGTGGTGGCGGCAGCGGCCCCATCACCCTGGCGGGCGTCAGCGTCGACCGGGGGCGTCGGGGGCCCTCGGCGAGCGGTCGAGGTCGTCGTGGCGGCGGTGGTGGCGTGGCCAGGAGCCATGCTTGCTTGGCCCTGTTGGCTGCGTCGGACCGCTGGATAATGGTGCCGACCCGCGGCACGGTCTTCGGCGGGGCCGGTCCGGCTGGCGGCGGTGGCGGTGCCGTCTCGGTTCCGCCCCGGTGGAGGGTGATCCACCCCGTGTTGATCCCGGGATTGGCCGGGTCGTACCCTTCGACGTCTTCGCCGAGGATCTTCTCGATTTCTGCGAGAATGTCGCGCTCCTTCTGTGGTGCTTCGTCCGTCATGTCGCCGGTCGTTCTGACGATCGTCTCTTCGCCGGCCCGGCACGGCAGGTGAAATCGCGCGTGTTTTCATTCTCGGGGTCACAGGAATATTTGTTTTGCCGGAGGTCGCGTGACAATTTTGAGTTCGTCGGCGGTTACGTTTTGGCGCGCGCTTTCGAGTTGTCGCGTTGTTTTGAACGGCGGCGGCGGTCGGCGCGAGCGTGTCTCCCCCCTCGGGGCTTGAACCAGGCACGTCGGGTGGCGTATCGGTAGGGGCGCGCTTCAGATCCTGGACGTGTACGTGTCGGTACCACTTTCCTGAGCGGCTACGGAGGTCGACGATTACCGGCGAGATGATACGGCGGATTTCGAGCGGGCCTATAAACTTCGGGGCCAACTTGGCGTTGAACGCCGCGCTCTTGTTTGATAGTGGTCTATCTCGCTTCCACACCCACTCCCCGACGCGCGGTCTCCAGTCCCGGCGGCGGAGATTGTAGTGTTTTTCCTGGTGCTGGAACGCGCGAGCCAACTGGATTTTTACCAGCTCGTATGCCTCCGCTAGTCGGCGGTGCATGCTTGACGGTGGCGCGGGGTCGTCGCGCGGCGCGTTTTCCCCGGGGCGGCGTAATTCGCGGCCGTGATTCAGGAACGCGGGGGTGTATCCGGTCGCGTCATGCGTCGCGGTATTATACGCGAACTGGAGCTCTGGCAGATGCTCGTCCCAGGCCTTATGCTTTTTCGCGTACTGCGCGATCATGGTTTTAACTACGCGATTGGTGCGCTCCACGGGGTTACAATGGGGGGCGTACGCCGGCGTAAAGCGGTGGCGGATCCCGCAGTCGCTGAGAAGCTTCGCGAGTTGCCGGGATTTTAGCTGCGTGCCATTATCCGACAGGATTTCGTCCGGGCACCCGTGGCGGAGGATAATGGCTTCGGTGACATGTTTCACGATGGTCGGCGCGGTGGCCCGTCGTAGCGGCCGGAGTTCGACCCACTTCGTAAAACGGTCTTGCATGTTCAGGAGCCAGATATGGCCGGCGGCGGATCGCGGGAGTGGGCCGACGAGGTCCATAGTGACCTGCTGCCATGGATGGCCGAGCGCGGTCGGGTGTAATTGTCCGGCCGGTTTTTCTTGTGCGACTTTATGAGCGAGGCACGTCGGGCATTCGCGGACGTATCGGGCGATGTCTCGGAACATGCCGGGCCAGTAGTATCGGTGCGCGATCCTCGCGATCGTCTTGGCTATCCCGAGGTGCCCGGCGGTCGGCGCGTCGTGATACTGTTCGAGAAGCGGGGCTCGCCGATCCTTCGGGACGCATTCTTTCCATTGTTCGGCGGCCGGGGTGTCTTTAAAATCGAGGCTGTGGAGCACGTGCTTCCACAATCGGCCTTGGTCGATCCGAAAATCGGGCACTTCGCGAGGCGTGCTCTCGGCCGCGTGCCACATGCGCGAATACCACGGGCACTTCGGTTTGGCCACGCCGAGGATTTCGGGTTGCCGGGACAGCGCGTCGGCTACTTTATTAAGCGTCCCTTTGCGGTATTTGACTTCGAAGTCGTACTGCTGGAGTTCGAAGGACCATCGCCCCAGCCGGCCGGACGGCGACTCTAATTTTTGGAGCCATTTCAACGACTGGTGATCGGTTATCACCGTAAATCGGTACCCCTCGAGGTAGTCGCGCATTCGCCGGATGCCCCAGACGACTGCCAGACACTCCAGTTCGGTCGCGCTATAGTTTCGCTCGGCGGGATTCAGCGTTCGGCTCGCGTAGGCGATGACGCGCTCGCCCTCGGGGAAGTATTGCGTCAGCACGGCCCCTAGGCCGGTGTTGCTGGCGTCCGTTTGCAGGTAAAACTGCCGCGTGAAGTCTGGGCACGCGAGGACCGGCGCGGTGGTCAGCACAGCCTTCAGCGCTTCGAATGCGCTTTGCTCGGCTCCCCCCCAATTCCATCGGGCGTGCTTACGGGTCAGGGCGGTAAGGGGGGCGGCGAGCGTCGCAAAGTCTTTAATAAACCGGCGGTACCAGGATGCGATCCCCAGGAATTGCCGGATCTGCCGGACGTTCTGTGGTACGGGCCAGTTTGCGATGGCGCTAACTTTATCGGGGTCTGTCCGAATCCCGTCGCGGTCGACAACGTGTCCGAGGTATTTGATTCGGTCGGTGCAAAATCGGCATTTCTCCGGGTTGATGCGGAGATTGGCTTCGCGGAGCCGGCGGAAAACTTCGCGCAAAATGCGGAGGTGCTCGTCGAATGACTCGCTGATGATGATGATGTCATCTAGGTACACGAATACGTACGGCTCGAGGTCGGGTCCGAGTATCGTGTCGAGCAGGCGTTGGAACGTGGCCGGGGCTGAATGCAGTCCGAACGGCATTACGGTGAACTGCATCAACCCCCTGCCGGGGACGGTGAAGGCGGTCACGGGTCGACTCCCGGGTGCGAGCGGTACCTGCCAGTATCCGTTTTTCAGATCGAGCGTAGTCAGGTAACGGGCCCCTCGTAACTTATCGAGCGTCGCGGTGATGTGCGGCATGGGGTACGCATCCTTCTCGGTTAATTCGTTGACCAGGCGGAAGTCGATGCAAAATCGGTTTTTGCCGTTCTTTTTTCGCACTATGACGATCGGCGAGCTCCACGCGCTGTGGGACGGTTCGATAATGCCGTCTCGGAGCATTTGGTCGACTTCCGCGTCGATAATGGCCTGCATGGCCGGGTTTCGTGGCCTGTACCGTTGTTTGACGGGGCGGTCGGTTTTGACGCGTATGATGTGTTCGCCGCGGTTCGTGGGGCCCCGCACGGCCTCGAATTTCTCGAGCTCCTCGGCCAGGAAGCGGCGGAGCCGTTCCTCCTCGGTTAGCGCGTCCCCCTCGGATGCGTGGTCCACCGCGGCGGTGCGTGGTTCTGCGCTTGGCGGAGGCGGAGGCGGTATGGCGAAATCCAATTTCGCCCATAAGTCTACGCCTATCAGGATATCGTATTCGAGCGTCGGCATGATCTGGAAGCGGTGCCAGAACATTCGCCCCTGTACGGTAATGGGGAACGTTATTAGCCCCGGTATGGCCGTGCTTGACCCATCGGCGAGATGCACCCGTCCGTCGACCGGGTGGATCGGGAAATCGCGGGCTATCTGGTCGGCGGTTCGTGCATTTACGAATGATGCTTCGGATCCGGTGTCTACAAGTGCATCAAACGGTTGCTTAGATACTTGTACGGTCAGGTGCGGACGTGGCTTGTAGGTTAAGCGGAGGACCGGGGGGCGGCCGCTTCGCCCCCGGCCCGAGCGGCATTTCCCGGCGGCGGGTGGCAGTCTCTCGTAAAGACGTCGTCCTTGCCGCATTGAGAGCAAAACCGGCGCGGCGGGCGTCGGCAATCGAACCGCGTATGCCCTCTCTGCTTGCACCGCCAGCAGCATTCGCGGCGGTCGTACGCTGTGGCGGCGATCGCGGGCTTCGGAGTGGCGGCTTGTCGGGCGCGCGTCTGTTCCTCGATATGCTCGAATTCCTCCGCCAGGCGCAGAATGTCGCGGGTACGCGTTACGGTATCGCGGCGGATGTACATCTGGTACCGCGGGTGCATATTGTTATACAGCGTTTCGACCTGCTCTTCTTCCGCGAATCCGGTGGCTCGGCGCATCATCGTAAGCATTTCGGTCGCGAATTTCCGGTACGTTTCGTCCGGTTTTTGCAGGCGGGTCTGTATTTCGCGGACGAGTTTGGCGCGGTACCGGCGCGGGAGGTAATAGTCGCGGAAATCGGCGATGAAGTCTTCCCATCCCTGCCAGTTGGGTCGGTTGTTCCGGCACCATAGGAGCGCGTCGCCCTTAAACAATTCCGGCAGCCCCATTAATAGCTGCGCCCCGGAGTACTGATACGCGT
This sequence comes from Temnothorax unifasciatus, assembly GCA_030770225.1. Classification (NCBI taxonomy): domain Eukaryota; kingdom Metazoa; phylum Arthropoda; class Insecta; order Hymenoptera; family Formicidae; genus Temnothorax; species Temnothorax unifasciatus. Next base: position 97,935 of record JASTWK010000256.1, on the reverse strand, counting down.
CTTTGAGTTCCTCCAGCCGCTCGAGGAACGCTACGGGATCTTTCCCGTCGAAGTGGCACCCCCATTTACGTATCTGGTTCATAACCTTGGCAGGCGCTTCGCTGGGGGGATTGTTCGCGGCAAAGAAGGGCGCAGACGTCGTCATCGTTATCGGTGGTGTGTGAAACGATAACGCTGGTGACGGCGGTGGGCGCGTGTCCGTCGCGGGGACGCGGAGGTTCTCGGTCGGATGTATCGTGATGGTGGGGGCGCCCGGCTTTTGATCGTTCGCGGTAGTAGATTGTACCGTTTCGGGGTGTTCGTCGATGTACGCGCTTAATCGGTGGCGTAGCTCGTCGATCGAGCCGTCGGGGTCTATCCCGTGGATATTTAGCTCAGTAATGAGCTCGCTTTTCGATAACTTATATAGCCACGATTTCGGCATGGTGTGCCTTGATTCCTGTCTCTCGGATCGATTTAAAACGGTCCCTGTTCGGGCGCCATGTAACGGCCCGTCTTTTGGCTCGAACGCGGACTAATTCGCCGGGATCGGGAGTTCGAGAGAAAGGCCCAGAGACAGAAATCAGGTGTTAATGCACACTAGAAGGTTTATTCCAATTGATACATACAGATCCGTGACTTTACAATACAGCAACGGCACGCGATATTTACAACGGAAGATAGTGCATTTACAAGATAGTAACGGCACGCGGTATTTACGACGGGGGATAGTGCGTGTGCACTCGACGCGGTATGACGGAACACGGTATTATTTACAACGGAAAGTAAGGCATATGCCCTCGGCGCGGTATGACGGAACGCGATATGACTTACAACGGACGGTAGTGCAAATGCACTTCGGCGCGGTATGACGGAACGTGATATTAGTTACAACGGATGATAGTGCATATGCACTTCGGCGCGGTATGACAAGACGCGATATTATTTACAACGGATTATAGTGCATGTGCACTCGGCGCGGTACGACGGAACGCGATGCGGGATGCTGGGGCCCTTGGGCAATCGGCAGCGAGAGTACTCGCTGCGAGACCGAGCGTGCTCGACCCCGCGTAGCCGTGCCTTCAGGGAGGCGTTGGTGGAAGGCGGGGACACCCGAGAGCCCTCGGTCGAGACTCAGAGCTCTGAACCTCGTTGGTGTGTCGCCCTAGGATTTGGTAGGTAGGCTTCGTCAGGGAAAAGCGGAATGCTCGGATGAAGACGAAGTCCTCGTCTGTCCCGGAGCGCGGGCTTATATACCCCGGTGCGCCGGGCCCGGTGGGAGGGAGGCCGGTCCTCGGGCGAGCCGCGTGGGGGTACGCTGACGCGCGCTCGCCTTCGGCGCGGATCGGCTCCCTCCGGCGCTCGTCGGCGCTGTGCGACGATGGCACGGTGCTGCGGTCTCCCGCGCACGCGGTGCAGTGGATTTGATTAAAAAATGCGGGCGCACCGCGCCCTGTCCTCGCCCGCCGAAAGAATCGGTCGGGCGGCATCCGGCGGGTGGCAGCCGGGGACGATGCTTTGGCGATGGGAGGTGCATCGTTATAACTTATACGATCCGCAATTAATTCTCGACGAGTTAAACGCACTAAATATCGAAGAAGTAAAATTCCAAAAAGTCACGCCATTTAAAACAAAAAGATCGGTCAATGAGAACATATCACTACCAATGTTCATGGTACAGTTGGAGGCCGGAAGCAAAGTGCAAAAACTACAAAAAATTAACAGAATTTGTCACCATGTTATAAGATGGGAAAAACTTGAGAATAATGAAACAATACAATGTAAAAGATGTCAAAGATTAGGGCATACAGTCTCCAACTGTAACTTAAGATACCGCTGCGTAAAATGCAACGAATCGCACATGCCGGGAAAATATTCAATTACTCACGATAGCATAACTGATAGATCTAAACTATTCTGTGTAAACTGTAATAGCCATGGCCACCCGGCATCCTATCGAGGTGTCCGGTGCTCTTAGAGTTAAAAAGAAAAATGATTGAAAAGAAGGATGAATTTATAGAAAAAAAGAGATAAAAAATTAATAAGTCTAAAAAACTATGTAAAAAACGACGTTAGTTTTGCAGAAATACTTAAAAGCAGCTCAAGCCAAGAACAGCCACAATCTAAGAGAGGTCCTTTAACTAGTAGCTTCAACTCAGTAGAAATAAATGATACGATAAACGAATTCAAAACTCAAATGTTAACAATAATACAAAAACAACAAGAACAAATAAATAATATAGCAACTTTAATAGAAAATACAGATAAAAAGATAAACTATGTATTAAACATCATTGACAATGGACCTGCAAGAAATGGCTAATACAGTTTGCAACAAGAAAATTATAACAGAATTGAAAATTATTTCAATTAACGTAAATTCTATTGTAACAAACCAGCGCAGGTCATCTCTGACAAACCTGTTGAAGGCAAAAAAACCCGATGTAGTCTTTCTCTCGGAAACAAAACTGAAAGCAAATCATGTAGTTAATTTCCAAAACTACAGCACGATCAGGAATGACAGGAAGAATAGGATGGGAGGAGGAACCGCGATACTAATAAATAGAAAAATCGAATTCCAAAGAGTCAACATACAACTACATCAATGTGAGACACTCATTGAGTATACAATAATCAAAATAAAAATTAAAGCCAATTCTCACTTGTTATTAATTTCAGTCTATGCACCTTGTGGAGGTCAAAAGGAATTCATCCCGGAACTGGATCTGCTATTTAAACGGCTGCAGCTAGAAAAAGAGCAAAACTATTATATAATTGCAGGTGACTTAAACGCTAAACACACTAGTTGGTCAAATATAGAAAATAATCCTCGAGGTATATCTCTCCACAGATGGATGAAAAATAACGAATTTAAATATAGAAGCAAATTATATAGTACGATAACACCCTCTTATCCATTCGGAGAGTCATTCCTGGATATTATTATTGCCGATGTAAGATTAGACTTTGGAAACGCGGTGGATTCTTTCAAATTACACTGTATTCCTTATGATAGCGACCATAACGCGCTAATTGCAAACGTATCACTAGAGTCAGATACACAGATACCCCTTTTAAATGACACCTAACAACACATATATAATTATAAGAAGGCCGATTGGGATAAATTTCGTGAAGCATGCAAGCAAAACTATAATTGCGATATCCCCAACAATAGAAATCTATCGATACACGAGACTGTACTATATTTAAAAGAAATGGATAATATAATTAAAAAAGCGATGAAAATAGCAATTCCTAAAGTCAAACCTAAGGACGGCGAAGCCGCTTACATTAACGAGAGCATTAAAAACTTACAAAAATTCAAGAGCCACATACTAACGCAACTGCACCGAAAACAAAGAGACTGGACAAATAATAACGACAGTGCAATAAAAATATTAAAGAAACTGCTATATGAAGTACGCAGCCGATTAAAAATAGAGTTTGCGAGCTCGGTTAATAAGTACTGGGAAGAAAAAATTAAAAATATCCCAATTAACAATTCAGCGTCAATGTTCCCCCAAATAAATTCAATATTCCGTAAAAAAAGTAAAGCAGAAATAGGAAATTTTAAAATAACACGCGACAAAGTACACGTTCTAAAGGATTATAAAGTCAAGGTAGAAAACTTAATAACAAACGAAAATGATGAATTGCTTATAAATAATGATAAAGATAAACTAAATGTAATAGGGGCTTTTTTAGCAAATGTAAATAAATAAAATAAGACTGAAAACAACCGTTTCACGGAATATATAGAAAGTAAAGCAAACGAATTTATTAACAACATGAACGACAGACGCGATATTGCGTTGTGTACATTTGACGAGGATAATCCCGCAGACAATCCGTCAATTACTGTAGAACCGTAAGAATATTTTACAAATCTGATATGCTTAAAAAAGAAATTTAAAAACCTTAATAATAAAAAATCAGCAGGTATAGACGGCATCCCTAATGTAGTCCTGAAACAGATACCATTACCCATGATCCAAATCTACGCAATACTTTTTAATAACTTACTAAATTACAGACATTTTCCAACACATTGGAAAAAAGCAGCAGTAGTCCCCATATTAAAAAAAGATAAAGACGACGCGAATCCAACAAATTATAGACCCATCAGCCTACTACCAAACATTAGTAAAGTATTTGAAATGGTAATAAATGATGCGTTGTTGGCGGAATGTACTAAAAATAATATACTTCCGGAAAATCAATTCGGCTTTAGGGCTAAACATTCGACAGTACACGCAATAAATAAACTAACATCAGACGTGTGCTGGGCAATTAACGGAAAAAAATGCGTAGGTGCATGCCTAATAGACTTGGAAAAAGCGTTCGATTCCGTATGGATAGATGGATTAATAGTCAAACTAATAAAAGCAGGATTACAAATGCACATGATAGAAATGTTAATTAGCATGGTGAAAGATAGATCCTTTATAGTACAAATAGGAATGAACGTTTCTTCCATAGTATTTATAATACTAAATGGGTTACAGCAGGGAACGGTTAATGCACCCATTCTTTTCAACATACACACATCCGATGTGTTAAAACTTTACAATTGGAGCACAACGTACCCGATTAAAGCAATCGCATTTGCTGATGACCTAATTATATACCACGAAGATTCGTGGCCGACTAAAATCCAATCCACTCTACAGGACAGATTTGAAAGAATCCATGCGTATTACAGGGCCTGGAAACTAAAAATAAATATCAATAAGTGCGAGACAATTCTTTTCAGACAAAACCTAGATTACGCTAATAGAAATATACGAAAAAACTACAAAAAATTTATGTTAAAAGGAAACAAAGAGGGCAATGAGGTCATACCACACAGATCATGCGTAAAATATCTAGGTGTTAATATAGATGAAAAATTAAAATTCAACATTCACATAGAAACACAACTAAATAAAGCAAAAAAAGCTTTTTTTAAATTCAAAAGAATATTTTACTCCAGAATACTAAACGAAAAAATAAAAATAATATGCTATCTGCTATTAGTAAGACCAATAATAACGTATGGATGTCCGGTGTGGTATAACATCAGTGCTTCACAAATGGAGAAAATTAGACTGTTTGAGCGAAAATGCTTAAAAGTATGCCTAAGAATGTTTGCAAACCCGGCGTACGATTATCAAAGACAATACAGTAACAAGAAAGTATACGACAAAGCCAATATACCGAGAATTGATAACTTTATATTAAAGCTTAGAGATCATTTTAAAAACGCAGCAAAAATAAAACAAAATAGTCTAATTTTCGCAGCATTGTACCCTAATCCAGAATACTACGCTAGAACACTGCTTACCGGTTTCATCCCACCCGAAGCATTCTTGTATCTAGACGCGAACGGTTTTATACAAGACTCCAAGGGCATTCCGATAATATATCACGTACCTAGACATAAGAATATAAAAAACATAAATTACCTTGCGAATATAGACTCTTCGAAAGAAAAATCACTACGTTACTGCAAGGACATACCCAAGCGAGATATGCAGGATATCGTTTGAACCCCAAATATTGGTGGCTGCACGAATAATAAAATAAAGGGAAAGATTGCGTTAAATGAATGCGATTTCTTAGATTTAAGATAGTTTAAGTGCGATTAGTAAGTAAACAAATAGCTATACCCGTTGAGGGGTTCTTTGTGTTGTTGCTCCTTTTAAGTTTGTAACTTTTCAATTCTATTTATGTTAAGCTACTGTAATACGGTACACCAGAATTTTTACTTGCCTTTTTTTGTCTGGTAACAATTGATATTGTACACAAAACAGATTCGTTCGCGGATCAACTATACATGTAACATGCGTTAATAAGGATAATACCACTTACCTGAGAATGTTAAATTCCTGAGAGAAGCTCAAACGAGCCCACAGTGAGCTATAAAATGAAAAATGTAAACTTGTTTATTGGTTTTAAGAACTAATCATGTATTTTGGCACAATAAACATTCATAAATAAAAAAAAATCAGGGTGAGAAGATCGTCACTGTCCACTGGATCATCGAAGTCAAGCAACACGGTCGCGGTACTGTACTAGGATGGGTAACCGCCTTGAGAGCGGCTATACGCACATGGCATGTAACGAAACATTTAAAAGAAACTTTTTTCTTAGATAAAGAAAAAGAACATTTTTTTATAAACGTTTATCAAGTAGATTTAACATTTTAACATTTTAATTTTATAAAAAAAAAACATTCCTAGAAACCGGTGTGTCGTACAATGGACCTATTTTTGCCGTCAATAAGACGTCAAAAAATGACGTCAATTGTCTGTGACATTAGACCATCATTTTAACGTCATTATGCCGTCAGTTAGTGACGTCAGGAATGGTCAGTAAAGGACCAAAATTTGATGTCAAAATGACTTGTGTTTGCTACCTGGGTATCAACACGCAATACTTAAGGATGTATATCCGATATGTCGAAGTAGAGGGATGAAGTTGAAATTTACAGAGATTGTGCACTTGTATATCCCAAAAACCTGTGTTAAATTTGCGATCGATTGTCTGACCCGTTTCTGAGATATGTTCTTTAAAAGTTACAGAATTGTATATATATAGATATACTTCCCATGTAAATATCATAATATGTATCTCTGCTCCTGTACAGTAAAAATGAATGAAATTTTTATGGTACACTTCTATGACATCGAGAATTGCAATTATGATTTTTTAAGTTTTTCTGTTAATATATTTTTTTAATTTTTAAATAATTTTTTTAAACAATATTAAGTACAAAAATGGGATAAAATTGCGATTTTTACGCTTCTTCTGTCCCAATGATAACATGTTGTTTATAAATAATTTTTGAGATTAGCTTTACACTGTTTAATCAAGAAAACAAAATTATACTACATATAGCTATAGGTAAAACATCCTTAAATTTTACTGTTCCTATGCTGACATATTCTGTTTCGTTTTTGCATTATTTCTGGCATCATATGATGTCAGATTCTGCTAGAGTTCTATTTCATTTCTACGCACATTATCTGATACGGCAGATCATGCTTTGTTACTGCTAAAATTATGCCAGTATAGCTTGCAGCACACAGTTTGTAAAGCCTGCTAAAAGCAGGCTTGGCTATCTGGGTACTTTTTATATAATATATATGACATTGAAAGAATAGTATATTGTGCACCAAGGGGCGAAAGTAGCGTTTTTCAGACGAGTATGAAGTTTGCCGCCCGAGCCGAAGGCGAGGGCGGCGAATCACACGAGTCTGAAAAAGCTTTCGCCCCGAGGTGCACACGATATTTTTCACAATATCTTTACGGAAAGTTCGACTTCCATGCCTAGAAAGAGGCGAGAGTGGTCAATTTCAAGGGCTTATACTTTCCTCCCTAGGGCGGAAAGTGATTACTTTCCTCCCTAGGGAGGAAAGTGGTTACTTTCCGCCCGCTATGCGGCATCTGGCGTGAAATTGACTGCTTTCGCCCCTCTCTACAGGCATGGAAAGTCGAACTTTCCGTGGAGGTGTTGTGAAAAAGTAATTTTTGGAAGCAAATAGCATTTTTTTGTCAGGACTGCTCGGGCTTTTTCCAAAATTAACTTTTATTTTTAAATATTAATCGCAATCATAATGACATAGGCGCGTTCCTGACATTTTGGCGTTTAAATTGAAAAAAACGCGCGTTTAAGTTAAAAAAACATGTTTAAAAATATCGACTTTTTGAAAAGTTATTGATAATTGCAAGTACACTGAATATCGTACACACAGTATGATGAAATCGGGACTTTTAGGAAGTGTGGTATTCTAGGGCTAATAATGATGGTTAAAAAAATATTTTCCAGAAAATTGGAGTACATCAGTATACTAATTAACAAAGTTTAAAAAAATTAATTATATATAATTGTCAACATTAATAGATTAACAAAATTGTAAAGGAACAGTTTGCAACAAATGGGAATGTTTAACATTTTATGTGATGCGTGCGTGCGTGCACATAAATAAATCCAACTTAGCTTTTACATGACATATTCAGGCACTATTCAGGCATACTTCAGATATTGTAATTACTAGCAGTTACTTCTGTGACTAATAGTTTGGATAGTTGTTCACAAAAACTTTAATCATATCGATTTTGAAACATTTTAATGTCAACTGAAAGAATATGCAATAAAAAATGAGAATTCAAAAAAATTCAAGGTGACCTTGATGTATCCTTCACAAAGTCACTCAAGATTACTTAAATGTTACTATATCCTCAATATTGAAGAATTATCTAAAGTATTTTTTGTTAAAATAGTTTGTCTAATAGACAAAATAATTTGACACTTTAGCTATCTTATTTTGTATAAATAATATATTCCAAAAATTTTAATTAAAAGAAAAAATTTGATTTTTTTGCAGCAAAATAAGCAGTAACGTGACAAAAAGTATCCATGATCCTATTCGAAAGCAAAATTTATCCTACGATTCTAATAACATGTCACAACATAACGCAATGGAACAGCCAAATACAAGAAACTGTGAAAAAAATAGTAATATGGACATTTTAGCACCCTCAAATTCGTCACAAATTAACATAACTGCCGATTTATGCAAGAAAAGTAGTAATTCAGAAATAATGAATGCAAAAATACAGCAGCAGGAAATGATGCAATTACGTAACGGTATGTCGAAGATAGAAAATACTGAGCCTGAAATCAAATCATTGACTGATATTACAATCTGCCTTGAAGACATTAAGCCAGGTTATTAGATCAATTTATATATTATAATATTGTTTTATACATTGTGTTTATTTTTTATTTTCTTTATTCTACTTACATTTCTTACTTCTTACATATGTGTTATTATATATGTGTTATTTCAAGAAACTAATGCCAACTACTTTACAGGAATAAATCCACCTCTAACGGTAATTGAGGAAAGAAATGGCATTAGTGTGGTGCTTCATTTTGCTCAAGATAGCCCTAGATTAGATGTATCTGTAATAGTAATTACTACAATGAGCAAAAACCCAAAGCCACTTAGTAATTATTTATTTCAAGCAGTTGTACCCAAGGTAAATGTTCAAGATTTAGAATTTTCTAAATCTCTTAGGAATTTAAATATATGAATTTTCGACGAGGTTCTATATAACATTTTAAATTCTAAGAATTCTTGGAATATAAGTTCAATATAAAAAAATCTGACAAGAGAATGGCGGAGTCTTAAGTTCTTAACATTAAAAATGTTAACATTTAAAGATTTATAAATTTCAAAATTGTTCGAGAAATTATATATTATTTAATTAAACAGATATTTTTATAACTTCAATTTTATATAACTGTGCATAGAAATGCAAATGTAGACTGCAGGCGCCTTCTGGAACAAAGTTGCCAGCGCATAATCCATTCCTCCCTCCATCCGCAATTACGCAGATTATGCTGATTGCAAACCCTCTCAAGGTAAAGTAATTACAGTTCTTTTTTCTCTGAAGATAAATTAGTTATTCAGTTATTTGAAGAAAAATGTTTAAATTAATTAACATTGTTAATACGATATGATGATTTTTATATACTCTAATTGTAAAACAAAACTTCATAAAGCTGCTTTTTATAAAGTTATTTCTTATATAACTTGTAAAAAGTTAGAAATACTTACAAGAAGAGGGCACGGTTGACTAATCATCGATTTTATGCTCTTGCACGTGATGAATCTACATGGAAAATAAGTTGATTTATATTCGAGCATTTCGTCCAATACGTTTTGCAAATAGTATTATTTTATACCTGAAATTTGGAGTAATCAGTACAGTGATATAGATATTGTAGATTATAAAACATAAAGAAAGCAGCGTTATAAGTGATTTATGACGTAATCAGTAAGCGCAAGAGTAGTAATAGCAGAAACCTAGAATCGAAACCTACGTTTTTTTATTATTTTTTATTTTGTTATTTTTTTATTTCTTTTTTAACTATTTAATTTGCAGGTATATTTTATTTATTACGTAGAAATAAATATTTGGCATATATTTAGTTACGTATCCTATATTTTTAAGTATATTTTGCATAAAACAATAGTCAAATAAAAAAATATTTTTACTTTTATTTTTAAAATTTTATCCGTTTTCTACAAGTTTCTTAAATAATATGATAATGTTATACACATATCTTTCGTAAAAACGACCGTTCTAACAAGTACAAAATTCCATACTTTAAGGCTCCTGGGTATCTGCCGCGGCCATGTTGAATCGTGACGTCAGAAGCGAGAAAACGACACGTTGAAAAGCTTTGCGTGGTACTTTCAAATAAAAAGATATTTGCACAAAATCAAAATTGATATCACTTCAGGACACTTCAAAGATACGCCGAGTTGAATCCCTTTCCCTTGACAGTTATTAAACAACCGTAAAACGAATAAACGTGATACGAAGCCTGTACGATCCCAATCATGGGGGGATACATGGAGGGGGGAACACACGCGATCTGCTAACTCGGAAGGAGTGGTAAAGGCTCCTTGAACGTAGTACATTTTTTGCTAATCTTGAGAACTCGGCGTATTTTCGAAGTGTCCTGAAGTGACATCAATTTTGATTTTGTGTAAATATCTTTTTATTTGAAAGTACCACGCAATTCTTTTCAACGTGTCAATTCTCAACATTTCTCGCTTATTCTCCATTGGAGAGAGTGAGAGGAGATAGTTCTTATTTCTACCACGACGGTACGTCGCCACCGTCACCGCGGAGTTCTCGGCTCAGGGACCAGAAGCCTTAAGGAAATTCAAAATTAATATCGAAAGAAATTTTATTTGAAAATACGAATAAAGTTTGTTTTGTAATCGACAATCAAAATGTAATTACAGCGAATACATTTATAAGATATGCTACATGTAGAAAATATTTGTTTCTTATGTCTTAGTACTTACGTGGTCTGTTTAAAAATTAGTGAGACTGAATTTTTTTCTCAACAACTAGTAAACACTGTCAAAACGAGACTGCAGTGGATCGAAAGTTACATTCATACTCTACTTTCAGTTAAAATTTCAAGTCGATAACATTAACACTTGTGATTCTACAATTGTATAACAGTATGTTTGGGTGACACGTCACAAAAATGTAATATAAGAATATCGAGCAGCGTTAAGCCCCTTGCACAATGCCAGGCAACAGGCAATAGGAACAGGGAATAGAAATCAGAAATCATGTATAAATGCAGAATAAACAGTGACACAGGCAATAGACACAAAGTTTCCGTCACGTTGGAAATTCTGTGCCTATTGCCTGTTGCCAACCAATCATAGCATTCGAATTTTTTAGGTTGTAATTAACGATTTTTTGGTTATTTCCTGTTCCTATTGCCTGTTGCCTGGCATTCTGCAAGGGGCTTTAAACCCGTATCAGACTACGGATTGGCATTGAGATTGGATTGAAATTTAATCAATCAGAACAGAGAAAACTAATCTCAAGTTTAGTAAGTTTTGCTCTGATTGGTCAAATTTCAATCCAATTTCAATCCCAACCCGTAGTCTGATACGGGCATTATGAGACCAAATTCTATGTCAAACTCCAGAACTCCAGAACAATGAGATGGGAACATTTAAGAAGTTGAAACAGACTTACAGAGATCAAATTCTATCCCGGGTACAAGGCATTTTTAGATGACGGTGAAATTATGAAGATGAATCCCGTTCTGGGCCAACAATGATATAAACAATTTGGTGATTCAAATTTAATTTAATTGATCACTAATCATTCTCACTGTCAACACTTTTCAAATGTTTCTCTGTCATGTTATCCTGAAATTTGACACAGAATTTGCTGTGTCAAACTTCGCATAACGCTGCTCGATTTTCTTGAGTTCCATTGTCGTGACGCGTCACCCAAACATACTGTTATACAAATGATTGCAGAATCACAAGTGTTATTGTTATCGACTTGAAATTTTAACTGAAAGTAGAGTATGAATGTAGCTTTCGATCTACTGCAGTTTCGTTTTGACAGTGTTACTAGTTGTTAAGAAAAAAATTCATTCTCATTACTTTTTAAACAGACTACGTATATCCGATTCAATGTGCAAAGTCAATGTAAACGTTGGAAAATGTATAATTAAAACTTACAATTAATTATATACTGCCTTCCTGACAATTTTCTAACCATTAGAACTGTTTTATGGTGCCTAGGATAAATAATTACTATGCAATCAGGATATGCTTACTCGATATATTTGACTCATTGTTAGATGAACTTTTTGCATAGTTCATTTTTTCACTTTTTCTCTCCTACGTAAAAAGAAAAAGAGGAAAGATAAACCATGCAAGAAGTTCAACTAAAAAGAGCAGGGCTATTGTCAGTGTGCACCAGTGTTGCACTAGTTTTTCTAGTAGAAAACGCTATTTGTGTCCTAATGTTTCTTTCTATGGGACATTGATTCCTTTCAGGAGCCGGTATCTTTGAAGTTTATGTTAAGCTACACAATGGACGACGAAACGTTTACAGAAATGGGAGAAGTGGATACATTACCTCATGTATGAAGTTTAGTTGACCCTCTTTTGTGAGCTACATGCAACGCTGCACTCATATTCGTCGTGTGTGCCCTCAGTAGATCGAAAATGATAAAAATGTTCTGATTACTGCGATTCAACTATAAACAAGCAATTATAAAATTGTAGATATTCTTTACACTTTAAGTTTAGAATACCAGCAGTTAAACCTCCATATTCTTAATAATTTCTCTAATTTTAATTTTTTTTTTCAACCTCTAGTCCTATAGTTGCTAGACAGTATGTGGAAATATTTGCTGTATTTCTTTCCGCTATGTGGCAAGTGTTTCTGCGTCTTGTGTACAGAAGCCCCATTTTAATAGTACTTGTGCAAAATAAAAATGTCATTTCAGAATTTGTACGATGACATTATCATATATGTGACCAAATGACAGATGTAGAGATTTCATGTAAAGAAGTAATGAAGTAATGAGAAAACAAGATGTGTTAAGTTTATGAATATTATATTGGTAGAATGCTAATGGTATGCAGAAGTTTAATTTTAACAATAACAAATTAATAATTATGATTTTTCTCTTATAATTATGAATGCTATACAAACTATATATTTTAAGGCTCCTGGTACTCACCGCGGCCATATTGAAATTATGACGTCAGAAGCGAGAAATGACACGTTGAAAATTCTTGTATGTATTTCCAAATAAAAAGATATTTGCTTAAAATAACACTACAGATCACTTCAGCACATTTCAAAAATACTCCGAGCTGCATCTCTTTTCCTTGACAGTTATTAAACAATCGTAAAACAAATGTGATACGATGCAGGCTTATTTGCAGGCGCAGGTTTCGTATTGCCAACGGTCAAATTACGTTGAATCTACAAGTTCTCGTCCGATCACTAAAGGCTTCAGTGACTTTCCCTCAGTCCGAGAACTTGGACCAAGTTCTAGCATCGTAGACACAGGCCTTTAGTCAAGCAATGTTGAGCGCGGTCAGCGCGATAATTAAGGCTGCGGTCCACTTGACGCTACAAATGCTTCGAAGCATTCCTCTTCTCTTTTCTTTCAATGAAGAAAGAAGGAGAAGAAGAACGCTCCAAAGCATTTGTAGCGTCAAGTGGACCGCAGCCTAAATGGGTGACTAGATTTCATACATGAAGATTCTTCATGGTTTTATATTATATTTATTTTACGGCTGTTTATTGATTGTCAAGGGAAAAGGATAAACCTAACCTAACCTCGAAGTATTTTCAAAGTATGCTGAAGTGATCTAAAGTGTTATTTTATGCAAATACATTTTTATTTGGAAATGGCATGCAAGAATTCTCAACATTTCCCACAATCTCACAAGATGTCGGGAAGAGCCGAGGAAAGAAAAAAAAAAAAGAATCCAAAACAAAAAATATACTAAATATCTCGCATAGAAAGAGCTCTGTAGGAGACAGTTTTTCATATATTATGTCGAAATAATTATAAATAGAAGCAATGAAAGATTCATTATAAATGTAATCATTTTCAAACAATATATATTCCTGTATTTATTTATTGTACGTGTGCGCACACACGCACGTACGTACGTACACAATTCTATAACACAATTGCAAATTATAATAATAATTTACGGCCGACTTCTTTTATTCAGAAATTATTTCAGAATTAGACATTTGGTTGTACAATCTGCTTTTCTTTCGTTTTCTGATCCTAACATGGTCGTGACAGATATGAATAGTAGCAGTAACGCAAGAGAAGAACTAATCTAACGGGAAATCTAGATTAGAGGACATCAACTGTTTAATAATAACATTTTTTAGCGACTTAGATTAAAGAAGGATATTAATTTGTTCTATGAATATCGCGAGAAAACTAAAACGCAATGGAAGCACTTTGTCATATTTATCACATTACAAAATAATAATATGTAATACAATATATTTCTGCGTAAAATTATTTTACAAACATTCATACAGCTTATAACAGTATCACAATAAATATCACAAAGAAAAATTTTAAATACAAAACGTATTTTATGGTTAAATTAATGAAATATAAACTTCTTAATGAAAAACCTTAAAATATTTTATTGATCTTTCATTATATTAATAAAAACAGTAATTGAGAATTATATCGCCAGTAAAAGAAAAGAATTCAGCTTAGGTGTGTTTTATTCGACCCAACTGGCTAACTTTATTAAATAAACGCTACGTTTCGACCTTTGGTTTAGGTCCTTATCAAGCGTGAAGTACAAATTATTTATAGTTTGACATAATGCCTGCTACGCCACATCTAGAACTATGAATACAGCAATTACGACATGTCATATATAATAATTAATAAATAAGTGCTTACATAATTCGTTCGTTGAAATAATATAAAAGACCGTTGACACGGCATATTCGGTCGTTCCATCGTCAAGGGAACTTGTCACGTCAAAGATATAACAGTTAATGTGCGGACACGTAGGACAACAAACATTACTGCTTAAAGTGATCAAGAGGGGGGAACAGAGTATGAAGTGGGAAAATTATGTCTCTTCTATAATATGTTCGTAGAGAGCGTTGAGCTTCTCTGTGTCTCTTTGTAAATTTATGTTATTATTAAATTTTTTTATAAAAAACATTTCTGCTATTTCCCTTTTCTTAATCTGTTTCTCCTTATGTAAAAACAGATTAAGAAAAGGGAAATAGCAGAAATGTTTTTTATAAAAAAATTTAATAATAACATAAATTTACAAAGAGACACAGAGAAGCTCAACGCTCTCTACGAACATATTATAGAAGAGACATAATTTTCCCACTTCATACTCTGTTCCCCCCTCTTGATCACTTTAAGCAGTAATGTTTGTTGTCCTACGTGTCCGCACATTAACTGTTATATCTTTGACGTGACAAGTTCCCTTGACGATGGAACGACCGAATATGCCGTGTCAACGGTCTTTTATATTATTTCAACGAACGAATTATGTAAGCACTTATTTATTAATTATTATATATGACATGTCGTAATTGCTGTATTCATAGTTCTAGATGTGGCGTAGCAGGCATTATGTCAAACTATAAATAATTTGTACTTCACGCTTGATAAGGACCTAAACCAAAGGTCGAAACGTAGCGTTTATTTAATAAAGTTAGCCAGTTGGGTCGAATAAAACACACCTAAGCTGAATTCTATTAATAAAAACTAAGCAAAAATTGTAATAAATATCAATAGAGAAGAAAGAGAAAAGAGTTATGAATATGTATCCTTGAGTTTATTTAAGAGAGGATAAATAGTTTAGTGCATTGCGTTATCTTTGTTTCTTATCAATTAAGAATCGCTTTTTCTATTTTGATATTTGTCTATTCATATATTTGAGAGTTTATCATACATGTAATATATGATTTAATAACTGTAAACCTATTTTAAGACTGAAAGTTTAATAAACCAAATAATAGAAGAGAATAAGAGGAGTTATATCATCTATATAAAGCAAAACAGTTTCGCAAATATATTTTAATATTTTAATTAACAATTTAATTACTGAATTAGTATTTTTATATTTCGTGTATATATATATATATATTTCGTGTATATATATGTTTAATAAATTTATCGAATTTCTAGAATTATTTTTTCTTAGCATAAATATAGAGGATATGGATATAAGAAGGAGGAAGAAAAAAAGAAGGAAATAAAAAAGAAGTAATGAAATATAAAGAAAGTGCAAATGTGAGGAAGTAAGAATAAAAATATGTTGATAATATATTAACGTACAAAATAATTCTAGTCATTTAAACAGGAGAAAAGCAAGAAATTATATTTCTTTAACGATTGGAAAAAAAGTAAAATAATAAAGAAAAAAATTGAAGAGAATAATAAAGAGTCCAACTTTGTATAACGCTTTTACATGATACTATTTTTACAATAAGCAATTGCACTTTTTTAATGGAATTGTATAATTTTTTCATAGATTTCTTTCATCACTTTATGTAAAAGTATATAAAAGTATCAAAATAAGATTATCAAAAAATTAGATAATATTTTACGACATGTTTTATAGTATGTATTATTGTAATAAGTTTTGATATGAGGTACGAAATATGTCATAATGTATAATATTTAGTTTTCAATAACCTTTATATTTTAATACATATATTGACATATAATAATGAAAGGAATCGATTTGTGTGTGTAAATTGGATTTCTCATTATCTTTCAACTTTTTTACCTATCATTTGTTTTGGATCATGTTGATCATCATAAAACAAATATTTCCTGTTCAAAAGATTAAATTGCTAGAATTATCTTGCATGACACTGAAAGTAGATCAGTTTCGAAGAAATTTAAACTAAATACATAGAAAGTTGTTTAGACACATCTTATCATCTGATTTTTCAATTAAACTACATTGGAAGATTTTTTGCGTTATTGTTATTTTATGTTAGTACTTATACTTCCTTTATTACAACACAATATTTTTAAATTTATTTTACTCGAAATGACCATGTGGTTTAGTTTATTTATAATTTCAGCATTTTATATAGGATATGTATTAGAAAAGTTAATGCAATAAAAAAAACTTGCACATTGCTTCCTTATAGTTTTTAAGGATGTATATCCGTTATGTCAAAATAGAGGGATAGATGCTGAAATTTACAGAAATTGTGCACTTATATATCCCAAAAACCTGTGTTAAATTTGCGATCGATTGTCTGACCCGTTTTTGAGATATCTGCTTTAAAAGTTACAGAAATTGTATATATATAGATATACTTCCCATGTAAATAACATAATATATATCTCTGCTCCTGTACAGTAAAAATGAATGAAATTTTTATGGTACACTTCTATGACATCGAGAATTGCAATTACGGTTTTTTTAAGTTTTTCTGTTAATATTTTTTTTTCAATTTTTTAATGATTTATATAAACAATATCAAGTACAAAAATGGGAAAAAATTATGATTTTTACGCTTTTTCTATCCCAGTGATAACATGTTGTTTATGAATAATTTCTGAGACTAGCTTTACACTGTTTAATCAAGAAAACAAAATTATACTACATATAGCTATAGGTAAAACATCCTTAAGTGTGCAAGTAGAAACCTTTGCTCACAAAGCTCCTCTATGAGGAAGCTTTTATTTTATTCGATGTTTAATTATTAGTATTTATTTGTTTTGGCTTCCTCATAGAGGAAGCTTTGTGAGCAAAGGTTTCTACTTGCACACTTAAAAACTATAAGGAAGCAATGTGCAGGTTTCTACTTGCACACTTAAAAACTATGAGGAAGCAATGTGCAAGTTTCTACTTGCACAATTAAATTAAATGCACGTATTATATAAACCAAAGCGTTAATATATAAATATATATTTTGAGAACCTTATCATTACCGATTTTTTGGGAAACCAGTTCTAAAATTTTTTTAATCTTTGTCAAATTCAAAACAACCTTCCTTTAATGATATTTTGTATATAAGATTACATGTATAACTTGTAAACTTTTTAAGCAAAAATTAGTAACCCTTTCACCGATCATTGCTAAATTCCACACCAACCTACTTTGAATGATACTCTATAAAATAAAGGTAATTATGCAGTATAGGGGACCACCCTCCGATGACCTTGACCTTGACATATGTTGTCAAGGTCACCCTTCTGAGTGACCTTTAGAAGGTTTTAGCTCTCGGTCATTGTTCGTTAAAAAGTTATCAACAAAAAAAGTTTCGAAAATATAGCAGTTATTTTAAGTATTGAGAGGCATAAACGACTAATATTACGTCTTTTTTTTTAATGAAAAAAATTTTTTTAAAAGATGACGTGCTTTAAAAGTATTTAACTGTTTAAAACGCGTCACTAACCTACATAGGTTAGATGACGCGCTTTAAACACATATACACTCTGCCCCGCGAAGCGAGATATTAACAGTTAAAATTGACGACTATCAGGTTATGAGACCTGTCATATCGACAAGATGTAGCGACTACGAGCATGCTCCGCGACCGCATGCGCATGCTCCGTGGCCACACGCGCATGCAAGAGGTCACGTGACAACTGTTTGGTTGGTAAGTCAGAAGTGTAACATAATTCGAAGTGATATTCTTTCGGCGTATAGATTCGTGACGCGCTTTAATAGTATTTAAGTGTTTAAAGCGCGTCATCTAACCTATGTAGATTAGTGACGCGCTTTAACAGTATATATGTGTTTAAAGCGCGTCATCTAACTTACATAGGTTAGATGACGCGCTTTAAACACATATATACTGTTAAAGCGCGTCACTAATCTACATAGGTTAGATGACGCGCTTTAAACACTTAAACATTTTTAAAGCGCGTCATCTAACCTATGTAGGTTAGTGACGCGCTTTAAACAGTTAAATACTTTTAAAGCACGTCATCTTTAAAAAACTTGTTTTTTTCATTAAAAAAAGACGTAATATTAGTCGTTTATGCCTCTCAATACTTAAAATAACTGCTATATTTTCGAAACTTTTTTTGTTGATAACTTTTTAACGAACAGTGACCGAGGGCTAAAACCTTCTGAAAGTCACTCAGAAGGGTGACCTTGACAACATATGTCAAGGTCAAGGTCATCGGAGGGTGGTCCCTTATACTGCATAATTACCAAAAAAAAATTAAACTCGATATCTCAAAATTTACGAAAATTAGAACAATCACGGGGATTTCTAAAGCTGGGTTAAGACTTGAGCACGAACGCGCATGAGGCAAGCCGAGGCCGCATGAGCATACAAGTGTGGATGTTGATCCGAGGCGCGGCAGATTGCCTCGGATTATTCGCCGCACGGCCTCGGACCGAGCCGAGCGCTGTCGGTCAGTCAAAAGACAATTCGTGCTCAGTTTGGACGTGTTCAAGCACGCGTACGGAGGACAGCGGCGCACGACACGAAGTGAAGACCAGTTAATAAATTATCTACAGTAAGTGCAATAAATGCAGAAAATATTATATGTATATAAATGCCACACGTATATTGTTTTAAATGAATGTGTTTTATAGTAATGGAATGAGACCAAGAAATATGCATACAATTAATAAACGAATATAAAAATAAGGAAGTTTTATGGAATCCGCGGGATTCCGTATATTATAACTGTTCGAGATCGCGAATGCTCGAGATCACGAATGCTCTTGAATTATATTCTTATTCTCATTTAGACGACTGTGTCATGAGTCACAGCAGCAGTGTAACGCGATATTTATTCAGCGGGCCACCTAAGAATTATTCTCCGTACGACGCCGAGTCACTCTGATTCTCCGGCACGGTCTTTTCGACGATCGATACTCTAATTTCAAAGACAATGACTGTATGCACCTTCGGTCTATATTTCAGTTCGAGAAGCTTCTATTCCATGACATTTTGACCTTAGCTAAGCAGTCGTCATCCCTGGCGCGTTCTTTGTCTCGTGTGGGTATAAAAACCCGTAGAACTTACGGCGCGTCGCCATTCGTCAACAGTGTGTCAGTAGTTTAAGATCTGTCATCGATCGATATTGTGATGGTCAGTTCTCATTCACGCGCGGGCTATCCAACACTACGAGCGAGAAAGTGTTGATAGAGAATTCACTTTAAAACGCCCGCGTTCCGAGTTCACTTAAATTCAAATACATTTGTAAAGTATGTCACTCTTTAATTTTGGCATTATTTTTGGTTGTTAAATAAACTATTGTGTTACTTCACGCTTCCGGTGTTAGTAGTCTCTCACGCATTATCCCTTCCTCACTCACACGCGCGCGAACAATAACAAAATAAAAAAAAGAAGATGCTTGGATAGAACTTTCTGAAAAAATAGAAAAGAGCAGTGAGGAAGTGAAGAAAAAGATTGAAAGTTTAAAAGGTTTATATAGACGGGAGAAGACGCGAGTCAAAACAAGTATGGGAACAGGAAAAGGTAAGGAAAAGGAAACATTCGAAGGTAATAAGAAAGAATTTTCTAAAGAATACATATATTTGCAGGACGACATGAGATTTATAAATCAAAATGGTTCGTTTATGAAAGCCTACAATTTTTGGAAGATAAAGACGTCTCCTTGCACAAAATAGAATTACCAACATCTTATTTGAATTAGAAATAAATCTGTCGTATCAAAATCCTGATACTCATACAAATATGCAATCTTCTTCTCCCGTTTACAGCAATTTTAACCAGCACACAACTCAAACACAACTATATCCACACAACCAGACTGGCACTCTCAATCCTGCTTTTAACGATCAATTTTCTCGTTCACCAATTTCTGCACATTATTTCACATCTCTCTCAGATTCATTTCATTTTCAACAAACAAACCGTTCATCTACTCTGCAAAACTCTGACAATTAACCGTCTACGTCATCCACTCCGGTCAGTTATATCAGCTCGCCTTATCCATCCCCTCAAGAAAACGAATCCAACTGCTTTCAATACTTTTCAGATTCTACCAATGATTCCCAGCGTACATAATAAAACTATATCCTACAAATCCGCGTTATTAAATTCGTATTTTCCAAATAAGTGGTACTAATAAAATATATTTATAATCAATATTTGCTATATTTTTACTTACCTTTATGTAACTGATGAGACAATCAATTATTGCTCGGCACACCTCCGGAACTATTTCCGATATCAATTGTTTTGATATTGTAAACTGGTTAAGGAATCGCCAGTTGCAAGAAATCGTAAAGTTACAGCTAATTTTTCCTTAGCTGGGACTGCTTTTCGAAAAATCGTATCATTTTTCGATATTTTGCCTTTGATGGCATTCAACAAAAAAATAAAATCATTTTCTGACATTCTAACGAATTTTCTGAATAGACCACTTTCTTTGTCAGCTAACAAATCATTTAGTAAACAGATGTTGTTTACATTGCTTAATCGGCTTCTCTTTAAATAAAACTGTGTTGACCATCAGCGTCTTTGCTTTCTTGTTTTTCTCTCTTTTTTTAAATAAATTATATAAAATAATAAAACTGACACAAGCCACTGCAACATTTTCGTTTTTCATGTTTGTGCTACTGACTCCGAACGACTGGAGCAACGTCGAATAGTTGCCTCAACTTTCCTCATGCGTTCTCGTGCGGAGATTTCAATTTTGCAGTCTGAGGCATTCGGTGTAGTCTTAGCTTGTCTCATGCACGTTCGTGCTCAACTCTGTATCCGGCTTAAAAATAGCCAAAAATCGGTAATCCCTTCACCGATCCTTGCTAAATTCAACACCAACCTACATTTAATGATACTCTATATAAAATTACATGTACATCTTATACACTTTTTAAGCAGAAATCGGTAATCTCTTTACCGATCCTCGCCAAATTAAATAACAATATTCCTTTAATGATACTCTATCCATAAAAAAAAAATAAGCTCGATATCTCAAAATTTACGGAAATTAAAGCAACCACGGACATTTCTAAAAAATAGCCAGAAATCGGTAATCTCTTCACCGATCTTTGCTAAATTCAACACCAACCTACCTTTAATGATACTCTATCTATAAAAAAAAATTAAGCTTGATATCTCAAAATTTGCGGAAATTAGAGCAGTTACATACATTTTTTTAAACAGAAATCGATAACCCTTTTATTATTAGCAATTTTTATTAATTATATTATATTCTTCAATGTTTTCTACCCTTATTTCATATATAATTCTTTAAAATTAATCAGTTAATCAGTTCTTGAGTTATAGAAATTTCAATAAACTTGGCTGTTGTTTTTAACAGAAATCAGTAACCCCTTTATTATTAACATATTTTATTAATTCTATTATATTCTTCAGTTTTTTCTATCCCTATTTCATATATAATTATTTAAAATTTGGTTAATCAGTTCTTGAGTTATAGAAATTTCAGTAAACTTGGCTGTTTTTAACAGAAATCGGTAAACCCTTTATTATTAACAATTTTTATTAATTCTATTATATTCTTCAGTCTTTTTACCTCTATTTCATATATAATTTTTTAAAATTTGGTTAACTGGGTCACTGGTAACGCGAAATCAACGTTTTGTGCCAAAACTGGTAAGACCTGTTTTTAGCAACCTAAAAAGCATGGGTGTATCAAGTTATATTCAAATCCGTTAAACTTTGGAAGAAATATTCATGGTGCCCATATATGTGTCATTACCAGTAGTGGCCCTTTTTTTCCGCCCATATTATATGTGTCATTACCAGTGAACTGGTTAATCAGTTCTTGAGTTATAGAAATTTCAGTAAATTTGGTTGTTTCTTTTAACAGAAATTGGTAACTCCTTTTATTATTAACAATTTTTATTACTTCTATTATATTCTTCAGTCTTTTCTACCCCTATTTCATATATAATTCGTTAAGATTTGGTTGATTAGTTCTGGAGTTATAGAAATTTCGATAAATTTGACACATACATACATAGTATTACATAGACCTAGTTTACATCGTGCATTTGATCGCGTATCAGGAGGTACTATATTTGTAGCAAATTCGTACTAAATATTTATTTAGGATTCGCGCTCGAGCCACGGTGACGGACGGACGTTTGGACGCTCCCTCTCCTTCGTTCTTGCGCAGTACTTGTGTGTTATTGCGTTGGCCGGTTTCCTTGTGCTTGCGGGCTTTTCATATACGACGATTCGAGCGAAAGAGTTATTTAGTCATTTTCTCTCGAGTTTTCGGGCTAACTGTCGGGCTTTTGCGTTCTCGTTATGCTGGAAGCTTCTATTCTTTCCACGGATCGCACTCTGGGGAGATGCAAGCGGCCTCGGCCGCAATCTCGGCAGCAGCGAGGGCCTTCAATCGCAGCAGCGACCCACTGCATCTCAAGAAGATTTTGATAAATTCGCCAGCCTGGTCAACAACGAGGTAATTGCATGCAATCTGGCTGAGAACTCTGATTTACCTCCCTCTGAAAGTTCTCGCTCTCTGTCGCCAGATCGTGATTACGATACAGACGAAATATTTGACTTCGATTCCATAGATTCGCACTCAAGCAACGTTCCAGAGCTTACTACAATGGGGGGGAAAAATAAAATCAAGAAGGGAAATCCCGCGGCCCAGAAGGGCAAAAAAGGTAGGATCCCCCCCCCCCTTGCGTGGATACCAATACATATAGGCCGAATATGACCGTCCTCAATACAACAGGTCGCGATGTTCAAGATCTTGCACGAGTCGGATCACATTTCACCGCGGATAGTAGCAAACAACTTGATCCTGCTAATTTCAGTAATGTCGCCGTACACAATACAAACGACAACCCGCCGGCTTTTTGCAATTCCGATAATGCCGTGATTCCCCCCGATGCTTCTACTATGGCAGCGCCCATGGATATAGATAATTCCGACGAATCCCGGCGAGGTCTTAAACGACCCACGGATGACAATCTCCCTCAGAGATGCGGCGCGGAGCCGGAAGCCTCCAAGGCTATTAAAAAACATAAAAGAGATGCAAATAGGTATTCCTCCTCAGATTCACCTCCATTTTTTGTTCATTTTCAGCACGCTGAATCTAACGCCCCCCTTGACTCGCTTTTAATCTCCAAAATAATTAACGGTTCTCTTGAGGAGAATGTCACGGAAATTTGCTCAATAGGTAATAACAAAATAAAGGCGCAATTTGAAACATTTCAAGCTGCCAACCGAGCTATCGGCCATCCAAAAAACATAACCTAGTTGCGTTTATACCCTTTTATAAAATCATGCGCGTCGTTCTTATTAGGGGCATTCCTCTTTGTTTCTCCGACAACGAAATACTTTCAGAACTTGAATCTTCCATTAAGATCATTTCCGTACAACGTCTCAATCGCCGAAGCATTAAAGACGGTAAATCTTTCTTTGAACCATCCAAAACCATAATGATAAAATTCGAGGGCCAATCTCTTCCCACGAAAGTTGCAATATTTAAAACCAAATTAGAGGTAATTCCCTACGTACCACAGGTCCAAATTTGCTATTCTTGTTATCGCTTCGGTCATATTAGCACTAACTGCCGCAGCAAAGCGCGATGCAACAAATGTTCGCAAATTAAACACGATGACAAAGAAAAGTGCCCTAGAAAGACCTTACCCCCTCACTGCATTAATTGTATGGGTGAGCAACCTCCCCGTCTTGCCCCGCTTACATAAAACAAAAGCAAATCATATATTTCGCGTCTACCGAAAATATCCCTTACCTCGAGGCCCGCAATCGAGTCGAAAAGAGTCACTCCCTGCCTCCAGATTTTGGTTCCTCCAATTTATTCCCCTCATTATTTAACAACAGCTCTGAGCGTTCTCCCAAAAATATTAGATTCAATTTTGAACTCTCTCCCTCCCTTAATAACTCTCCGTCAAATTCTACTAATTCTTACGCCGGCATTCTTCGTAATGAATCCAATAACAAAAATAGCTCATACAAAGGACGAAGCCCTACGCTCGACCCTTCCTCTCGCAAACAGACTGATGGTACTCTTACTAAAAATCAAGATCTACATCAAGCACACAAAGCATGCCTTGTCTCTCCCAATGGCAGGAATCCAAACACTGAATCAAACAATCCTGTCTTAGTATTTGGTAAATCCCCAGGTCAGAAATCTTCGCAAAACGACCAAAGCCCCGACCTCGCCCCCCACCCCTTGAATCTGTCTCTTTTCTTTTATTAAGACCTTCATCGATTTCATTTATCAATTAGCTGAATTCTTCCCAGCCATCCACGAATCTCAACTCTACAACATGGTACTTCAAATATGTACCATTATTCGGGGAATTTATGGTGTCTAAATGTCTTCCAAACCCCCTGGATTTAGCATCTTATACTGGAACTGTAGGGGAGCAGTCCACAAAAAACCGGACATCGAGCAATTGTGTGAAACATACGACATAATTTTCCTGGCTGAAACCCTCCTTAAGCCTTATCATTCATTCTCATTCTTTGGCTTTACAGTGATTTGTAGAGACAGGGACACAGGCAGTCAGGGCGTTGCCCTCCTTATCAGAAATAGCATAACCTTTTCCCGCATTAATTTAAATAACATTTTAGACTCTGACAACACTATCGAAGCAATTGGAGTTAATGTATACATAGACGGTGTCAGCTCGGTTCTTCTTGGCTTATACAGACATCCTGGTGGGCCCTGTCCTCAGAGTTCTTGGCAGAGAATCATTAACCTTGCAAATTCTTATCCCTATTCTCTCATCCTTGGAGACCTTAACGCGCATCACCCGTATTGGGGAGCTACGACTTCCAACTCCGCAGGACGTGTCATTATGGACTTCCTAGATAGGTTCCCCTTCATGTTGCTCAACCCGGATACCGTTACTTTTATCGGCTCCGGGCATCTCCCCATCTCTCATAGATTTAGCCATCGCCTCTTCCGCATTTTCCACCTTGCTCAACGTCAAAGTCCTCAAAGATACCCAGAGCAGTGATCACCGCCCTATCGAGATTACGGTAAACTCTAAAATTAAAACTAACAACATCTTCTCTCACAGATTTAAATTCTCTCGCGATCAATTTAAGAACTTTTCTCAATCTCTGATGGCCCGGGCCAACTTGATAGAATCTCGAGTGCTCGATATAGCAGACAATTTACCGCTTGCACAATACGACACATTCTTTGATCTCCTTCACGAAACCATCAACTCCTTCTCTCCAACCCGTAACCATGCATCTACTAAATACAGCAATCTCAAAGACCCCGCAAACAAACCTCCTCCTTCTCCCTGGTGGAACGATGAATGCACTGTTGGGGTGACCTCCTTTTGGGCACGTAACGATTCGACACCGCATGATTAGACACGCACTTTTGGACACGTAACTATTGAACACCGCACGATTCGACACCGCATGATTCAACACTGCACGATTGGACACCGCATGATTCGACACCGCACAATTCGACACGAACATTGCACGATTCGACACCGCACGATTCGGCACCGCACGATTCGACACGAACATTGCACGATTCGACACCGCACGATTCGACACCGCACTTTTCGACACGCACAATTCGACACAGCACGATTCGACACAGCACGATTCGACACTGCACGATTCGACACGCACAATTCGACACCGCACGATTCGACACCGCACGATTCGACACCGCACGATTCGACACGCACAATTCGACACCGCACGATTCGACACCGCACGATTCGACACGCACAATTCGACACCGCACGATTCGACATCGCACGATTCGACACGCACAATTCGACACCGCACGATTCGACACGCTCGATTCGACACCGCACGATTCGACACCGCACGATTAGAAGCGAGAGCTGATATAAAAAATTAGAGAGTAACAGAACTCGCAAAGAAAGATAATAAATGAAAAACTATTACGTTTTTTTAAATTGTGTTTATTTTTAATTTTATATATCATCATATACATAGTGTCATCATATACATAGTGTCTCAAAGCACTACCCAACGCTTGTCGAAAGGTAGGAGTCGAGATTAACATAAAAATCGCCTATCATTTTGCAGCATTCGCATCGAGTTTTTAAATGTTAAAATCGTACAAGTGAAAGCGCGCGAGGAGAAACGCTCGAGCCGCCTAAGCTATATAGCTATATAGCACAGCCCATTGTATCAAGCATTGTCTTTCGATGCGCGGCAAAAAGAAAGAACGACGTTGGAAGCACGAAGCACAGGCTGCGATGTGTTTCTCTTTTCTTTTTCACGCATCGAGCAATTAATGCCGACACACTGGACCGTGCTACAACTCAGGCAGTTCGAGCGCTTTGCTCCACGCACTGTCATTTGTACGTTTTTAACATTCAATAATTCAATAATTATTGTGAATAACGCAAAATTGTGGAGGACTTTTACGTTTATCTTGATCCCTTTTACCTTTCAACGAGCGTTGAGTACAGTGCTTTGGAACATCGTGTATATTAGTTATTTATTAGACGGATTATACGTAATACATTATTATAGGTAACTTTTAAAAAAGTTTCAATTGCTCATCAAGTGCTGACGGAGTATGGCGCCGAGAGGATGAGAGTAATTTGCGTTAATAAGAGTTACAGATTTTATTCAGTTTATTGTTAATTTTGTTACAAAATATAACTCACATTTTTTGTAGACAATAATATAAAGAACTAAAGGAACCTTTTGAAGAAATAGAGTATTACAAAAAAATGTTTGTACATATTTATTTAACTGCATATGATTAAAACATAAACGTTTTACATACCTATTATGTCTAAAAGTAATAATCCGTTGTACAATGAATATTTCTTCAATGTTAACCAAAATAGTAGTTTTCTTATTTAATATCTAATAACTAAATTTTTTCTTTTTTTAAATTATCTAATAGATAATAGCTAATTAATAATAATAAACGATGGGGTATAAATATGATGGCTGACTACTGTTGGACTTTGAAAAGAGAATGTACGACAGGGAATCAAACGTAAAAGAAACCCACTCCATAGATCTTTTGAGAGTAAAAGAGTTAGATACTATAAAAAAAATAGAGAATTGTGATATATTTAGAGTTAAAAAGGAATTTTAACCTATTAAGATTGATTCGACTTCAAAATTCAAATTTAATATCTCCAAAAACATAAGTAGTCTATTGTTTACAGATTTCAATCGCCAGTGTTCTCTGTTCAGTTTTAAAAACGCTATTTTAGCGATTCTGAGGTATTTTTTGAGGTTAGGGATGAAACCTGACGTGATGAGGTAAAACGGACAACGAATTCGGATTCAGCGATCCCAAAAACATATAAATATGGTGCTTATGCTTTATTTCTCAACATGAAAAGAGTCGTTTTAGCGTTTTTAAGATATTTTTTGAGGTTAGGGACGAAACCTGACGTGATGGGGTAAAACGGACAACGGATTCAGATTCATCGATGCCAAAAACATATAGGTATGGTAATGTAGTCTAGCGAACATCCAATTTTTTTTTTTTTGGTGTGCCTATTATTGAATTTTATTAAACGTACAAATGACAGTGCGTGGAGCAAAGCGCTCGAACTGCCTGAGTTGTAGCACGGTCCAGTGTGTCGGCATTAATTGCTCGATGCGTGAAAAAGAAAAGAGAAACACATCGCAGCCTGTGCTTCGTGCTTCCAACGTCGTTCTTTCTTTTTGCCACGCATCGAAAGACAATGCTTGATACAATGGGCCGTGCGATATAGCTTAGGCGGCTCGAGCGCTTCTCTTCGCGCGCTTTCACTTGTACGATTTTAACATTTAAAAACTCGATAATTATTGCGAATGTCGCAAAATGGTAGGCGATTTTTATGTTAATCTCGAATCTCGACTCCTACCTTTCGACAAGCGTTGGGTAGTGCTTTGAGACATTATGTAGGGGAGACCGGGGCTAGACCGCTAACGGGGTAAATCCGTAAAATCAAATATCTCGGAACCTGTATATTGTGCGAACTCGCTATTAATATTGTAAACGCTGCTTATGGTACCCATGTGACCAACGGAGTTTCGGCAGGTTACTTGCCGTGTTATGATTTTTACGAGGGCAAACGTGTTTTCGGAAGGTGAAAGTGAAATTTTCTGCGCGTGGAAATTTTGTAATATCCTGAATATTATTGTATCACCGAATCTCAAAGTAAGTGATTATAAAGAGTAATGCATGCTGAACACGAATCCTGAGTTTTTTTTTCATTATCGTTAATGTCTAATATTTCGTGGGCGATCAAACCTGAAACTTATGTTTGGGGCTTATCCGCTAGTGAGCACCCGAGGCTGGTCCGCTAGTCTCGTCACTGTGGCGCGCCGGGGGCATGACTTCAACTCACGGCGATTTCAGGTTAGGTTTCCCTTGAGCGGCGTGATTCTGTCTTCCCTTGCACGTACGTCAGTTCTATAGGAGGGAAATGGTACGCACGTATCGTCGCAAAACGACTCCCGTCGACAAGGAGCAACTCAAGAAGGCAATTCTTGCGGTGAGAAGAGATAAAATGAGCGTTTCCGCAGCCGCAAAACAATTCGATGTCCGGATATCCACGTTGAACGACTGGTTGAAGAAGAACAACGATGAGATAAAAAACTTGGATGACGTGGTCGTACTACATAAAGGACATGTCCCGGTGAGTACTTAACGATTATTAATTTTTAAAAGCATGCACTCTGCTCAGCAAAGTTTATATTCATGCAACGTCTTAATTTCAAATGTAGGTTATGGACTCTGAAACTGAAAAGACTTTTGTGGAATACTTAGTACATTGCAACGATATGTACTTTGGGCTATCTGCGAAGGAAACCCGTGGTTTAGCCTTTGATTTAGCCAAAAAAATGAATCTGAAGGTACCGGCATCGTGGGAAGCCGCTCGCATGGCCGGTGAAGATTGGCTAAGCAGCTTTCTGAAACGACATCCAATGTTATCCATACGCAAACCAGAAGCGACAAGTTTAGCACGTGCCACCAGTTTCAATCGAACAAATGTAGAAAGGTTCTTTGCGCTGCTAAGATCTGTAATGGATAAACATCATTTCTAGGTATGTTAACTGATGAATAAATGTTGCTAGTTTTGGTCGAAAATAACGTTTTCATCATTTCCAGCCTCACTGCATATGGAATATGGATGAGACGGGAATTACAACAGTTCAGACACCGAATAGAGTCATCGGACGTCGAGGAGTGAAACAAGTCGGGCGAGTGACTTCTGCGGAAAGAGGAACCCTCGTAACTTTGGCGATGGCGGTGTTAGCAACCGGGCATTCTTTACCTCCATTTTTTATTTTTCCTCGTAAAAATTTCAAGGAACATTTCCTTAACGGCGGACCACCAGGCTGCACAGGTGTAGCGAATTCAAGTGGCTGGATGAATGCGGACCATTTTGTCCAGTTTCTACAGTTCTTCCAGTCCCATGTGCGTGCTTCCGTCGACGCCCCAATTTTACTGATACTCGACAATCACGAATCACATTTGTCCATCGCTGGTCTCGAATTTTGTAAAGCGAATGGAATCATTCTCCTATCATTACCGCCGCATTGCTCGCACAAAATGCAACCGCTGGATCGCACCGTCTTTGGCCCGTTAAAGAAAAGTGTACACACACAGTGTGATAGCTGGATGTCGTCGCATCCTGGTAGATCAATGACGATATACGATATCCCCGGAATCGTGGCTAAATCACTGCCAATTGCCATAACGTATCAAAATATTGTGTCCGGGTTTGAATGCACTGGAATTTCTCCACTCAACCCGGACATTTTCCAGGAATACGATTTTTTGCCGAGCAGTGTTACGGATAGGGAGATGCCTTCTACTTCCGCTCATCTCGAAGAAGTCAACCTCAACGCAGCCAACCCGGACACAGCCGACTCGGACACAACCAATTTGGAGACAATCGAACCCGATACAGCCGATCAGAACGAATTCGATCCCTTGGCTTCTTCCATGTCTCGTCCTGGTGATACACAGAACTTGAGCGCGATGCTTCAAAGTATTCGAGCATTTCCTAAAGCCGCTCCGAGGCAACAGACTCGTAAAGGACGAAAACAAAGAAAGAGCGCCGTTCTTACTGACTCGCCTGAAATGATGGAATTGGCGGCTGAGCAGGCGGAGTCCAAGCGGAAAAAAAAGAAAAACCTGCTACGAGAAAGACGTCAAAATCTACACCTGCCACTGCGCCGAGAAAGAGAGGCCGGCCCAAAAAAATGCCACACAAACAGAACCGCAGCCTTCAACGAGCAGTAAATCGAAATCAAGGAAGCAGCAGCGATCGGATTCTGACGAAAACTTAGATAACACGTGCTGCGTGTGCTTAGGGAAGTTGACAACAAACAGAGCTTGTAGGAAACAGTGCATTGCGTGCGAGCGTAGGGCACACAACACATGCGTGCGCTTGTCAGGATCTGTCTTTACGTGCCTAAATTGTTTTATGGAATAGGTAAAACAATAATGTTTTGCATAAAAATTTTAAATAAATTTTTATATTTTTCTCTTAAAAAACAATTATTAAAATGTATCCTATCATTTTTTAGGATTAGATGTACGTATATGTATTGAAAATGCAGTGTAACGGATTTACCCCGGGGGAGTAACGGTTCAACCCCGGCATTTTTGAGATTTCAATTTTTGCACCGTTGTCGTTTTTGCTCTATACCGGTTAAACAAAGCGACGTAGATAAAAATTTCCTGTATAAATTTTGTAGCTAAAGGTTCACTCTTTACAGTGGTATATCAATTTTAACTTAAATTATTTATTTTGTTATTAAAAATCGGCACCGAAAAAAAACTAGCGGTCTAGCCCCGGTCTCCCCTATATGATGACACTATGTATATGATGATATATAAAATTAAAAATAAACACAATTAAAAAAAACGTAATAGTTTTTTATTTATTATCTTTCTTTGCGAGTTCTGTTACTCTCTAATTTTTTATATTAGCTCTCGCTTCTAATCATGCGGTGTCGAATCGTGCGGTGTCGAATCGTGCGGTGTCGAATCGTGCGGTGTTGAATCGTGCTGTGTCGAATCGTGCGTGTCGAAAAGTGCGGTGTCGAATCGTGCGGTGTCGAATCGTGCGTGTCGAAAAGTGCGGTGTCGAATCGTGCGGTGTCGAATTGTGCGTGTCGAAAAGTGCGGTGTCGAATCGTGCGGTGTCGAATCGTGCAATGTTCGTGTCGAGTGTCGAATCGTGCGGTGTCGAATCGTGCGGTGTCGAATTGTGCGTGTCGAATCGTGCGGTGTCGAATCGTGCGGTGTCGAATCGTGCTGTGTCGAATCGTGCTGTGTCGAATCGTGCTGTGTCGAATCGTGCGTGTCGAAAAGTGCGGTGTCGAATCGTGCGGTGTCGAATCGTGCAATGTTCGTGTCGAATCGTGCGGTGCCGAATCGTGCGGTGTCGAATCGTGCAATGTTCGCGTCGAATTGTGCGGTGTCGAATCATGCGGTGTCCAATCGTGCGGTGTCCAATCGTGCAGTGTTGAATCATGCGGTGTCGAATCGTGCGGTGTTCAATAGTTACGTGTCCAAAAGTGCGTGTCTAATCATGCGGTGTCGAATCGTTACGTGCCCAAACGGGATACGCCCCACCGTTGCTGTGAGAGAACGGAAATTAGCTTGCCGCAATTATAGGAAAAACCCCACGGTCTTTAACTATCGCATTTATCGTAAACAGATCGCTCTAACTAGGAAAACTCTCAGAACAGCTAAAAGGGAAAGGTGGAAGAAATACTGTAGCTCCCTCGATTTCAAGACCCCTACCCCTTCCTTATGGAAGATGATCAAAAGATTTCGGAATCGGAAACTAGATACTACTGGTGCTTCTCCTCCAGTGGATGACAATCTTCTCGAGGAAACTATGGCGAACATCTGCCCTCCCGCCTGCTCGGAAGAGCCCAAGAAACTTCCCAACGAAAACCTCGCTCGTGGTAACCCAACTCTTAACTGGATCGACAGACCCTTTTCATACTCAGAATTTCATCACGCACTCAACTCCTCCAAAAGTTTCTCTAGTCCTGGTATCGACAGATTCGATTATAAGATACTCAAAGCTCTTCCCCTCTCCTTAAAGAAGGTTCTCCTTAGAATTCTCAACAACATCTTTGCCAAGGGCATTTTTCCTGACTCTTGGCTCCACTCACTGATTTATTTAATCCCAAAGCCTCATGGTAAGGGCGTCCGTCCTATAGCCCTGACCTCATGTGTACTTAAATTGTCTGAGAAGATGATTTTAAACCGCCTTCACTGGAGTGCAAATTCTGGCACTACCAATCTTATACCTGAGCACCAATTTGGATTCCGAAAATTCCGCTCCTGCTCTGACAATTTAACCATTCTAACTTCTGAGATCCACAACAACAATCTCCTTGGGAATGCCACAGTCGCTCTTTTCATCGATATCAGAGGTGCTTTTGACAACGTAGTTCCCAGCATTTTGATTAACGACTTGATTCAAGCTAGTTTTCCAAGCCATACATGCCAGTTTGTTCAAAACCTCATTAAAGAAAGGCTCTTTCAATTTATCATCCAAGGTAAAAACCCACCTCTCCCCGTATTTCTCGTAAAGGCACCCCATAAGGATCCGTCCTCAGCCCATTCTTTTTCAACTTTTACCTGCGTAATGTTGCCTCTTTACTCCATCCAAAAGTTAAGATCTTACAGTTTGCTGACGACATCGTATTTATGCCTTATCCAAGCGCATCTCCAAGGCGATCAAATGGCTCGAGAATTCGATTGCAAACATTCGAATTTATCTCTTCAACCGTGGATTAGAAATCTCCACTTCCAAAACTCAAATGATGATCTTCTCCCGGAAAGCCATCCGTAATGCGCGAAATTTTAAAATTCAAATTGGCTGTGATTCCATCTCTCCTGCTGATTCGGTCAGATTCTTGGGTGTCATACTTGATCCCAAATTAACAGGGAATTTACATATGGACGCAGTGGTCAACAGGGCCAGGAAGATAGCAGATGTCGTCTCTGCCTTGCGTGGGGTGTGGTGGGGGTCACACCCTCAACTCCTACTCAACATTTATCTTGCTGTTTTGCGAGGATCAATCGAATACGCTTCGCACATCTTTGCTCTCAGATCTTCTCCTAAATTCCACCGACTTGAAATCATCCAAAACAAGGCTATTCGAGCCTGCTTAGGCTGTAGAATCTCCACCCCGATTAATACCATGCTTGCCGAGGCAAAGGAACCTCCTCTTAGAATACGACTCCAATTCTTGGCCATCAAATATCTGATTAAAACGCTTTCCATAACCAATCATCTTGTAACCGAAGCTATGTACCAACTCTTAATCTCTTCCCAAGATTGCCCCCAAAATCTAGAGTACTGTCGGAATAAGTTTCCCCTATTTAAATCTTTTCTCTCCATTAAAGCTCTTCAGCCTATTATTCACTCCGCTGTAGCCCCTTCCCCTTTCCATCACACTTATGAGACTATTTTGTTCTCTCCGAGCGTTTTTTATCTTGACTCTGTTTTCCTCGACACAATCAGCAATATCCCCAGATCCACTGTGCAAAGTGTCTTTCTACAAACTTTCAGCTTGGTCATCAAAGACTCCATCCTTTTTTACACTAACGGATCTAAAATAGACTCATACAGCTGGGTTGGGGCCTCATGTTATTCCCCTCATCTTCAAAATAGCCTCAAATTTAAACTCCCGTTGCGCGCTTTAATTTTTACCGCTGAAGCGTGGGCCATTTATAATGCTATTTTACTCACCTTTGACCTTAGCTTTTCTAAAGGACCCCGCACTAAACCACGTGATTTTGGGCCCCGGTGAAAATGGCTGAATTTTTAATATGTTGTACTTTTTGAGTCACTGAACAAATATTTCTTCAGGCAAAATGTCAAAAAATAGACTGTTTCAGCGTTTCAACCCTTAGAAGCTTGAGGTCAGACCAGCAAAGATATCACTTTCGGATCAATGCGGTTACTGTTATAAGGGAACAATATGAATTTTTGGTGAACAAAATAATTAAAAAGTAATTTGTTTATGATAGTATTGTATAAACAATATGATAGTATTGTTTAAACAATATGATAGTATTGTTTGAACAATTTGAAAACGTCATTGTTTACAGGAACGATTCGGGGTGCTTTCTGTACGTAAGTCCCCTTGCCTCTCACGATTCGGGGTGCTTTCTGTACGTGAGTCCCCTTGCCTCTCATGATACGGGGTGCTTTCTGTACGTGAGTCCCCTTGCCTCTCATGATTCGGGGTGCTTTCTGTACGTGAGAGGCCTTGCCTCTCATGATTCGGGGTGCTTTCTGTACGTGAGTCCCCTTGCCTCTCATGATTCGGGGTGCTTTCTGTACGTGAGAGGCCTTGCCTCTCACGATTCGGGGTGCTTTCTGTACGTGAGTCCCCTTGCCTCTCACGATTCGGGGTGCTTTCTGTACGTGAGTCCCCTTGCCTCTAACGATTCGGGGTGCTTTCTGTACATGAGTCCCCTTGCCTCTCATGATTCGGGGTGCTTTCTGTACGTGAGTTCCCTTGCCCCTCACGATTCGGGGTGCTTTCTGTACGTGAGTCCCCTTGCCTCTCACGACTCATAAATCTCGCTCATCTATTCACCTAGTTCCATAGCATCATTTGGATTGATAGGCTGCGCTCTATGAGCTGCAACCAAAATGTTATTTAGGAGCGCAACCTATCAATCCAAATGATGCTATGGAACTAGGTGAATAGATGAGCGAGATTTATGAGTCGTGAGAGGCAAGGGGACTCACGTACAGAAAGCACCCCGAATCGTGAGGGGCAAGGGAACTCACGTACAGAAAGCACCCCGAATCGTGAGAGGCAAGGGGACTCACGTACAGAAAACACCTCGAATCGTGAGAGGCAAGGGGACTCACGTACAGAAAGCACCCCGAATCGTGAGAGGCAAGGGGACTCACGTACAGAAAACACCTCGAATCGTGAGAGGCAAGGGGACTCACGTACAGAAAGCACCCCGAATCGTGAGAGGCAAGGGGACTCACGTACAGAAAACACCTCGAATCGTGAGAGGCAAGGGGACTCACGTACAGAAAGCACCCCGAATCGTGAGAGGCAAGGGGACTCACGTACAGAAAGCACCCCGAATCGTGAGAGGCAAGGGGACTCACGTACAGAAAGCACCCCGAATCATGAGAGGCAAGGCCTCTCACGTACAGAAAGCACCCCGAATCGTGAGAGGCAAGGGGACTTACGTACAGAAAGCACCCCGAATCGTTCCTGTAAACAATGACGTTTTCAAATTGTTCAAACAATACTATCATATTGTTTAAACAATACTATCATATTGTTTATACAATACTATCATAAACAAATTACTTTTTAATTATTTTGTTCACCAAAAATTCATATTGTTCCCTTATAACAGTAACCGCATTGATCCGAAAGTGATATCTTTGCTGGTCTGACCTCAAGCTTCTAAGGGTTGAAACGCTGAAACAGTCTATTTTTTGACATTTTGCCTGAAGAAATATTTGTTCAGTGACTCAAAAAGTACAACATATTAAAAATTCAGCCATTTTCACCGGGGCCCAAAATCACGTGGTTTAGTGCGGGGTCCTTTGTCATCATATCCGATTCCAAGAGCGTTATCGAGGCTCTTTGCAACCCGGTTACCTGCCACTCTAACTACCTTATCCCTCTCATCAAATCTAAAATTATCAACGCTCGTGATAGGGGCAAGGAAATTTATCTTATTTGGATCCCCTCTCACAAAGGAATCCTCGGCAACGAAATTGCTGACAGTCTGGCCCGCGAGGCTATCCGCTCGGGGGTCGAAACACCTTCATTTAAAATTCCTCACACAGATCTGTTCTCTCAAGAAAAAGAAAAGCAATCAATTGAATTCCACAATTATTTATTTATTCGCGCTCGCAATAAGGGTAACCATTTCTTTAACAATATCTACATCAATACCCCGAAACCCTGGTACTATAAACGAGAGCTCAAACGCGAAACTATAGTCACGATCTCCCGACTGCGAGCGAACCACTACAGTCTAAACCATAACTTATTTAGAAAGAACATCATAGATGATGGTTCATGTGCATATGGTGCCCTCGTTCAAGACATAAATCATATAATCTTTTTTTGTCCTCTCACTTCCAGATGGGCCTCAAGGCTACGCCTTGCGATCTCTTCAATTGAGGGCCCTCGCTGTAAAGACATCTTTGCGGTACTAAGGAATCCAACTAATAAAATATGCCGATTAATTTTTATTGGAAATATATGTGGGAACGTCTCAGAATGTGGTGAGATGGGCAGGAAACACAACAATTTCTTGTTCTTTATACACTCTGAATACTATCTTTATTCTATATAAGTATATCACACTCTGTAACTTAAACCGTAACGAGCACGTCTGAACACGAGGGTGATCGAGACTCAAGTAGCGCACACGGTGACCGCACGTACGCGTGGCGCTCCGAGGCGCGCGTCACACGGGCGCTGCCCTCTCGAGGGGCGGGAGCACATCGCTCATTTAAAGCTCCACTCACGATACTCCCTCTCTTTGTGCGAGCGATCCCTGGTGCGTCTCTAAGCTTCCTCTTTATCTGAAACATAATGAGAATTAATTATCGAGTAAAATTAATCTCTAACTTTGTTTAAACTTTAGATTCATTATCTTGTCTCTAAGGTATGCAAACGCTTCTAAAGGTAAAGGTTTTGTCATGATGTCTACTAAATTCTCTTTGGTCTCAATCCATTCGACTTTCACCTTCTCTTGATCAACACACTGCTTGATAAAATCTCCATGAGTGTCGGCTATATGTTTTCTGTTTCCAGTTTCTTCTCTCTCTTCTAAGTTTTTCTTTATTTCTTCTAAGTTGTCATCAAACATTTTAAGTTTGTGACTTCCATCCTTCTTGGTGCAGTTTCCTGCTGCTTTGTTATCACACCAGATTGTTACAGGCAAGAATGTTTTTCCAACAACATACCTGAGCGACTTGTCTAATGAGATTACTTCTTGACAAGCCTCACTCATTGCTAGATACTCTGCTTGACAGGTAGAAAGTGTAACATATGTCTGTTTATGACTTCTCCATGCTATTACATCTCCAAATAATTTGATTATATATCCTCCAGTGGATGTAGAATCAATGCAATCTCTAAAACTAGCGTCTGTCAGTGATTCTAATTCATCTGTCTTACCTCTAAATATCAATCCTCGATTCACAGTTCCTCTAAGATATCTGAAAACTCTTTTAACATCTTGCCAGTCTTCTTCTGTGGGCTCTAGTTGTCTCCTTGCCAAATAGTTCACCGCAAAAGCTATATCAGGTCGTGTGGCATTTGCCAGATACATTAAGCTTCCTATAGCTTCTCTATAAGGTACTGTTGTTTAATAGGTTTATTGCAGAAATCACGACACTCCTATGTATATATTATATCGTGCTTTATTACAATTAAGTAAGAGGAGTACAGCAAGCGCGCTGTGGAATAACCGTAGAAACTTGCGAGAGCGGTGTACGACCTTCTCGAGACACGCTTGGAAATACAGTGAGTGCTTACGTGGATAGATGAGAAGTGTGCGACGCTACGGAAACGCGGCCCTAACGGTGGGGAGTCATAAGCGTCACGATCTATCGATGTTCTCCGCGATCCATTGTTCTCGACACGTTTCGACATATCTCGCCCCAGCTATCCTATTTTTCGTCGCAATACTCAACACTCCCACTCGACAAAAAATATTAATTATTACATGATAATATCCCACTCTCTTGTTTTAAACGATGGAATTTGTCTCTTGGTAGCGCCTTAGTTAGTTTGTCAGCCAATTGATTATTTGGTCGGCACATACTGCACGTCAATGCTTCCATCGAGTTGTTTCTCACAAGTGTAGTAATATTGCACGTCAACATGTTTTAGCCGTCTCAAGGATTCACGGTGCTTGACCAGACGTATCGCAGCTTGATTGTCACAATATAGAGGTATTGGCCCTTCACTACATTTTTTTTTGTTTCGGAGGAAGAGGGGAAATACCTCGCGTATTCTACCGGGGGCCGGCCACCCGGGATGTGTGGGGCTTGCACCCACTAAAACCCCTCTCCCTAAACACAGCACTACGGACTACAGTCGCGACACATGGAACACACGAGGCAAGCATCACGTGGCACGACAGTCCCCACGCTCGAGGCGACAGAAAATACGTAAACCAAAGACAAAAGACCAACGCAGGTCAAGACCAGCGGGTGTTTTGTTCCCCGAGGAACTAAGTCCCTAGTCGAATGGTTCAGACACAAGTGTCTCCATTCGACCGCCTCAGATGCTCCTCATGATAATAGCCATGCGGGCCGTCATATCATCGAGGAGCATCTTCATTGGCTGCGGTACCGTTCATCGGGGGAGTTCACACCCCCATAGGAAGAGCTACACGAACCGCAGGACGTGCACGAACAACACAAACAGAAACTCTCTACCCGGATAGAGAGTTCCACTCGAAACAAGACACGGGCCCGTCATTTGGGCGCCAGCCGTCAGCCGGAACCGTTAATATTAAGGGAAACACGCCCACCAAGAAAAAACCCTGGATCCGATTTCTCGGATCCACATCCCCGGCCAAGACAGATGGTTCTTGGCGAGAGAAACGCTGCGCCCCTCCCCTAGGCCCACCCCAAGGAGAGGGCCCAGGGGAAAGGCGCATAGAACATTTAGCGGGGGCACCGCCACAAGACCACGGAGGTCCACCAAGGGACGACCAACCGCGGCCCACCGCCACAAAGAGGCATCCGGTTCCCACCTAAACGGTGGGGCCGGAGCCCCGAAAAGCAGCGAGCAGCCAGCCCCGGCCGACCGACCCCAGAAGGACCCCGCGACCAACAGCAACGGCACCCTGAAAAGACAGAACGGACAGACAAAATACATTGCGCACAAAAAAGAACATAGGGATCCCTCGCGATCCCAAGAAAGCGACAGGCGCCGACCGCCCCCGGGCCACCAGCCCCCCAGGGATCCGGAGGCGTCGCGCGAGGCGACGCGCCGGACCCCAGGAGGAGGAAGGCCCGCCACCGATCGGCGCCCAACCGCCCAACCCCGCAGACACGCCAGAGACCCCAATAGCACCCGCATATGCCGTAAACAATAAACGCACGCCGCAATACAATCTTTCGAGGTTTCAAAATCCTATACTATACGCAGTCCGAGCGAAAACGAAAGCGACAATACTACACATCGTCCCCGTCGACATTTTCGACGACGAGTTGCCTTCTTCTCTCATCCTCTTCCTTTCTCTGCATTACTCGTTCTGCGAAGATGGAGAAAGACCTCCATGCCTCCTCTGAGTCACATATTCTGGAAACCACCACGTCCAAGGACAAGTTCTGTCCCAGAACGGCAGTAAGTTCACCCCGCTCAATGCCCCAAAAGGGGCAGGAAGCGAGTGTGTGCTCAGCCGTATCCTCAGTACTTTGGCAGTATCGGCACTCAGGACTGTCCTCCTTCCCGATCCTGTAAAGGAAGGACCCAAAACATCCGTGCCCGGTCATGATCTGCGTCATACGAAAGGTTAAGAAACCTGTCCTCCTGTCTATATCCACTCATCAAAATTAGGGATAATCGTATCCCTAGTCCTCTTCCCAGATAGGCGTTGGTCGACCTGTATGTGGGCAGACCATTCCTTACGAAGTACTAGCCACTCCGTTGCACGTTCTTCCGCCGGAGAGTTGGCCGTAAAGGATCCTTGTTCTTTCAGCTCCCGAAGATTCATGTACATACACTCGGCGAAGATAAGCCGCATACAGGTGGAGAGGCGGGATCCTCGCGAGAAGTGTAGCCGCCTCGTACGACACCGTGCGGTACGCCATGATTGTTCTAGACGCGGTAACACGGAGTACCCGACGAAAGAGCCTCTTCTGTGTCTCAGATTTATTTAGTTCCATGCTCCAAATCGGGGCCGCATAAAGGATTACGAACAAGATCACGCCATAATAGAGTCGCCTCTTGTTTTCTATCGGACCACAGAGGTTCGGAAGGATCCCATAGAGAGCCCTGTTGATCTTTGAGGCCTTTGATATCACATGTTGAAAATGTGAACAGAAATTCCATCTGTTATCTATTATGACCCCAAGATATTTTATCTTGTTTTTAACGGAGATTACATTACCGTCGAATTCGAGCTGGGAGTTTCGTGGGAATTTCCCAAAGAGGATTGCCTCAGTCTTATCCCACGATACCTCCAGGCCCAGAAACCCGATATTTGTTAAAAGACGCTCCAGACATTCGTCTACTAATTCGCAGACTGCGTCATAACTGTCACCTTCGACAATTAGCAAGGTGTCATCGGCATAACATATTAAATGACAGTTCCTAGGAAGCCGGGTTCTCAAAACATAGTCGAAAGCAATGTTCCAGAGCAGGGGGCCCAGCACCGAACCTTGCGGGATTCCCCTGTTCACTCTTCTCGTACGACGAGAACCATCAGGTGCGATAAACCTAATCTTTCTGTCGGTAAGATAGGACTCCACAATTCGGCGCAAATACCGGGGAAAGCCCTTCACCCGGAGAGCTCTCCTTATGGCCCAGAGCTTGATTGAGTTAAAAGCATTTTTTATGTCTAAAGACATCGCCAAAGTCACTCTATCATTAGCGCGAGCTTCCGAAACGATACTTCTAAAGAGGAATAAGGCGTCCGTAGTAGATCTTCTTTTCCGTAACCCAAATTGGTGATCGGATAGGTTAGCCGCAGGATTTTCGTCCATGTAATCCAAGAGACGTTCAGCGATCACTCTCTCGAACGTCTTCCCAATCTCGTTCAAGAGGCAAATTGGGCGTGCCTTTGGGGATTCCTCAGACGAACCCTCCTTGGGAATTAAAACTAAATCTGCTGGTTTCCAACTTATTGGGAACATTCCGCATCTAAGATAGATATTGAAGATCTGTACTAGTCTACCTATCATTGACCCAGGAAACTTCTTGATCGTATTCGCCTTGAAACCGTCCGGGCCAGGAGTTGTTCCAGTATTTTTCTTCGCAGCAATGGCCCGCAGGACCTCGTTCACCGTAACCGGGGTTCGCCCCCCTTCGCAGTCCCCAAGGTCTACGGGGACCAGAGCTTCTCCCGGAGGAAACAATTTGTCAAGAAGATCGTTTAATACATCTGGTTTAAGCGTTAGGCTAGGTGTTGGCTTACGAAGTTTTCCCATAACAATTCTATACGGTAATCCCCATGGGTCTTCATCTAACGTCGAGATAAGCTCTTGCCAGGCTTTCGACTTTGATTTCCGGATTTCCAGTTTTAATTCGCGGTTAGCAAGAACATATGCCGCTCTCTTCCCAGCCGAGATTACAGGGGTGTCCCTGGTTCGCCCTCGGAACCAAATTCGTCTGGCCCTGATAGCCGCAGTCCGCAATAGTTTGATGTTATCATTCCACCAATAAGTCGGCCGAGTTCCATGAGCGCGTAAACGGGGAACCGCCACCTTGCATGCGTTAGATACGCATAGGTGAATCCATTTGTCTGATATAGTCTCAATAAT
Source organism: Temnothorax unifasciatus (assembly GCA_030770225.1). NCBI lineage: Eukaryota > Metazoa > Arthropoda > Insecta > Hymenoptera > Formicidae > Temnothorax > Temnothorax unifasciatus. Next base: position 55,675 of record JASTWK010000256.1, on the reverse strand, counting down.
AAAATTCTCGTCTTTAGGTGTGACCGCGTATGTCCAATCAATCGCGGCCATATATAAATCAGTATCCATCTTCTTGAAATTCCACCTCGGCGGTGGTGGCGGAATTGGAGTGCGATTTATGTCGTCGAGTATAGTAAAATATATGTACATATGATCAGATAGGGATTCAACATCCTCTCTAACTGACCAATCCCCTATTCTATTTACGAGATTCGGAGATGCCCAAGGTCAATTATTGAGCTGCCCTGATGACCGACAAAAGTAGGTCTATTGCCGATATTTATCAAGCGTAAATCTGTTTGTGCGGTCCACTCTTTTAAAAGGTCACCCTTGAAATCGACAAAATGACAGCCCCATACATGACTGTGGGCGTTAAAATCACCGCAGACTAACAGTTCACTGTTTCCAGGCATACTCGAGCATATTATGGTTAATTCATCCAGGAAACTTTGAAATTGGACCACATTAGAATTAGGTGATATATATATAGAAACTATGTACAATTTCTTAAACCTAATTGAAACAGAGCTATGACCCTGATAATGTAGTTTAACAGGGAGATTTATAATATTCTTATTTACAAATATAGCAGCCTTTTTATCTCGGCTAGCGAACCAGAGTTGGGAGTCGGGCATGCGTTCAGATACTATGCACACCGCGACTCCCAATTCAGTAGATTGATGCACAAGGAGGTCTTGAGCCTCTTTGCTTTTATTTAGATTGGCTTGCAGGAAATTAGCCATTTCTTGCTGCATTTCGATTGGTTGGATCCCTTACAAAACAAGATCGAATGGAGCCCAAACGATGCCCACTCTCCTTTCCGTTTCCTGCGCAAATAACACAGTGAGGACTCGATTTGCATTTGTCTATTCGGTGATCCTGGGCGCCGCATCTGAAACAGTTCCCAGATCTGTTTTCAGCAAACGAGCAGTTATTCCGAGTATGTCCAAATCGCCAACATTTGTAGCACTGGGTAGGCCTTGCCTCCAGGAGCTCTACCCGTGCTATCGTCCATCCTATCCTAAATTTATTTGAGTTTGTGATCTTGATTGCCGCCGCGAGAGGGCATTTAATCCACACAGAAAGAAGACCGTTATTCATTTTGCGTAGATTTCCCAACTTAATTTGATTCTCGTCGCAATCTCCAACAATGGAGATCTCGTTAGTAATGACAATTGGGGATATGGAATCGTCGAGATTCCATATCCTAATTTCCCCCATTGTAGTAGGTCGTGCTATTCTCGCTGTGTCTTCACCTAGCACTTCTTTAAGCTTTTTGGCTAAATTGTCCGCTTTAGAAGACCCGTCAGCCCCGGGGATCTCAATTATAATGCCGCCGTTAACGCCTTTTCGAATCTTAGAGTTTTCTATGCCTAATTGATCAAGAGCAATGTTCTCTCTGGCCTTCTTGAGAATGTCAGCATAACTCACTTCGGAATTCAAACTCGTTATCGTAACTGCAGCTGTTTTAGGGGGTCTGCGTGGGCGAATTCCCTCACGAGGGCCACTCCTCGTATCGTCAGTCTTTATTTCCGACTTTGCAGTTGCGTTATTTCGACTCTGTTCTTTCCTCGCAGATGTTTTTACCAATATAGGTGGGGCCAAAGTCTCCCCATCCGAAGTACCTGAAATCTCGGAGATTTCACTTCTGGAAAAGGTTTTCCCAACCTATTTTTATTTGAAGTTGTTCCGTCCGGTGGTTCATCTGAATGTGATGCGAGCATCGCTCGAAGTTCCTCCTGCCGAGCAGATAGCAATGCTATTTTCTTGAATTCTCGAACAGGGCCAGCATCTTCTTCCACATTTTCAACTCGTGTTGAAGCGAATCTGAATCCAGGTCTCAAATCCGTTTTCCCACTTTTCCGTGGAGAGCTTTTTCTACGAAGGGTTTTTTTTAGCGGAAACAGTAGTCTCCTCCACGCTGTCCATCTCCGATTTTGAATCATTACCAGATTCGCCAGAAAGTTTGGTCACTTTTCCAATCAAACGTTGATTTGAAAGTACCCTAGCTTTTGGAACTCTCTGAGGGAGAGGGGGATAATCTTCCAGATGTTTAGTCCGAATATTCATATTTTCCCGTTTTTCAACAGGTTTAGAGACCTGCTGGTCAATTTTCATGTTTGAGTCCCATAGATCTTTTCTTCTTGATTCGTCACGGAGAGCTTCTAGTTCTTTCTTCAGCTTCTTATTTTCGTCTTCTCTTAGTGTAAGTTCTCGCCTGTGGATTTCTTCATCCTTTTTTAGGATACGTATTTGTGCAGTCAAATTAGTGTTTTGAATTCTAAAAGAAGAGATGTCTCCGGAATCATCGAGGCGTTCAGCCAAGATCTTAACAATCCTTGAAATGTTTGTAAGTCCATATTTCATGTGATTACTCAACATCCCTTGGATATTTGAACATTTATTTATTGCTAGTTCCGTCTTCTCTATGCAATCACTAGCATATTTTGATAAGTTTTCCGTATCATACTCTTGTAGCACACTATTGGACATAACTATTATCCTAGTGTCTTTTCCCCTAGGTGATTCTGTTAAGGGAGCAGCATGTATAAGCTTCTTGCGAGGACGGCCCTTGCTAACTGCCTTGCTCGCCGTTTCGAAGACAAATATCTCCTCTTGCTGAGTGGACTCCAGAGGGGGCAAAGAGTCCTGAGACGGAGACTCCTCCGCCTTCCTCTTCGTTGTTCCTCTCGTTATTAGAGAAGTCTTCCGAAGGAAATCCTCCGAGTCTCCCACCAAGGTATCGATCACCTTCCTCGATTTATCCTGATTTTCTTCGTCCTCGTTGCTGACATCCATCCTTGAGAAAACGGGCTTGTGGACATCCACACCCACGATTTCACCGTCCTTAACATAAGTTGATTCTCTATCTGCGGTGGTTGATGCTGGGCGATCAATATGGTCATTATATAGAATGTCCTTAGCCAAGTCGGGACCGCAATCAAAAATCGTAGACTCTTCTTCTTTCGATCGTTGTGTCTCTTGATACGATGTCTGTGTTTCACCGCAAGCCTCATCAATTATCGCGGGATCTTCCTTGTGTCCGCAACAATCGAGTGTATCCGCAAATTCCGCCGGACACAAAGTCACTGGTGTAGACGGGTGTTGTGTTCTATCTCCGCCAGTCGCGGACTGTCGCGGATCCGCTGTGGCCTTCTCGGTAGCCAATGCGCCACCGGTGGTAGCCCTTCGCTTGCTAACGACATGTCACCCCCAGAGACAATAGGAGTGGCACGCCGGTCGTCGGTATCCGATTCCGACGGTGGAGATCCTTTTATTTGTGAAGCCATTTTGTCATATGTAAATGATTTAGAGGGTATCCTTCCCTGGACTTGCCCTAAGCACGTGCACCCCGCCCAAGATGCAGTGCAAGCCAACAAGATGTAAGTCTGGCATGAAGAAAAAATATCCCGCGTAAAGGGCAATACGCGGGTAGAATTCCAAAAGATCTTCAATATGAATGACCCATCAATAGATGGAATCATCGAGTCAGTATAAACAGGCCAACTATGAGTCCAACTCTGGCCAACACAATACAATATATCATAGCATAAATTAACAATGTGTAACGCAAATCAGCGATATATACAGAAACGAAGTATATCTGTCTTCATTCAACTACAATACAGCTAGTTAACCACCTGGTATGGGGTAACATCTCTATTGTACCCATCTTTTGCATATTTCCTTCTTTTAACGTAATGTTCTTACCGTTTTACTGGTTGCAACACCAGGCAGTCATATCATCTTCACAATAGTTACATATGTGTTGCAGCAAAAGTAGTTTTGTATCATAATAGAAATAACAAAGCTATGAGCTGTCAAAACAGACACACGTATGTGTAACTTGTTTGACAGTCACCAAAATAACATCTATACCCAGATAGCCAAATCTGTTCGAACAAATAATGCCAAATACTTGCTACAAATTTTGGTTTCAAAAATGGTACAAATTTGCATCAAAATTTGTTTTATCAAATGTTGTCGACAAACTGCTAGCAAATACGTAGCAAAACATGCGTACACAATTGACGCCAAATTGATACCAAATATCGAGCAAAGCTTAGTAGTACCTGATAACAAATTGGCATCAAATTGCCGCTAAAATTAGTTGACAAAACCTAACGCCAAATTAATGCCAAATATTGAGCAAATTTTGGTGACAAAGCTTGAGAACGAATTGACGCCAAATACCGAGAAAAGCTTAGCAACTACCTGATAACAAATTGGCACCAAATTGCTGTTAAAGTTTGTTGACTAAACCTAACGCCAAATTGATGCCAAATATTGATCAAATTTTGGTAACAAAACTTAAGAACAAATTGACGCCAAATACCAAGCTATGTTTAGGGACAATATTTAACTGCAAATTGGTGCCAAATACAGAGCAAATCGTGATAACACTGCCTGACAATAAATTATCAGCAAAAAACAGCAAATCTTGTAGTTATCTAACCATTTATAAATAACAAAATACTTTTTGAAAAATATTTTTTTAAAAGGCATATTAAATAAATATAATTTTTTTATTAATTTAAAATAAATCATTTTATACATATATTAAAAATCTTTACATTTATGGCATATATTATTATAAAATATAATATAAAGTAAATAAAATTATTAATTACAAAGATGTTACTAAAAATGTTACAAATATTGCAATAAATGCAAAAATGATATGTAGAGTTTTCGACTGGAGCGAGGTTAATCCAACTCAGGTTATTTTCTTCAATGATTGAACAATCACAGTTATTCTTCTAAAGAATGGAATAACCGTGATTGGTCAGTTAATTATAAAAGAAAAGAAATGGGTTAACCTTGCTTCAGTCGAAAACGCCAATAGTCTCTTCAGTCCTATATGACAAATTTTATGTGGATATTCTTTCCATCTGATCTATACAGAAAGCAAGCACAATCTTTTTCTTCTAGCTCTTACAGAAAAACAGCACATTGACTACGTTTACATAACACCGTTACCCAATCAGCAGACAATGTTTTTTAAATGTGTTTTTAATATTTATTTTTTATTAATTATACATTTGTACAATTTATTGTAAAAATAATATTTATTTAATGTTTATTAAATATTTATTTTACATTGATTATATATTTATTTGAAGTAATGATTTAGAAAAAAATATTTATTAAACGTTTATTTAATATTTGTTTTACATTAGTAAGTTATTTGCAATAATAAGTTAAAAAAACATTTATTTAACATTTATTCGACATTAATTTAATATTTATGTTTATTAATTATTTATTTGCAATAATGAATTGAAAAAACATTTATTTAACATTTATTCAACATTATTTTAATATTTATTTTACATTAACTATTTATTTGCCATAATGATTTGAAAAAACATTTATTTAACATTTATTTGACATTATTTTAATATTTATTTTACATTAATTATTTATTTACTGTAATAATTTGAAGAAAAAAAAAACGTTTATGTAATGTTTATTTGACATTAATTTAATATTTATTTTACATTAATTATTCATTTGCAATAATGATTTGAAACAACGTTTATTTAACATTTATTTGACAGTAATGTAATATTTATTTTGCATTAATTATTTATTTGCAATAGTGACTTAAAGAAACATTTAGGGCTCAGTCACAATGAGAAAAATAAGGAATAAGATAAAGGAATAAGGGAATGTCGCATCTCACTTCAGTACACGTACATTAAAGTGAGATGCAACATGCCTTATTCCTTATTCCTTTATCCTATTCCTTATTCCTCTCATTGTTACTGAGCCCTTACTTAACATTTGTTCAGATATTGCGTTCGAATTCCTTCGCGTTTTGCAAACGCCCGATCGTTTCATTCAGATGGCGCGACGCGTGAGTCGCCACTCTCAAAGCGCCCCCACCTCCTTTCTCGCTCTCGTTCAGTGTCATGGCCGCACTTGCTGCGTTTCTTCGGACGAGACGAGTACGTTTTCCTTTTTTCGTAACTGATTGAGCTAAGCGGCACGTATTCTGGAGACCAACCAAGCGAGATTCGACTTCCCAGGGAGAGCTCACCGCCAGGAAAAGGAGAGCTGCGGCAGCCCGCGTCCGAGAGGGAGGATTGAGGCGAGGAGTCCGGTACAGCGAGCAGGGCCCATTCCGATATTCTCATTTGGGACGCCATATTGGAAGAACGACATAGTAGTACAAGGGGCTCTGTAAGGTTAATTCTCGTCTTGAAATCTTGAAATTGCTCTCATTCTTGCGGCTCTGGTTTATATTCTAGCCTGCGTTAATCTTTGACAGATGTACCGCCCCAGTCAAACTGCCCGCCTGGCAGAGTCCTCGAATCGGATCACGCGGGAGTATTAACAGCGATTGGCCGCGAGGCCTCACGCCATTCTGACACGCTTGGCTCTAGAACACCGTGACCACCGGGGCACGAAGCCCTCGGGGCACGCGCTCCGCCTAACCGAGTAAGTACCCTGGTAACCATCTCCGATAGAAAACGATTAAAAACGGCTATATCTGTATCGTTTTTAATCGTATCTTATCGATTCTATCGTTGCATATTTAGAAGACAGATAAAACATTAATCGAATAGAATCGGTTTCTATCGTTTTAGGTTTGAATAAGAAAATAACTATACAAATTTTATAGTTATGAATCGTTTTCTATATGTACAATTATTGCCCGTCTGAATCAATCGTATATACACGATATAATATGTATCGTTATTTATGGTAATAATTTTATCGTATGCATTAATACGGATATATAAGAATAAAATGATAGACATCTTATCGATATTTATATGACTTAACCGAACCGATACATCTATCGTTTCTTATCAGGATTTTCTGACATACAACTTATCATCTTCTTTACAGCAGCAAATCGGTTCGTTTTCTATCGTATATCAATGATATAAATTGAATCCGCATCAACCAAATCGGCGATTAGTTCGCGACAATGCCGCTAAACCGCGCATGATGAAAAACGCTTCTCGTATTTAAAATACATCCAGTCATAATATATAAGCAGACCCCCTGCGAAGCAAAAAGCAGAGAAATCCAGTATCGTAACTGGAGGGATCTCTTCATATAAGGACCTCCTGGCGGTAGCCGCCCCGGACACCGAAAACCGAGCCCAGCGGCTTCCGACTCCTGGCGCTAGTTGCCCCGTTCCCGGCATTCTTCAAACGATAAAAACCGATTGAAAGAAATGAATCGATATGAATCTGTTTCCTTAATTCACGATTCGTAAAGATTGAAATGAATTGACTAAAACCGATTCAAACAATTCATTAACCATATTAAAAACGATACAAACTGATGTGCAGCTGATAAGACATTTACGATAGGATCCTAAGTATTTTGTAACGTGAGTTTCTGATAGAGTACCGTAAATAAACGATTCACTAACCGTATTAAAAACGATAAGAAATTTTTTATCGTTTTCTATCTTTGGCGGTTATCAGGGTAAGGAAACGATGAATTGATCTCGTAGACAAATGCAGAAGCCCCCCCTTTCTTTCCTTTTCTTTTTTTTTCTTACTTTGATTTCAATCAGTAATCCAGACTCTTTAATCGGTCCTGTAAGATCTGGTTTAATTTCAGTTTTTTTCTATTCGATCTGCAGGACAGGTTACTGATTTGTTTTGTTTGATTCAACTAATGTAAAAAACCTTTATTATTAATTTTTGTCACGTCAATATATTTTACTTTTGTTTTTGTAAATATAACTACATATACTAAAGACGAAATTTGACTTAATCAAAAGAACTCTTTTTCTTTCGCTCACCTACCTAAGAGTTTTAGACAAACCTGCTGTGTTTGCCATTACGTTTCTAAACAACATTTATTTAATGTTAATTTAATATTTACTTCAAATATTATTTTATATTAATTATTTCACTATAAGAGATGTTTTATTATTTTTCTCTATTGTCGTTTTGCTCTATAAATGCCGTTTTGTGGCAAATTTCCGCGTCACGTATCTATGTAAAAGCTGATACATATATTATATATGTATGATAATTATCAGTCGATTGAAGATGGAATTCACACACACATATTATATATATATATATATATATATATATATATATATATATATATATATATATATATATATCAGAACACATTCCGTTAAAAGCCAAAGTTCCGTAATACCAGATTTTCTTTATAATCAAAAAGAATCTGTACTTTCTCATTATTCCTAACTTTTTTATCATTCTGAACTTCCTCACCATTCTGAATTTTCTAATAATTCTGATCATTTTGAGTACTCTGAACATTTTGGTTTCGAGAATAACGATAATTATAGAGATATATTTAACATTAACAGACACACCCGGCAACAATAACGAGGCTCATTCAGATGATAACGATGATAACTCTGAAAACTGCGAGAATAGTGATGAGAACAATGAGAACCAAAAGAATGATGAGGAAAAAAATCTCCCATAAAGATATTTAACATGGGATATTCTGTCCAGCTCTATAATGTTTTATAAATATAAAGATTTCTTTTAACATATGTATAAAATAATTTATTGCAAATCAATAAAGAATTATATATTTTTTATAATTTATGCTTTTAATTTTCCCTAAAAAAATATATATTTTAGTATTTATCAATGGCTACGTAACAAGGCTTGCTGCAATTTGGCGTCAAGCTGTGTCATCAAGATTTGCTCTGTATTTGGTGCCAATTTGCTATTAAGTATTGTTCTCAAATTTTGTTTGATATTTGATATCAATTTGGCGTCGGGTTTTGTCAACAAACTTTGATAGCAATTTGTCAACAATTTGCTGTTAGATTGCTGGCAAGCTTTGCTCGGTATTTGGTGTCAATTTGGCGTCAAGTTCTTTCGTCAAGGTTTGCTCGCAATTTGGCACAAATTTGCTGTCGAGCTTTTGTTGGCAAGCTTTGTTCACAATATGGCGCAAATTTGCCGTTGAACTTTTGCTGCCCTGTTTTGCTCGATATTTGGCGTCAATTTGGTGTCAAGTCACACAAGCTTTGCTAGCAAAACACAAGCGTACAGCGGACACAGATCGCACGGAATTTGTCGACAAGTTTTGTGCGTATTTGGTGTCAATTTGGTTACAATTTGCTGACAAATTGTTTACTGGGCATATGCTGTCAAACTTGTATACGAGGCGGTTTATTTTATCGACTTTATAAGTTGGCGGAAAGTCGACTTTTTGTCATGACGGGAAGTCGACTTCTTGTCATGACGGAAAGTCGACTTTTAATCGGTGGTTTTTGAGACATTCGCCGACTTCAAGTCGACTTGAAGTCGACTTTCGGCCTTAAAAAAGTCGACTTTTCTGCTAAGTCGGTTTCGGTAGAAGTCGGCTTCAAGTTGACTTAAAGTCGACTTTTTGCTCTTAGGGAATCCAATAATAATGTGCCATAAACAGTTTTCTAGAACAGTGACAGTGCTACGCCGACCGCATCAGCTGTCAATTTTTCATTGCACTGTTATTACACTTTCTATATTAGGACCAGCAAATTAATGACAAGTTAAACATACAATATGCTTTCATCTTTCCCACACAGAACAAAAAGCTCTAAAGCCTGTATCAGACTACGGATTGGGATTGAGATTGGATTGAAATTTGACCAATCAGAGCGAAGTTTACTAAACCTGAGATCAGTTTTCTTTATTCTGATTGATTAAATTTCAATCCAATCTCAATCCCAATCCGTAGTCTGATACGGGCTTAATAGACGTCCACTAGACATCCATCATGGAGATTAAAAACCTCCGTTAGACATCTATGTAACTTCCCATGGACGTCTACTACACATCCATAGTTCCGCATTTCACACCTTTATTCGACCTCCATTAGACGTAGGGGAAACCGGGGCGAAGTCGGCACTATAATTATCTCGAAATCTGTATGTTGTGTGAACTCGCCATTAATATTGTAAACACTACTTCTGGTGCCTATGTGACCAACGGAGTTTAGTGAGATAAGAGATTATATGCCATTGGCTGCGTTCAGCAGAACGCAACAGCATTGCAACTGTTTATGATTCTCTGCTGAACGATTCTAAATGCACCTAAAGTCTCAACATGTTCACTTAGCAGTCGCCATAATTTTCAGCGAATTAAAAGTACGCAAAATGTCAAGCTGTCAAGCAAAACGTCATCGACATATAGTATGGACTACGTGATGTATAAATGTATGGACTACGTATGTGTACAAATATTAATATAAGAAAATTGTAAGGAATCGGTGGCGCGGCAGTTCCGGCGTGGGGCGCCGCGGATGCACGTGGCCGCCACGGTAATTAAGGGCGTTGGCGTCCGCGCTAGCGAAGCGCGAACGAGGAGCCGTGTGATTGGTTGGTGGTGTCGCGAGGCGCTCATGCGAAGTTAGAAAATAAAAGAGCGAAAGTGTAACGGTCGCGGACGTGTCCGAACTTGTTCCTGCGCGATCGTTCGAGAACGTTCAGAGAGTTCGAGGATAGATGCCGAAGGGAACGGTCGTACGTCGGAGGGCTCCCGCCTTTGTATTCCGTCCCGGCGTAACGATTCGTGTTTCTGAGTCCGCGCAATGGACTTTACGATTGTACACCGAGTAAATACAGTGTGAGATTAAAATCGAAACCACTACGTTCTCCTTCTATTACCCTTCACCTCCTCTCGTTCCAGCGTATCATACTCGTGCTGCACGAATTAACATTTCCGGGTAAACGGGAACTTAATAAGGTGATCCTGACAAGTATTCTACAAAATAAAGAAATATAAAATTATAAATTAGATAAATTCGGGTTTGCACGCATATAACATAGAATAATAGGTTAAGGGGGTCTATACACGTACGAATTTAGCTCGCAAGTCCGGCTCGGCTCGGCTTCTATTACTCGTTCGTAGATGGGATGTCACGAGCCGGGCTCGGCGTCAGATGAGCCAAATTCGCACATTTTCTTTTCGTGTGTAGTGAAAAAACGTTCGAGTCCAGCTCACGAATCAAGCTCGCCGAGCCGGACTTGCGAGCCAAACTCGTATATACGTGTATAGACCCCCCAAATATATATAAAATATGTAAAATACTTTGATGCATTATACTTATTAATTAAATGTCATGTACTTACTTTTTCAATAATTATTTTGAAGAAAATTACCAAGAGATAGTAGGAATGCATCACATATTACAAGATGTGTCATGAACATCATTAGAAGGTATGTACATTTTATTATAGTAATATTATAATTTGGGTTAGTACATTACATTTAATTAATAAGTATAATGCATCAAAGTATAACATATTTTGTATACATTTAACGATTTAACTTATTATTCTGTTACATGCGTGCTAACCTGAATTTATCTAAATTATAATTATAATGTATTTCTTTATTTTCTTATATTAATATTTTTACATACCACTTTGTAACTTTCTGTGCGTTTTCACTGTATCTATTGCATTATAAATAATATTTTTATATGTATATGTATATTTATATTTATATTTATACATTCTCAGCGATGTTAATACACTGGAAGCAGTTATTTTACTGATAATGTTTTGCTTGAGATACAGCGTACTTTTAGTTTGCTGAAAATCATGGCGACCGCTGAGTGAACGTGTTGAGACTTTGAATGCGCTTAGAATCGTTCAGTAGAAAATCATAAAACGGTTGAAAACTGTTGCGTTCTGCTGAACGCAGCCATTGTGATTTTCATTAAGGCAAACGTGTTTTCGGAAGTCAAAAGTAAAATTTTTTGCGCGTCGAAAATTTTAAATATTTAAATATTATTTTCTCTCTAAATCTCGAGATAAGTGATTCTGAAGAGTAATGCATGCTGAACACGAATCCAGTGAAAAATTTTTTATTTTTGTTGATTTCTAATATTTTATGAGCGATTAAACTTGAAATCTGTGTTGGGGCGAAGTCGTCACCAAGCCATATCATGGAGGCTTCGGGCGAAAATCGAAGTCAAAGAAGCAGCAATGGTCGGATTCCGGCGAGGACTAGGATAATATGTGCTGCGTATGCTCATAGATGACAGAATAGAGCTGACGAGAAACAGTGCATTTCGTGCGAGCGTAGGGCACATAAGTGTGCGCGCTTTTCTTGTAATTATTTTTCGCCATCGTGTTTTTAATTAATGTTTCCATTTTTCTATTAAAAAATAATAAAATGTATCCTATCATTTTTCATGATCGGAATTATGAATTTTTATTTAAAGTTCAGTCCGAGAATGGAGTGACGACTAGGCCCTGGCAATTTTGACATTTCAATTTTTGCACCTTTGTCGTTTTCACTTTATACCAGTTGAACAAAGCGACGTAGACCAAAAATGTCCTTGTAACTTTTGTAGCCAAGGGTTCACTCTTTACAACGGTATACCACATTTTACTAAAATTATTTTTGTTAAAAATCGATACCGAAAAAATAGTGACGACTTCGCCCCGGTCTCTCCTACCTATATCTGGACACCTTTATTATTTGTAAGTTAACGCGAATTAAAATCAAAGATAAAAGTATTTTTTCTTGCAGTTTGAAACTTCAGTTATAATATACAAACATTTATTTCCATAAATTTATATTTTTTTAAAGGTATCTAGACACAGGTATGTGTCCAGATATTGGTACATTTACCTACTCTTAAGTGTCCGGGTATTGGTACCTTTACCTTACCTGTTTTCAAAATATGTTACACTTTTTTAGGATCTCGCGGTCATGTGAGATAATGCGTTCAGAAGCGAGAAACGCTGAGAATTTGTACGCCCGCACATAAGCTTGCATAACTAGACTTCGTATTACATTCATTTTATGGCTGTTTATTAATTGTCAAGGGAAAGCGATATAGACGTCGGAGTATTTTTGAAGTGTGCTGAAATGATCTGAAGCGTTATTTAATGCAAATTTTTTTATTTAGAAATGGAGCGCAAGAATTCTCAGCGTGTTATTTCTTGCCTCTGACAAGAGGCTCGTTCAATAAGTAACTTTTTTCTCATTCATAGTTATTTCACTGTGGTTTTAAATGCATCATATTTTTCCCCAATTCTTTAGCAAAAACCTATTTTTCAACACAATCTCTATTCAATTCTATGGCCTTATGCTATCTTGATGTGAGAACCAGCATGCCCTTGCGCTGGTCTATGGTCGGTATTCATAGTCGGTTCTTATATTTAAGATCATCTTAAGTACAATCTTAAGATGTCATTAATCAATCACAGAGCCGTATTAGGCCGGTATTCATAGTTGGTTCTTATTTTAAGGTCGTCTTAAGTAATGTCTTAAGATGCTAATACGGCTCTGTGATTGGTTAATGGCATCTTAAGATCGTACTTAAGACGGACTTAAATATAAGATTTGACTATGAATACCGGCCTTAGCATCTTAAGATATTACTTAAGGGTACTTCTGGGTACCTGCCGCAGCCATGTTGAATTGTGACGTCAGAAGCGAGAAAACGACACGTTGAAAAGCTTTGCGTGGTACTTCCAAATAAAAAGATATTTGCACAAAATCAAAATTGATATCACTTCAGGACACTTCAAAGATACGCCGAGTTGAATCCCTTTCCCTTGACAGTTATTAAACAACCGTAAAACGAACGTGATACGAAGCCTGTACGATCCCAATCATGGGGGGATATATGGAGGGGGGAACACACGCGATCTGCTAACTCGGAAGGAGTGGTAAAGGCTCCTTGAACGTAGTACATTCCTTGCTAATCTTGAGAACTCGGCGTATTTTTGAAGTGTCCTGAAGTGATATCAATTTTGATTTTGTGCAAATATCTTTTTATTTGGAAGTACCACGCAATTCTTTTCAACGTGTCGATTCTCAACATTTCTCGCTTATTCTCCATTGGAGAGAGTGAGAGGAGATATTTCTTATTTCTACCGCGACGGTACGTCACCGCGGAGTTCTCGGCTCAGGGACCAGGAGCCTTAAGACAGTCTTGAAATAAGATCTGATTATGAATACCGGCCTATCTCTCAGCCACTTCTTACTTTGGTTATGGCTTCCTTATTATTGTCATATCTCTTCCCATAAATTGTATCTTTCAGAGGACCAAAGAGATGAAAATCAGAAGGTGCAAGATAGAGATGTTCTTCTAGACAAGATTCCTTTGAGTGAAGAACGACAGTTCATCGTATAGCCTGGATCTTACACCTTAATAACATATAATCTTGAACTTTTAACATTTTTCCATTAAAAAAAACTAAATATGTATTATTTAAATTTTTTTATTTTTAGCTTGCGGAAACAATTTCATCGCGAAAAGCAAGAGCTGTGACAGCCTTCTGATGTCCTACATATTCTCGTTCTACTGTTCCTGTAGACGCATTCCACAGTCTTGCAATTCCGTCTGAAGAGGCTGCGTAAAATATCAAATAAAATAAAAACAAATATATGAGATATTTATACAACTTTGATTACAAGTTCTTTGACAAATTTATAAATCGGAAAGTATGTCACAAGTTACACAAGTATATATTTATGTGGTCTTATTATTAGAAAGAGAATATTTAAAAAGACAAAATGCTCACCGGTGAATATATATTGAGAATCTGCGCTGAATGCCGCATCCCAAACCCAACGCTTTGCCTCGTGCTGAAGTACTTGTACTTCGGAAAAATCTGTTGTTCTCCATACTCGTGCAGTCTGATCAGCCGATGTTGTCACCAACAATCTTAATAAATTAATTTGGATATAAAACTTATTTAGCAAGGGTATGAAAAATTGTTGAGGATAGCATATCCTTATTTTTTTGTTAACATTTTAAAAAGGATATACAGAATCTTTTCTACCTGCCGTTAATTTTTCACTTAAATCTAATCAAATCTAAATGGATACTTCTGATATTTTTTGGTACAACTATTTTAGATTGATAACGAAAGTGAAAAATCATATAAGTTTATTTTTTTGTGTTATCAACATAAGTTAGTTCCTTTACATCTCAAATAATATAAATTAATAGAATAATATAGATAGTTTAGCAACAAAGAACTACTGTAGTAGTTCTAAATAGTTACGAGTTTAATATTTAAGAATATGGCATTTTCTCCTATTTGGTTTTTAATATTTATAGTCCACGAGAATGTATGACATCTAATACATATACATTGTACAATAATAATGTTATATAACGTATATATTAATTTTTTTAATGATGGAAAAATACTTATTATAAAAATAAGAAAATACTCACGTAGAATCAGGACTGAATTTGCAGCGGAGGGCATAACGTTTATGAGCTAGAAGTTTGTGACGAGGATTAAGTTTTGTAGGTTCTTCTCCAACGCCTCCTGAAAGCATCCAAATATAGCAGTGTCCTTTATTATTTACTGCAGCCATGTAAGTGCCATCCTGATCTATTGTAATATCCTGAATCGAAGATTCAGCTTCTGGAATCTATGATATTTAAATAGAAAAAATTATATTAATATTAAAAAATTGTATTAAGATTATTATAATATTACATCTATGATTTTCATCTCTCTTGATAAATTTTGTATTTACATAAATCATATATATTATTACATAAATATTTTAATACAGATATGTAATAGAAAATAAAATAATAAAATCAAGAGAATTGTCAAAATTTTATCTCTTCGAAAGTTCTTCATGACTTCAGATCCTGAAAATAAATGTAAAATTTTCAAATATAAAAAAGATAATATACCAATTGCTCATTGTGATCAGAACGAAGGTCCCATAAATGTATGACTCCACTTTGATCACCAACAATTAGTTCTGCTTGATTGGGATGTAAACATACACAATTTACAGGTGCAGTCACTTGAAATATTCTTTGGCACTGAAAGCTGCTAGATCTATCAATAAAAATTAGTATTATTAAATTAAAAATATAAATAATTCTTCTTTCAGTAAATAATTTACCTCAAATCCCATACTCTTGCAGAACAATCTTCTCCTCCTGTATACATCCACTTTCCTTCTTCCTATTTACAAGAAATAATTATATAAACATTATTGTAAACTTTTATTTACAAACATATATACATATGTTTGTAAATAAAAGAATATCCTACATATAACAGTATGTAATATTAACATAAAACCTGAAAGCCTAAACTGGTAATATTTTTTGACACTCCTTCATAGTTAATGACTGGATTGGGATTATTTGAAGCTAGGTCGTACATTCGTATATGCTGATATCCAGCAGCAGCTACAACATATTTGTCTGGTGTAATATCCAATGCATTGACTTGCTGTAAAACTCGTTAAGAAAATTCAAAAAATATCTCAAAAAGTTTCTTACTTAAAATTGCAACATATATACAATTTTAAACAGAATAAATCACATTTACTTTGCCAGTCAAATAATAAACAGCAATGGAAATATTAATCGACTTATTAATCGACTCTACTGATGGCCAATTATAAGGCAATTTTTGGCGATCGTTTGGTATGGTTTGGTACATATACCAAAGTTGCTATCCGTGGCTGCTATTGGTTCTGGTACAGTTTGATACCCTTTGGTTGCTTATACCAGAGTCACGCCAAAAATCGCTTATAATTGTCAAGACAATATGACATGATTTGGTACAATTATCGTCAAGATGCTTTTTTAACCAAAAATTTGGTCCTTATAAATTGATGTAATCTTTGATACTTATATATATTTATATATAATATACTTATATATAAAATTTTAAGTTAAAAATATTATTTCTTTCACGTAGAGAAGGATACAGAATCCGTGTGTTGGCACGTACGTTGACAGACACCCGTATGCGGTTGCCATATTTTGATAGTATGATCATAACCTCCCGTAACAAAAATCACTTGTTCGTTGCTAATCACACAGTCGAGAGTCATCCTCAATTTATTAATGATCTCTCAAAATTAAATTATTAATTTATTTCAAACAAAATTCATTATTCTAAAAATTATAATATTGATGTATACTGAATTGTTTACACTTTTATACACCAAACTATAAATATTTCTTTCTCTCTTCTTGGATTTCTTCTTCCTTTTCTTCGTCTTTATACTTGTTTCCTCTTCGGAAGACTTCTTTGAATCTTTCTGATTCTTTTTTCTTTAGTTAATGTGACGCCCAATTTCCCACGGTAGAGAATGGGTGGCTTTCCAGTTAATAGGTTTGTTCGCGTCGCATGCCCCACCATGCTCCTAATCACTCCAACGCATTCCAAAAACTCATCTCCTCCAATCGCCACCTTTTATCCGTGATCCAAGTGCTCTTGGTGTTTATTGGAGCATGCGACGCGAACAAACCTAATGACACAAGTCGACACAAGCGTAAAGGTAGGTTTTCACGGGCAGTGAAATGCACTATAGATCCAATTTCACCATTCGTAGAATCTCTGTATGAAATCGTTTGTATTTCGTATGAAGACTTTTGAAGTGCAATTGAAAAGGTTGTGAGTCATTGGGTTAATTGTAATTAATTATTTATTTTTACACCATGCATTTATGGCTGGATTCGGGGAGCGCGCTTTTAGCACTATGAGCGTGCTCTGTCCTTGTTCAACTTTCAGTAAGTAACAAAGATAGAATGACGTTGTCAGCGCTAATAGCGTCTCCCCGAACGTACCTTATGTCGACGTCGCTGATCCATAAACGCAACAACGCCGTGCGGCAAAGTGCGTTGACCAATCAGAAGGCTGCCGCAAGTCGCCTGCGTTAATCTGCGGCAAAATCAAAATTTGTTGATTGGTCAACGCACTCTGCCGCACGGCGTTGCCGCGTCTATGGAATCTTAGCATTAGCCGAAATAGATAGATTAATAAAAGTTATGGAATTGTTTGTATTTTGTATGAAGAGTTATGAAGTGTGATTAACAAAATTTGTGAGTCATCCAGATAATTTTAATTAAATATATATTTATAAACTCGGTAATTAGCCGAAATACAGATTCTTAGTTATTCATAGGCTTGTTCGCGTTGCTTGAAATCTCCAAACATTTTTGCACTTGAAATGAGATAAATATATATTCGGCCATTGGAGAGAGAGAAAGCGAAGATGCTGAATGCAAAAAGTGCAAGCAACGCAAACAGACCCGCAATGTTAAAAGAAGAAGGCATATGCTACCACTGTGGTGCTACTGTTTAAGCCAGGCGCAGTAAAGACACTAAAATTCGAAAATTTAACTTTAATTACAAAAGTTCTCAAACTGTGATGGAATATTCGGTAAGTTAATGAAATAAAAATAAATCTTTTCCACTCGGCATGTAATATTTCAAAAACATTTCTGCAAAATTCCATTTGAAATATTACACCTTTCATTAATATTTCAGAAATATTTCACGACCGTTTCTACATCATTTCGGCAAATGTTTCAATGTCCGCAATTATTTCAAAGCAACCTTGCTGAAAGATTTCGGCAATATTTCGGTAATATATATACTGAAACATTTCTCAAATATATCTACGAAATATTACAGAAACACTTCAGAGATATTTCAAATACATTTTACACTGAAAAAAATGTTTTGTATTATAGCAAACAAAATTTTCTTACTGACGCAAAAACTATTTGTTGATATGTGAAAAATGAAATATTTTATTACCGGAACATAAAAAATATATTAAGCCGTGGTATATGTGTGCGTATAGGCGCCGCGCGTTTGTCCGAAGAAATCCGCTCTCTCAGCCGGTCAGATCAGATTCAGATTTTTTTGAATTCATAAAGATCAACTGTGCTATCTGAGAAATTTGCGAAAAAAATTGCAAAAGTTTTGCAAACTTTAAGCAATATCTATTTTGTAATATTTTTTACAATATGTTAGATTTGCAACCAATTTTGAGGCGCGCAACATTGAAATTTATTGCAAAATAACGTTTTTATTTATAACCTGGAGGAAAAAATTGCAAAAGTGCTGCAAACCGATAGAATAACTTTTACAACTGCCCCGAACAGCTGTACCAATTTGCAACCTTTTATGTTGCACGCAATATATATATATATATATTTTTGCTTCCTCATAGAGGAAGCTTTGTTTTCGTAAAATTTTTTTTTTAAATTTGTTTTTCTGAATGTGTTCAGAATGTTCTAAAACGTCGAAAAATTGTAATTTTAAAAAATGTTTGTACGTATGTATGTGTGTATGTGTGTATGTGCCAAATTTATCGAAATTTGTATAACTCCAGAACTAATCAACCAAATATTAACGAATTATATATGAAATAGGGGTAGAATTTTCCGGGGAGTGCTATAGAGTGTATAGTTTTTCGTTATCTATTTTCTGGAAACCAATTTTTTTAATTTTTTTACCCGTAAGAATTAGAAAAATTAAAAAAATCGGTTTCCAGAAAATCGGTAACGAAAAAATACACACTCTATAGCACTCCCCGGAAAATTCTACCCCTATTTCATATACTTGCGTTAAAAATTCGGTCCAATAGTTTTTAAGTTATTAATGTTCAAACATACATCATCCGTAAGAATTAGAAAAATAAAAAAAAACGTTATTAACTTAAAAACTATTGGACCGAATTTGTATTAAAACCATATAAAATTGATTGATTAGACCCAGCTTTATATTTAATGTATAATTATTAGTATTTATTTGTTTTAGTTTCCTCTATGAGGAAGCAATGTGCAAGTTTCTACTTGCACAATTTTTTTTATATATGATTCAATGTATAAATCATATTCCACAGTTTAACAGTACATGTGGCAATTATTCCGATTAAGTTCTAAAATTTGAAGTAAATTCTAGCGAATAATATTCTTACTTGCATCGAAATTTGCTACATGTTTTAGTGAAATAGTCGCGTTTGTCCTCGACTAATTTGTCGAGTTGACACGGAGAAAATTGTTACGGTTGTTACAACAACATTCTCTATGATTGAAAAAGAAATGTATGTGAATTCAAGTTAAATTGATATTACATTGAATGTAACTGTTAAGATATACTCATTTATACAGTTTTCATAACCGTAGTGCTTAAGATACGTGACATTCGGTTACAATACCCTTGTATATGGTTGCCTCAACCAAAAGATTATTGCTACTTCTCTTATGTGGTCTGCAGCACAAATATTATGGTTGAGAGATCCATAAGATATAGCTGCACGGTACAGCACTGAATCACTGATTGAGAGTTTAGTCCCATTGCGCGCGCAAAAGAATTTCTGCATAGAATAAAGTGGATTTGATAAGGATTTGATAAGGATGTTTTAACTTTATAATTATACTTTTTTTATAAATATATTTACGAATACAAAATTTCGTAATGAGTCGACACTGGTTTCTGACATTCACCCGATATTAAGAAATATTATATCATATATCCAATTCAAAATTTATTACTCTTTTTAAACTGAATTTGTTTCTTAAGATGATTTTTGAAAAATTATATATTTGCGCTGATTATGACATATGTAGACTATATATAACAGTTACATTAAATTAAGAAGTAGTCTACCACGTAAGACAGTTGGCTCACGATCCAGAGGTCCCGAGTTCGAATCCTACCAAGGTAAGTGTTTTTTTCAAATACAAAAAATATTTATAATCATAGACTGCATCTTAAGAAACAATTTAGTTAAAAAATAGTAATAAAATTTCAAAATAAATATTTTTTTTGTCGGTTGAATATTTGTTTTTGTACCATCCATATATTATGGTTGTAACATCCATATATTATGGTTGCAACATCCATATAGTAGCTACCCTCACTAAGGTTAGAGCAACCATATAGGTCACTTCCAGAGTACTATGGTTTCCATAACCCTTTTGTATGGATGGGCGAAAATTAACATTATTATTCTGTTGTAGCAACCATAACTTTTTCTCCGTGGAGTTAATGATTTAACTCTTTTAACTTTTTTGTTAAGGATATTTACTCGGCACAATAGTTTTATTTCACTTGCTAGTTCGCCGAGGTGAATGATATTCAATATACTCTCATTTTTTTTGTTCTCTTCTTGTATCGTCTTTGTAAAAGACTTTTGCTGTACAATTAATTTATCTTTCTCATCACTTTCTTTTTTTAATTTGGTTATAATTTTTGTAAAATTTTTTCTTCCATTTTCTACCAGCAGTCCTCCTGTTGTTCAGAGATCTTCTCATCAATCCGATGGCCAACCGCATCCTATAAATAAATATTTTAAAGAACATTAGAATAAATACTGCTCGGAACTGATCAATTTCAGCTCCGGCTCAATTTGTGAACACTCGTGAAAAATTAAATTTTTTAACAAGACGACATTTATTTATGGCACGGTGCCATGTGTGTTATAATTATAAAGACACAATATAATTTTCCAATAACTAGTTGCTCTGAGAAACTGTTATTATAGACTTTGTTATAACAACATCAGAATATTTTACCGGCCTTATTATGATATTATCTGCATTATACAAGTATAAATAATATTTTATTATGTTATTTGATTTATTTAAAAATATTGATTTTTTCTAGTTTTGTCCAGCTAGATTTGCATTTCATCCCACTGTGCGCCGTATACGATAAACTTTCGTTTAAGTCGGCAAAACAGAACAGAATGTTTTTGTAGGGACACACTCTGTATATGGACATATGTACACGCGCATTATATGTATATGAACATATGCTCTCGGTGTTATTGATAATTGACCGAAAGTGAATAATAAAAAATTACAAACTTTTATTATACATATGCCTATATGTATTGTTGATATTTACAATATAAAATGTACATATCTACATATGGAGGGGTAAAAACTATAGTGGTGTAAGTCAAAATTTTTAAAATATTTTTTCGTGTACATAAGTGCAATCTGTACAATATATAAATTACATCTATGCACACGAGAAAATATTTTAAAACATTTGACCATTACACCACTGTGGTTTTTACCCTTCCATATATGTACTGTGTACATATATTTCTAATATAAAGTAATAAATATATTTAATTTCCCAAGCAGCATTTTTCGGTTAATTTTCCGACTAAGGACTATTTTTTTACTAATCACAACGTTATAAGCGGTCCAAGAAAGTTATAAAATGTAACTTATAATTACCCAAGGAGCGCCAATGCGCGTATAATGCGCTTTGAATGTACATTAAACTTTGCATTAAATGCGGGTCGTAAATGCACATTTAAAGCGCATATTTGTCCCGCATTATATGCGCATTTAATGCACATTATGGCAGCGCATATTTGTCGCGCATTAAATACGCATTTAATGCACATTATGGCAGCGCATATCAAAAAGCACCTACGCTCATTGATCGAGTAGGCTCAATCAGACAATTAGTGAACTCTGTACTATAATGGAATGCTCACTGCAATGTTTAGAAGCTGAGGACAAAGAAAAAAGAGATAGGTTGGTCAGTGTCCGTTTCTTTCTCTGTTTAGATAGAGAAAGCTTCTAAACATTGCATTGAGCATTCCATTATAGTACCGAGTTCACTGTGGACAACCAAAACTCCACTAGCTTGCTTACCCTATAGGAGATCTAAGGGTTTACACGTGTATCTATACGTTGATGCTTTAAACAGAAATAAAAACAAAGATAGTTAGTGGAATCATTTATTTATTTAAAATTCAATTTGTATAAATATAATTCATATAAAATACTTAAAAACTGAAATGAAATTTTCATACTAAAAAAATTTTGTGCTAAGCAAAAGCTGTACATAATTGTTAATGATTAAATGGACAATTATAGCTGAAAATTATGGTTACTATGAGTAATGCGTAGCTTATAACAAATCTTAGAACTTATCTTTGGAAAAAATTATCACTTGTAAAAGGCCTATCTGCTACCAATAAGAAAAAGAGACCTACTCTTATTCATTTTAATCACAAGTATAGGTAAACTTTTAGTCAAAACTATTGATATTAAAACTATGCTAATATGTGTATACGTGGTTTGTTTAAAAAGTAATAAGACTGAATTTTTTTCTCAACAGCTGGTAACACTGTAAAAACAAGACTGCAGTAGATTGGAAGCTACATTCATATTCTACCTTCCTTTAAAATTTCAATTTGATAACATCAATACATGTGATTCTACAATCATTTGTATAACTGTATGTTTGGGTAACGTGTCACGAAAATGGAACACAAGAAAATTGAGCATCGTTATGCAATCATATTCTGTGCCAAACTCCAGGACAATATGATAAAAACATTTAAGAAATTGAAACAGACTTACAGATATCAAATTCTATCCCGGGCACAAGGCATTTTTAGATGGCGGTAAAATTGTGAAAATTAATCCCGTTCTGGACCATCAATGACATGAACAATTTGGTGATTCAAATTTAATTTAATTGCTCACCAATCATTCTCACTGTTAACTTTCTAAATGTTTCTTTGTCACGTTATCTTGAAATTTGACACAGAATTTGCTGTGTCAAACTTTACATAATGCTGTTCGATTTTCTTGTATTCCATTTTCGTGACGCATCACCCAAACATACAGTTATACAGGTGACTGTAGAATCACATGTGTTAGTGTTATCAAATTGAAATTTAAATGAAGGTAGAGTATGAATAATGTAGCTCTCAATCTACTGCAGTCTCGTTTTTACAGTGTTGCCAGTTGTTGAGAAAAAACATCAGTTTCATTATTTTTTAAACAAACCACTTATTGCTGCTTGTCATAACTATCATAAAAGCCACCAGCTTTAAAACAACATCAGTCAAAATTAAAATTAATTGGAATAACAAACATAACTTGTTAAAAAAAATAAACTTTTCAATTAAAAAATACCAATTTGTGTAACTTTAAAATCTGCAAAATCAATCATCACTGTATTCATTGTCATTTTCTTCTTCATTCTGTTCTCTACTATTTTTCTCCTCTGAGGTAATGTCGTTCCTCAGCCATGTGCTAACCGTTTTTGTTACCAAGGGCAATCCTGATGACTTGTACTTCAAGAGGACAGCATCTTAAAGTTTAAAGTTTAACTCGTATATAACCTTTATAAATTCACGGTCAGCACTTATCATAACAACGTGTTATGAACGTTTTTTGTACTGAATTCCTTTAGACATGACTTTTTCAAATTTAACCGATAATATATGTTATTACACTTAAGCGGCCCATCCACGTCACGTACGAGTTTGGCTCGCAAGTTCGGCTCGGTTCTGTTTCTATTTGTTCGTGGGTAAGCGATGTCACGAACCGGACTCGGTGTCAAACGAGCCAAGTTCACACGTTTTCCTTTCATGTGTGGTGAAAAATTCGAGTTCGACTCGTAAATCAAACTCGCCGAGCCGGACTTGCGAGCTAAACTCGTACGTGGATGGGCCGTTTAACTGTAAATTCTAACCTTTTTTTCAACCGCGGCTTTATGTCTGCTTTGATCAACTTAACTTCTTCTTTCTTTTTGGCACGTCTTCGGGAGAAGGTTAATGCGGCCAGCTGTTCGATGCAATAACCTATAAACCGCTGACTGATGAACGTTCTGTCGCAATGCCGCTAGACTGGCTGACTGGCTAGACATACAACGCGCGACCTAACGGCCTGACGGTGCCCCTCTACACACACACAAGACGCATGCGTGATACGAGCCTCGATTCTCGAATTCATTCGTAAGAGAAACATATGCCAAAATTCTGATTTTCAAAAACGTTGCATTTGTTGATTAGTTAAAAGTTATGCGATAGCCAATCGACTTGCAACTTTTTTGTAAGAACAATTTAAGGTCCACAAGTCTGAAATCTTGATATTCCCCGGGAAAAAATGGAAGAGATCTGACCATGTCTGATTTGATAAAATGAGATACAACGAGATCTGAAATTCATGTAAAGTCAGATCTGATTGGATACAATTTTATCTCGCCAGATCTACATGGCCATATCTGATCACATGCAGCCAGATATGCTGAACTATAATTCGATCTCACCAGATCTGACCATTGATCCGTTCGATATTGAATCGCAGATCCAATCGGATCTCTTCCGATCTAATCGGACATTATCTGATTGCTTCAGATCTCCTGAAGTACGAGCAGACATTACGCCTCAGATCTTGTCGGATCTGAGCAGACCTAGCCAGACATATCTTGATCTCACCAGATAAGACCAATCTTGACTTACAAAGTTGTGTTGCTGATCCAATCAGATCTCTTCCGATCTTGCTGGATCTGAGCAGACCTAGCCAGACATATCTTGATCTCACCAGATAAGACCAATCTTGGCTTACAAAGTTGTGTTGCTGATCCAATCAGATCTCTTTCGATCTTGCCGGATCTGAGCAGATCTCGTCAGTATAAAACTTATAAAAATTTCGTTCTCAAATTGTCCATTATTAATTTTTACACCCAATGTTAGACATTATATCAAGCCTACGTTCGTTTTCTTCCACTGGGAACATATACTATATTAAAAATCTATAATATACGTAACGTACCCTATATATTTTTAGTATAGTACATGCTCCCAGTGGGAAAAATTGGGAGAAAACGAACGCAAGGCAAATATAATATTAACTCTGTAAAGGGGAAGTTTAAATGATTTTTGGTCAAAAAAATCAATTAATTTTTATATTAAAAACAGTTTTCTCAATTTTGAAACATTAACATATATAATAAATATAGTCTCTGCCAATTTGATAATAATTGTTAATTTCGACACCATATTTAGAATTTATTATAAATATTCTATTAAAAAAATACCATGCAAAATTAATTAATAATAGGTAAATATAAAAGATTAATGTGTATATGTATATATAAAACATAAATCTTTTAAATTATTTTGCAAACATACCTTATAATTTAAACTGATAAAATAATATAATCACATATAAACTTATATAGTCATATAAGATTATATATGATCAGATCATAATGTTGCATCTCAAAGTATCCGATAGATGGCATTCGACAGAATCTGATTCTCGTATTTAAAATTTGATGAACAGTGGTATAAGAACGGTATCAGACACGGCAGTGTCGTGCTAAGTTGCGCCAAGTTATGTAAATCGTGGAACGGCACAACTTTTGTATCGTGGAGTCCACTTTTATAATAAAGTGGCATATTTAAAAAATAACATTTAAAAACAACAATTTTCTGCGGTGGATGGACACCGCATCAGATCAGATCTACTCATGTCTGATTGGATCTGAGCAGATATAATAGATTATTCTCGTCGTTACATATCTGACTTTATCCGCTAAGAACGGATCAGATCTACTCATGTCTGATTGGATCTGATCAGATAGGGCCAATATTTTGATCAAACCAGATCTGAGTGGATCGGATCTGATGAGATCTGATCAAGTCTGTTCAGATCTCTTCCATTTTTTCCCGGGTCCTTATGACTATAATATATATCTCAAAGTATGTGAAATTGCAAAATATACAAAATTAAAAAAAACTTAAAAATTTAAATGTTTTACAATGAGTCAAAAGCTACTCATTTAATTATTTTATAAAACCTGTCATTTATTTAACCGAATGCTCAATTTGCATTAATTACGCATTAAATACGCATTTGAATGCGCGCATTTTGAACACACAATTAATGTGGTTTTGGAGCCAATGCAATTGTACGCGCATTAAAAGCACGTTATACGCGCATTGGCGCTCCTTGGGTACTAACGTTTTTTGGACGTTGTCTTGACGTTAAAATTACGACGTGCTTTTTTCATCACTTTTCCAACGTCAAATTTGAAACAGTTTAAGTCCTATTACCCGACGTTAAGATATTTAACGTTCGCCTGACGTTATACTCTGCACCACACTTTTCGAGCGACTTCAATACGTAATTCCCAACGTAAACCAACCCTGCTGAAAATGACCGATTGAATCCGATTGGTTTCGCATTAAATTTGGTGAAATTGAATCGGAATAAATGCGTTTTCAATCCGATTAATCGGATGCCCGATTGGAAGTGAATCGGTTTTGATAACAAATCAATCGGAATCGTTTTTAATTCGGTATTTCCGGATTGATCTGAATCCGCCGTTATCGGATTCAATCGTATTAATGCCAATTCATTTTAATCGGGTGAATAAAGTGACCACACAAATCGTCCAAGTTCAAATTACAAGGAATTTTGAACTGTTGCATTGATCTCAAATAAATGTCAGAGTAACATTTGAAAAATATTTTCTGTAACGTTTTTAAAATATTTTAACAACATTCAGAAAAATCATATTACGAAATAATATTTTTCAAATATATGTATAATATTATTAAAAAACGTTTAAAAAATACACATAAAGTCAATATTTCTAAACGTTAATTTAATGTTCCTTGCTTACTGGGCAGCTACTATTCATAGCACGTATGGTTAATTGAGTTCTTATCATTAATATACAACTTTTAGAATATAATAGTTACTTACTTATATATAAATATGCTGTAAATAAAGAGCACTCCGCACTACTCGATCCAAACACGTGTATACGCACTCACGCATCGTATGTAGGATAATCGTACATCATGGCTGTCGCGATGAGCATTGCGCACAATATAAAACAATAACATTATAACAACAGAAAATTAATATACTACCAACGTTATTTCTAAGTCCAAATTACAAGGAATTTTAAACTATTGCATTGATCTGAAATAA
The DNA here is from genome assembly GCA_030770225.1 of Temnothorax unifasciatus. NCBI lineage: Eukaryota > Metazoa > Arthropoda > Insecta > Hymenoptera > Formicidae > Temnothorax > Temnothorax unifasciatus. The sequence goes on along the minus strand of JASTWK010000256.1, from coordinate 28,198 downwards.
ATGTTAGAGTAACATTTGAAAAATATTTTCTGTAACGTTTTTAAAATATTTTAACAACATTCAGAAAAATCATATTACGAAATAATATTTTTCAAATATGTGTATAATATTATTAAAAAACGTTTAAAAAATACACATAAAGTCAATATTTCTAAACGTTAATTTAATGTTTCTTGCTTACTGGGATTGCATTAAAAAAAATGTCCGTATGTATATGTATACAATGTAATGTGTGTATTTGCGGATTTGATATTTGTGGTTGCTCTAACTTCCGCAAATATTGAGATATCGGACTGCTTTTTTTTTTAATCGATAGAGTGTATCATTAAAGAAAGAGTGTTATTGAATTTGGCGAGGATCGGTGAAGGAATTACCGATTTCTGCTTAAAAAGTGTATAAGATGTACATGTAATTTTATATAGAGTATCATTAAAGGAAGGTTGTTTTGAATTTTGCGAGGATCGGTGAAAGTAGGGTTACCGATTTCTGCTTAAAAAATGTGTAAGTTATTTGATGGATAGAATATTATTTAAGGAAGGTATTAAATTTGGCGATGATCAGTGAAAAGGAGTTATCGATTTCTGCTCAAAATGTTACATGTATGAGTTGTATATGTAAATATAGAGTATCATTAAAAGAAGGTTGGTATTGAATTTGGCAATAATCGGTAAAAAGGTTCTTTCTTTATAAAATTTTAAATTTTTTTTAGAAATGCCCGTGGTTGCTTTAACTTTTGCAAATTTTGACATATATTGGACTATTTCTATAATTTTATTATATTCTTCAGTCTTTTTTACCCTTTATTTCATATACAATTCTTTAAGATTTGGTTGATCAGTTCTTGAGAGTTAAGGGGCTCCTATAGTGGCAGTGCACTTTATGCACTAGTGCAGCACTAGTGCTGCACTTTAACTCGTATTTTATTTATTATAAATTTTTAAGAGCAAAAATGCAAAATCGGGCTCTTGAGGGAACTACAGATGAGTTTACTGATTAAAAATATCCTAAATTGAATAAGATCCCTTATGGAAAAATACACTCAACTTTTGGTGTTAACCGTTAAAAAAACACCATAGAAAAACCCTTAAAGTTGGGTGTGATTTCGGACCGCCAATTGAAGGTTAACCATCATTTAAAGGTTAATCTTCAATTGGCGGTTCGAAATCACACCCAACTTTAAGGGTTTTTCTTTGGTTAACCTTCAAGTGATAGTTAACCTTCAATTAATGGTTAATCCTTAAAAATGACGGTATAAAATATAAACCCTCAAATGAAAGTAACAAATATGGCGTCCCAATGAGAATCTCTTAAGGACTCCGCTCGTTGAACCGGACTCTTCGCCTCGATCCTCCCTCTCGGACGCTAGCTGCCGCAGCTCTCCCTGGTCATCCGACTCTCGTTCGGTTGGTCTCCAGAACACGCGCCGCAACGATCAATCCGTCAAGAAAGAGATAACGGAATCGACACGTTCGAAAAAACGCAAGCAAGTGCGGCTTAGACACCTAACGAGTGAGGAAAGAGGCGGGGGCTCTTTGAGAGTGGCGACTCGCTCGTTGCGCCATCTAATGTGAAACGATCGGGCGTTGTAAAACGCGAAAAAAATTCGAGCGCAATATCTGAACAAATTATTTAATTTTTAATAAGTTTAATTATTAATATTTATTTTCATAATTAAACTTATTTTTTATTTTGCTAAATGTAAATACAAATATCTTATTGTATAAATATTTAATATTAATAATTTAATTAGTTGTTTAATTTAACTTCTTGTTTAATAAATGAGCGGATGTAGTACTCAAAATGTACCTTATTATATAATATTTTAGTTTTCAAAATTGTCAAATTACAAACAGAAATTTTGGTGTGACTTTTACAGTTATAAAGTAACTATTTAATGGAAATAAAAGCTTTAAAAAATTGATATTGTAACGCAATTATTATAATGCTCAAATCATAAAATATTTACATTATCCATGTCTGCTAATACAATATAATATTTTATTTTTATTTTTATTTATTTTTATTGGGCTCAATACAGACCCTGGGTCCAAAATCCAATGAAATCGTCTATTGGCCCCCCTCAAACCTTTCAACTTTATCTGAAACACTTTTCCAATAAACCAAGACGTCAATTGACACTTAACGAAGATTAACACAATAACATTTAAACGACACCCAACGATAAAGGGATCATGGCGACACTGATTAAATCGACATAGAACATTAAAGGTTAACACCCTGTTAACACCGAACCAACATCCAACGATGAGGATCAATTTCCAACCTACACTAAACATTGAGGCTTAATCCTCAACCTACACTTATCATTGAGAATAAACTCTCAATATACACTCATCATTGAGGATTAAACCCACAACTTACCTAAACCTTAATGGTCAACACTCAATCTACACCTAAATTTAAGTGTTGACACTTAACTTTGATGACAAATACTAAACTTACGCCCAAATTTGAGTGTTAACTTAGTGTTAACACTCAAATTGGGTGTCAACTATCAAAGTTGAGTGTACTTTTTCATAAGGGATTTATTCGATATTTTGGATAAATTCTTTTAAGCCGACTACCCTGATAACCGCCAACGATAGAAAACGATAAAAAATTTCTTATCGTTTTTAATACGGTTAGTGAATCGTTTATTTACGGTACCTATCAGAAACTCACGTTACAAAATACCTAGGATCCTATCGTAAATGTCTTATCAGCTATACATCAGTTTTTATCGTTTTTAATACGGTTAGTGAATCGTTTATTTACGGTACTCTATCAGAAACTCACGTTACAAAATACTTAGGATCCTATCGTAAATGTCTTATCAGCTGCACATCAGTTTGTATCGTTTTTAATATGGTTAATGAATTGTTTGAATTGGTTTTAGTCAATTCATTTCAATCGTTACGAATCGTGAATTAAGGAAACAGATTCATATTGATTCATTTCTTTCGATCGGTTTTTATCGTTTTGAAGAATGCCGGGAACGGGGCAACTAGCGCCAGGAGTCGGAAGCCGCTGGGCTCGGTTTTCGGTGTCCGGGGCGACTACCGCCAGGAGGTCCTTATATGAAGAGATCCCTCCAGTTACGATACTGGATTTCTCTGCTTTTTGCTTCACAGGGGGGTCTGCTTATATATTACGACTGGATGTATTTTAAATACGAGAAGCGTTTTTCATCATGCGCGGTTTAGAGGCATTGTCGCGAACTATTGATGCGGATTCAATTTATATCATTGATATACGATAGAAAACGAATCGATTTGCTGCCGTAAAGAAGATGATAAGTTGTATGTCAGAAAATCCTGATAAGAAACGATAGATGTATCGGTTCGGTTAAGTCATATAAATATCGATAAGATGTCTATTATTTTATTCTTATATATATCCGTATAATGCATACGATAAAATTATTACCATAAATAACGATACATATTATATCGTGTATATCCTGGTAAAAATTACCGTTAGAAACGGATAGAACGTGCATTCTATCCGTTTCTGACTGTTTTACTATGCGTTTCTTTCCCTGCAATTACGGATAGAAACAGATGAAAAGTGTTGCAGATTCTATAAGACTGTGTACGCAAAGACAATAGGAAAGGTTAAACTGCATCTAACTGATTCCTAACGGAACGGAACTTATCCGAATCTATGCGCAAACGTAATTACGAATCTTAGGGTGCTGTCACATGCAGGACGGAATTTCGGAAAACGGAATCTCGGAATCATTCTGATTGGTTAGCCCCATGGAGCACAGTACAAGCCCCATGGGGCTAACCAATCAGAATGATTCCGAGATTCCGTTTTCCGAAATTCCGTCCTGCATGTGACAGCACCCTTATCCGTTTCTATACGCAACCAGTTTTGAATGTCTATCCGCATCTGATTGCGGAACCGGACAGAATATCTATCTGCATTTGTCGACGTAACGTTTACTTATCCGCTCTATCTGTTTCTTACTGAAAATGCGTATACGCTTTCTATCCGTTTCTTACTGCAAATACGTATTCTATCCGTTTTTTTTTTACAGAAAAACAGATAAATATCTATCTGCATTTGCATGTAATTGTGACTTGCTTGCTCTATCCGTTTCTAAGTGCAATTGCGTATAAAATTGCGAAAAATTGTTAATAGTTAAACTTCCTGACGTTACGTATATTTGTCGAATTCCTAATATATTTAATATGTAAATGTTGGCAGCCTATCTTTCTAATAACTATTAATTTTGTTATCTTTAATAAAATTACTAATATTTGTAAATAAATTACATTTAATACATTAATAGCTAAGTCGAGTAACGTGTCATCAACTATGTATTAATACAATCAAATGTAAAAAATATAATTAAGTCGAGCGAGGTCAAATACGGTCGGGCTGGATCTTAGTGCCTAATAATTTTATGTAAATTTTATATACATTTATTTATATACATACAATTATTATAGGCACTAAGATCCAGCCCGACCGTATTTGACCTCTCTCGACTTAATTGTGTGATTCATATATTGGTCTAGTTTTCATTTATATATTGTAAACAATATATTTTATTCGACATTACAATAACCAAATTAATTATTATTTACACAAAATCTCTACCTAATCTCCCTGATGCGTACAGAATGGGGATAGAAACATATAGGATTCGTATCCGTAGTTGCAGACAAATTCCTGTAGGTCGACATTGCGTACAGATGTAGATGAATGCGGTATCCGCATTTACGGATAGATACCGTCAGCATCTGATGCGGACAGAAACATACAGGATTTGTATCCGTAGTTGCAGACAAATTCCTATAGACCGACATTGCGTACAAATGCAGATGGATGCGGTATCCGCATTTACGGATAGATACCGTCAGCATCTGATGCGTACAGACTGCGGACAGAAACATACAGGATTCGTATCCGTAGTTGCAGACAAATTCCTATAAGTCGACATTGCGTACAAATGCAGATGGATGCGGTATCCGCATTTACGGATAGATACCGTCAGCATCTGATGCGTACAGACTGCGGACAGAAACATACAGGATTCGTATCCGTAGTTGCAGACAAATTCCTATAGGTCGACATTGCGTACAGATAAATGCGGTATCCGCATTTACGGATAGATACCGTCAGCATCTGATGCGTACAGACTGCGGACAGAAACATACAGGATTCGTATCCGTAGTTGCAGACAAATTCCTATAGGTCGACATTGCGTACAGATGCAGATGGATGTGGTATCCGCATTTACGGATAGATACCGTCAGCATCTGATGCGTACAGAATGCGGACAGAAACAGACAAGTTTTTCTATTGCAAAAGCTTATAGATGCTGTATGCCGATAGATTTCCATTAAATACAGTTACATTTTCTGTCTGTATTTGCAGATACAATAGTGCTGCTTACAGAAACGGATAGGGCTAGAATTTTCTTTTCAAGCTTGCAGTTACAGCGGATAGGATTCCGTTACATACCGTCACAAATTCTATCTGTTTCTAACTGTTTCTAACGGAAATTTTTACCAGGGTATACTAATATTGCATATAATTCGGGATCGCTGTAATGACATTTATTTTAATCTCCCCAGATAACAAAATGCCCGCAAAGTGAGCTCACGACGCGTACACGTCGTGCGGATAATTTGCACGGCGTGAACTCACGGTGCTAGACAGATGCGTCCTCAAATGATGCTCATATGACTCGCACGCGTGAGTGCTGCATGCATGCGGGTCATACCCAGCGAGAAATGACCCATCGAATCGACATCAAATTGACGTCGAAAACGTATATCGAAAAGTAATTGAAATATTCATCGATCTCGATGGAAATGTGGTATCACTTTCGATGACTTTTCAATTCAGAATAAATCGATTTCGACTCGATATTGATTACTATTTCCTCACTGCAGCTATTATTAGAAACCATAAAACATGATCTTTTTCTTGTATTATGCATTAAAATAAATAAATATATTCACATTCCACTACTTATGTGTTTAATAGCGTATATCGAAAATATATCAAAAATTATCTATTTATTTCTCCCCAATATCTTTATTAGAAGAGCACAAAACTTACAATAGAAATAATTTTTACAATTAATTTATTTATCTAGGTAGAATTGCACATATATGCACATTTATTATTACAAAAATATATTACTTAAGTCTAGATAGAGTTGCATATATATGTATTTATTATCAAAAACATATATTATTTAAGTCGCTAGATAGAGTTGTACATATGTATTTATAACTGCAAATATATATTATTTAAGTCTAGATAGAGAATATATATTGCACATATTGTATATTTATTATCACAAAAAAAAACAGATTTGACAGATTGACTTAGTGCAATTAACATAGATTGATTCAGTGTAATTAAGATTTAGGAAAGTTTGTCATTGAATGAAGTTTGTCATTAATGCATTTTTTTTAACAAAGTCAATTCGTTTAAATTAAAAATAAATGATTAAAAGTAAAAGTAAATGGTTATTTTATATCCCAAGTAAATTGCGCCATAACTTGTTCCTAATATACTGATCATATGTACGTCAAAATATAAATAGTCTTGTATGCAAAATGTAAAAAAAGACATAAATTGTAAACAAATTAATATTAGAATTAGTAGAACAGATGTGTATTTAATTTTCTCTCTTTTATGAGTCTATATTTTTGAAATGTTTGACTTTGAGAATAAAATGTCTGTACAAAATCAACATCTCTAACAATAAGTTAAATAACTGTTGAAATAGATATAATATAAACACTTGCTATGTTAAATGTCATAAATAGCATATAATAATTACTGATATACCCTTATGGAAAAATGCACTCAACTTTTGGTGTTAAAAAAAAACTGTTAAAAAAACACCATAGAAAAACTCTTAAAGTTGGGAGTGATTTCGGACCGCCAATTGAAGGTTAACCATCATTTGAAGGTTAATCTTTAATTGGCGGTTATACCCAATTTTAAGGGTTTTTCTTTGGATGATGGTTAACCTTGAAGTGATAGTTAACCTTTAATTAATGGTTAATCCTTAAAATGACGGTATAAACCCTAAAAATATGAATCCTCAAATGAAAGTAACAAATATGGCGTCCCAATGAAAATCTCTTAAGGGCTCCGCTCGCTGAACCGGACTCCTCGCCTCGACTCTCCCTCTCAGACGCTAGCTGCCGCAGCTCTCCCCAGCTCTCCCTTTCCTGGCAGTGAGCTCTCCCTGGTGATCCGACTCTCGCTCGGTTGGTCTCCAGAACACGTGCCGCAACGATCAATCCGTTAAGAAAGAGGTAAACAGACTCGACACGTTCGAAGAAACGCAAGCAAGTGCGGCCATGACACCTAACGAGTGAGGAAAGAGGTGGGGCCGGCAGGGGCTCTTTGAGAGTGGCAACTCGCGCATCGCGCCATCTAATGTGAAACGATCGGGCGTTGTAAAACGCGAAAAGAATTCGAGCGCAATATCTGAACAAATTATTTAATTTTTAATAAGTCCAATTATTAATATTTATTTTCATAATTGAACTTATTTTTTATTTTGATAAATGTAAATACCTTATTGTATTAATATTTAATATTAATAATTTAATTAGTTGCTTAATTTAACTTCTTGTTTAATAAATGAGCGGATGTAGTACTGAAAATGTACCTGTTATATAATATTTTAATTTTCAAAATTGTTAAATTACAAACAGGAATTTTGTTGTGACTTTTACAGTTATAAAGTAACTAGAAATGGAAGCCTAAAAAAATTAATATTGTAACGCAATTATTATAATGCTCAAATCATAAAATATTTACATTATCCATGTCTGCCAATACAATATAATTTTTTATTCATATTGTATTTTATATAATGGCAAGTTATTATATATTTGACAGGCAAATCAAAATAGCTTCGAATCGATATCGAAATGATGAAATATCGATGTCTTAACAAAAAATACATAATTTGCCTGTTTACAGTCTGGCGCGATGAATGTATGTCACAAATAATCTCTTCTTTTAAAAAATGTCATAAAGCACAAACATCGAAATAAGCTCCAAATTTCGAGCATTATTTCGATATGGATGTAATATCGATGATTTCGACGTCAATTTGACGTCGATTCGATAGGTCATTTCTCGCTGGGTATGAGCATCAATTGCTCTCACCTTGTACCCTACTTTTTAATATATATATATATATATATATATATATATATATATATATATATATATATATATATATATATATATATAATATGTACTATTGCAGTTATAAAAACGTTAAATTAAAAAAGACCAAATATATATTTATTTATAAACATTTTTATTTTAAAATTTGCACACACGTAAGTGCCGCATGCGTGCGGCTCATATGAGCATCAATTGCTCTCACATATATTATACATACATATATACGCTCTCATACATTTTATAAAGTTGAATCTCACTGAAATCTCAATACAATCATATCTCGATACGACAGCAATTATTGAAACCGACAAGTTTAAAGGACCCCGTACCAAACCACGGGAAAATGGATTCCGGTCAAATTGGCTAAAAATTTAGTATGATGTAGTTCATGACGTCCTGGTGAAAAGTGACCATGCATGGGCACAAAGTCCAAACATGGAGTTTTCGAGTTACAGAGCGTCAAACATCGGGAAAATGGGTTTATCGACTCATGGTAGTACTTAATATGTGTACGGTCATGCTGGTGTGTGCCTGTGCGTGTGTGTGTGTGCGTGTGAGTTAGTGTGTGTAGGTGTAAATAATATCACGCGAAATATCACGATGAACCCATTTTCCCGATGTTTGACACTCTGTAACTCGAAAACTCCATGTTTGGACTTTGTGCCCATGTCACTTTTCACCAGAACGTCATATAAACTACATAATACTAAATTTTCAACCAATTTGACATCTTCCCGTGATTTGGTGCAGGATCCTTTCGACAACGGACGAGAACTCGTGCTGCTGCTGATGCTGTCGCCTGGATGTCCAACGCGCAGATCGTAGGATATCAGGTATGTAGAACGCAAGGATGAATGGCGCGCAGAGCAAAGATGTCCAGCGCGCAGATCGTAGGATATCAGGTATGTAGAACGCAAGGATGAATGGCGCGCAGAGCAAAGATGTCCAGCGCGCAGATCGTAGGATATCAGGTATGTAGAACGCAAGGATGAATGGCGCGCAGAGCAAAGATGTCCAGCGCGCAGATCGTAGGATATCAGGTACGTAGAACGCAAGGATGAATGGCGCGCAGAGCAAAGATGTCCAGCGCGCAGATCGTAGCCCATACAGCACAGATTGTTGCAAAAAGCTTTCAGAAAGGTTTTAAAGTTGCAGAAAGCTTTCAGAAAGGTTTGAAACCTTTCTGGAAGCTTTCTGCAACAATCTGTACTGTACGGGAGGATATCAGGAACGTAGAACGCAAGGATGAATGGCGCGCAGAGCAAAGATGTCCAGCGCGCAGATCGTAGGATATCAGGTACGTAGAACGCAAGGATGAATGGCGCAACAAAACACCTAAAAAAAAACACCTCATCTTCTTGATCATATTCCGTCGCCTGCTGTATTAATTGGAATCGACTGCGTTGCAGTGAAAAGATAGAAACGTTTCACACGAAAAAAAGATTTCAGACATATTGTTAATGCAATATTACAAAAAAACATGGTGCAGGTACGAGCTTTACCTTTCGTTTAATTATCCGATTCGTATTCGGTCATCTCCTCGGATGTACACTCTTGATCATCGGTTCCATCGTCTTCGGGATCTTGCTCTTCTGTTACAATTGCATTTTTTTTAATTCTATTACGTATTCTCTGCTTTGCCGCACGCAAAACCTCTTGCATGTCCATTTTAAATTCCATTTTGCTCTCTGGCCCTTTGAAGAACGGACAATTTTGAGCTGCAACTGAAAGATAAAAATAAACATTTGTAAAGTTACACTACAAAGTTACATGGCTAATTCACCATTAAATTTTCGTAGTCGGTTTTCTTAGTTCCTTTTTTGTTTGTTTACAAAAATTAATGAAAAAAAAAAGTGAGAAAACTGTGAAAATTTATACTGTAGATTTTAATGGGTTAATCAATGGAAAACATTTTGGTACAACTCCAGTTATTTGCCATTTGGTATAAACAAATAAAAATTGAGTTGAAATTTTTCAATAGAAATTGTAGGACAATTTTTGCAACGATTGGTTGTATATTATATAAAAAATGTCTTACGATATAGGATATTGACAATTTTTGTATCGCCAAAATTTCTTGACTCAGCACCACCAGACCACGTAAACTTATTGACCAACTCGTCAGTCATAATCTCCTTTAGAGAGGAATGTAAAAAGTCACGCAATTTTGAGCCTCCTAAACTTTTCAAATGATGATACTGAAATAATAAAATAATGTATGTTTCAATATTGTATCCAGGTAAAAATCAAGTAACTAATAAATATTACATAAATGTTACATAAATATTACATAAATATTACATTTCAATTACATATAATTGAGAAATTATAGTAGGTATTGTAGATGCAATGGATTCATTAATAATTAAGCTACTCACCATTTTCTTACGCGCACTTCTTTGGGAGTCGCTTTCCATTTCATCGAATTGGTCTAGCGTATTGAGCGGAAAGCCCTCGAGCGGTTCGTTAAAGCTTCTGGTTACATTTACTTCGCCTACTTTCTGCAGTAACACTTCCTCCAGTATCTGTTGACCTTGCTGCATCAATTGCTTATGCCCTTCGAGTAATTCATTCATTTGTTTTTCTAGTATCCTAATGCGAAAAATTCATAGTTATAATATATTATTTTTACAATTGATTATTCACATGAAAGGCTGAATATAACACATTTCAAATATTTCCATATGTTACTCACGTTAATCTCTCAAGGATTTCATTTGAGTTACGTGTATCAATAATCGAGGCGGCACTGTTAACTTTTAAAGAGGTAAGATGCGTTAGATTCGTCTCTTTCGGAGAATTAGAAATTGGAGAGTCTAATCCGGAAGAGAACTCATCCGGAACAGACAATGTTTCTTTCCTAAACAAAAAAATATTAAAAAACAGGAATAAAATTGTTAATAAAATAAATAAGTATGTTTGTAAAGTATTTATTGCTTCTATTTTATATTTATATTATATTGCCACTTATCAAGTAAAAATTTCAAATTTACTTTACGTTTATTTAATGTTAAAGTTTACAGTTAAATTAAATTTATTATTAATAAGAGAGAGAAAGAGAGAGAGAGAGAGAGAGAGAGAGAGAGAGAGAGAGCTAGTAAAAATAACATAGTCAAAATAATGTCAAAGTGACATCAAATTGATGAGAATTGTACACGTCATTATGATAATGTTTTTACCACGAGTCGCAAAATAAAGCCTTGAGAATCAGATTTTGTCAGTAAGTGCCTAATGTCTCGGGAAACTCCGGGTCCCAAAAACCTTTAAAAAGATTATATTTATTATATATAATATATAAAAAATGATAATAAAATAAAATATTATACCTGGTGGTGTATTTGGTCGTTCATATTTGTGTCGATGTCGCGAGATTTGATTCTTTCGTTTTTGCAATTGTTCTTCCGACAATCCCAATTTGTTATAATACTGAAAATCGAATATCACGAATTACTTTTTTATGAGAAAAATATTTATTTTTATTTATATTTATAATTTATTTATTTATATTTATTTATTTATATTTATTTATTTATTCATACTTATACAACTATACTGTTAATATTGCATTAATTACTTCTCTGCATTCCCAGCAATCCTGGCCGTTTAATTTTGCTCTGTCAGCTTTACATCGCATGTTAAGCTCTGAAATGTCCTTTCTTTTTGACAATCTGTAAATAATGTTTTTATTAGATATATAAAAGCAACTTACACACACACATTATCACAATTATTAAGTAATATTTACACATTAAACTTATTCAATAATATCTTTTTTTCGGGTGGCTTGTTTTCGGCGTCATCCAAATTGAAATTATCCATTTTATTTCTATTTGCAGTTTGTTCTGCAGGCAGATAAAAAGTTTCGTCTTCGATATCGGTCTTGTTATGTACTTTTATTGATGAAAGATAACTTGTGTTAACTTTATCTTTCAATGTACTAACATTTTCTATTTGCGTAGAAGTATGTTTAGGTGAAGGACATAATCCAAAATCTATACGTTTTACAGGAATTTTCCTCTTGAGTTTTAAATACTGTTTGACTTTAGACGCAAGGGTAGGACTTTGCGTAGGACTAGGATAGATCACATCTTCGGAAATTTCACTAGTGTTGTTCACTAGTGTTGTAGCACTATTTTCAGTTGCATTTGCATTATTTTTGACTGGATAAAATGCAAGTCTAGATCTTTTCCTTCGATATGGTCTAGAGTCGAGTATTGATGGACTATTATTTTCGTCGGTATTTTTGTGCAAAGATTCATTAGTATCTGATGCAAATTCCGTATCGGAACCTAATTCCAATAATTCTTTATCCTTTGTTTTCGTACAAAGTGTATCAACTGCCATTTGGGATGAAGTATGTTTAGGCGAAGGACATAATCCAAAATCTATATGTTTTGCAGTTTTCCTCTTGAGTTTTAACCACTGTTTGACTTTAGACGCTTTAGACGTAACACTTTGCGTAGGACTGACTTCTATTACATTTTCGGAAATTTCAGAAGTATGTTTAGGCGAAGGACATAATCCAAAGTCTATACGTTTTACAGGAATTTTCCTCTTGAATTTTAAATACTGTTTGACTTTAGACGCAAGTGTAGGACTTTGTGTAGGACTAGGATAGATCACATCTTCGGAAATTTCACTAGTGTTGTTAACTAGTGTTGTAGCACTATTTTCAGTTGCATTTGCATTATTCTTTACTGGATAAAATGCAAGTCGAGATCTCTTCCTTCGATATGGTCTAGACTCGAGTATTGATGGACTATTATTTTTGTCGGTATTTTTGTGCAAAGATTCATTAGTATCTGATGCAAATTCCGTATCAGAACCTAATTCCAATAATTCTTCATCCTTTGTTTTCGTACAAGGTGTACAAGGTGTAACTGCCATTTGGGATGAAAAATGGCTACGAAATCACATAGATATATAATGTTTAATCGATAAATTAAAAAAAGTTTACACATAAATAATACCGAATTTTGCTTGTATTCTATAACAGAGAAAGTCTAGAACAGGAAAGATGATAAACGACGGTTTTGACGTCATATTGACATCATTTTGACTAGGCTGTTTTCAGTGTGAAAGAGAGAGAGAGAGAGAAAGAGAGAGAGAGAGAGAGAGAGAGAATGAAAACATTTAATTATATACTATTATCATCTACTTACGAATTTTCATACGTGATGACTTCTGGATTATTTAATTTTTTAAATGTATTTGGAATATTCTCTTTCTCCGATTCATTCATACATTTTTGTTCGCCCCCGGAATTTTTGGTCATCAGTCGTAGTCGGTTCAATTCCTGCTTCATGTGCTTCACAGATTGGCCACTCTTCGATTTATTTGGACGTTTAAATTCTTTGTCCGAAGATGTTCCCGTCTTAGAGGTTTTAATATTGTACTCGAAGTTTCAGTGCTCGAAGTTTTGGAAACTTTATTTTCTTCTATTTTATTCCCCATGCTACGATTTCTATCCAAAATTTCATTTAGATTCGTCTCTTTTAATCCAGAAGAAAGCCCATCCGGAACAGACAATGTTTCTTTCCTGAACAAAAAATGTAAAAAAAACGTGAAGAAAATTGTTACTAAAATAAATAAATATGTTTATAAAGTATTTATTGCTTCTATTTTGTATTTATATTACATTGCCGCTTATCAAGTAAAAATTTCAAATTTACTTTATGTTTATTTAATGTTGAAGTTTACAGTTAAATTGAATTTATTATTAATGAATAGATACATTTGATAATTAATATACTATTATCATCTACTTACGTTTTTTCACACATGACTTCTTGATCATTATCTGACTCATTAACATGTATTTTGTCGTCTTTGGTACTCTCAAACTTTTTGGCTATCAGTCGTAGTCGGTCGATTTCCTCCTTCATGCGCTTCATGGATTGACTACTCTTACATTTTTTTTTTGGACGTTTAGACTCATCGTCCGAAGATGTCATCAACTTTCTTGAAGGTTTTAGTACTCTACCAGTGCTCGAAATTTTTAAAACTTTTTTCTTTTCTTCCACTTTGTTATCCATGTTGCTACGATTTCAATGAACAACAAAATGTAGTGTTTTGAAACTGCATTTTATTTTTAACAAATGTTAATCTTATGTTTTTTGTTGAAAGCAATAATGTTGCTCTTTATTTAAATAAACATTGCACACAAAAAGAAATGAAATGTGAATAATATATAGAATTTCTATGCGGATTGTGTAGTTTTTTTATTTTTGGAAGAGTAGTCGGTATAATTGTATTGCCTTCAGAATTTCTTGTATTTAATATTGAGGTACTATTAGGGGTGTAAGTAGAGATACGCATATCCACTCATTTGCAAGAACGCACTCTTCTTGGCCTTCTACACCACTCCACTTCGGCATTCTGTACATTTTGCCTTTGACATCGATCAAGTTGACTGCCTCGACTGCGTGTGACAGATTTAAGCAATGGTATACTCCTACAAAATCGGAAGTCAGTCCGACATCATATAAAGCAACCTGTGTACGAAATTTTTGTACAATAAAGAAAATATTTCTTTCCATTTGTACAATGTTTGTTATTAAGCAGACTTTAGAATTTTGAAGGAAAATGCAATTATCACGCATGGATGTTGAAAATGTTATTTTTCCAACTTGCAGCTTCCGAAATTGCTGGCAAAGGCAGACAGGGATGTGTTCTACTAGAGGACCCTCTGCATGAGGTTTAGAGCAACGAATTTGGATACGGTTATCTACGTGTGCAAAACTAAGATCATTTAGTTCGCACATTCTCTTATAGAATTGTTGGAGAGCGAGGTGCGGTTTTCGAATATATTTTCGAAATTCCGGCATATTGTTCTCGTAGCAAAATGCACTGAACGTTTCCAAAGAACCTAAATGCCTAACATCGTCGACTATGTGCAAAAGGCCATGTATATTATATGAAAGAAATTGTTCTCCGTATAGTTGCTCACACATATTGACGTAGGTCTCCAAAGCTTCTTGGCAGAATGCGTATATTTCTTCAGCCACGTTTTCAAAACTGAGAAGGCGTATCACGCAATGTAGCAAAATAAAATGGTGATAATATTCTTCACTAAAAACATTTTGCAGAACAGCCGGAGCAGTGTACAGTAGCAGTTGTCTAAATTCTGTGCCTTTGAAGTGATGGAACATAGACAATTTATTTGGGCGGCGATTGAATTCCGTGGGACAATATGATGTAAGTGTCGTCATTCTCGAATCAAGAATATCCAGTTGTCTTACGTTCAATTTTTGCGGTCCATACTTCCCGTGAATATGAGCAGAGAGAACTTTCTTAACATTTCCTACATACACAAGGTGTAAGCTTTCGAAAGGAACTTGCTTGACTAATCCCAACACCGGAGATAATGGACTTTGGCCTTTGTGATGATCTTCGTCTATCATATCACGGTACTCTTCATCCGTTCTTGGTGGATGTCGAATCCCTGGAAAAATCATCGCTCCCCGAAAACCAGGTTCTTCGCAACGATGACCTTGAACTTTGCATTTGGAACAGGCGTTTGATGATGTATGCCCATAATGATTTAAAGCAAACGCCCTTGCAGGTGCATCGGCAATAAAACACCGGACATTCAACGGAAGCTGTCGATTGCGTATGAAAATTCCACCTTCTTCACGTATATCCACAATTTCTTGAACAAACTGAGCGAAAAAATCAAATGCATTTGATGGTTTTTGTTTTCCTTTGAACACACCCGCTATTACAGGCTTTTTATCAATTAAATTTAAAATCCGATATTGAATAGGCAAAAATTGATCTGTGCCACTTCTGTGCATTTCAGCACCGTCGGTACTAAAATCTATTTCGATAGTTTCAGGCAACATATCTTCAGGAAGATTTTGCAGTTTCTTTTTAAGTGTGCATTTTAACCCCATATGTAGGTACTCTCCCCCAGGTATTTGTTGAACTTGCGTAGTAGCGACAGTAGTTGGAGTTTTTAATAACGTTCTCGTATCCTTGGGTAGACAAAGCAGGTTGAACGGGAACTCACGTAATGTTTTAAGCAGTACATTTCCCTGTTTATGTTTTAAATTTATTGCTAAAAATGTATTTTTTAATATCCTCTTCTTCATATCTGCAAGGTTTTGTAGTACATTGTCGTTCTCATCTTCTGAAGAGCTCGATGTATTATTGTGTTCTTCTATATTATCGTATCCCACTTCTTCTCCATTGTTTTCACCGTCCTCTTCTTCTTCTTCAGTACTTCCACCATCTGCTGCTTCTTCCTCACTATCCTTTACTTCTTCACCTCTGTCAGAAGTTTGTTCATCGTCACTATCAGTAGATTGTTCCTGATTGTTCCTGATTGTTCCTGGTTCATTCTCTGATACATTTTCTGATGTGGAATTAGAACCATCAAAATCCTGAGCTATTGATACAGAGCCTCTTCGGTGGCCTGAGATTACAGACAACCGCCTTCTTTTGTGCCTCTCACTGAGGTTAACGAATCTCTTGAATTTCATAGACATCCTCGTCGATGTAAAATTCGTCTATTATTGATCAAGTATGACCTTGAAAATAATTTTTAGGATATGTATCTTATTTAAACATTTTGTACCAATAAAGCAAGCGCAAACACAGACGTGAGAGCAGAGATAAGGCAAAATTATTTTCATTTAATAATCGAAGCCCTATTATATTTAGAAAAGAGTAAAACTGCCTGAATAGAATAAAGCTGCCAAATTTTTATTTAAAAACAAATTAAAATAAAATACACTGCTCCAAAAAAGTTGGGGATCACTTTTGCGCGCGCGCGCGCAACCACACACACACACACACACACACACGCGCGCGCGCGCGCGCGCGCTCACGCGCACGCACACGCACACGCACACGCGCGCGCGCGCGCTCACGCGCACGCACACGCACACGCACACGCACACGCACACGCACACGCACACGCACACGCACACGCACACGCACACGCACACGCACACGCACACGCACACGCACACGCACACGCACACGCACACGCACACGCACACGCACACGCACACGCACACGCACACGCACACGCACACGCACACGCACACGCACACGCACACGCACACGCACACGCACACGCACACGCACACGCACACGCACACACGCACACACACACACACACCCCGAGTAGAAATCCGGGCATCCCATATTCAATGCTGGCCCCGTATGGGCATTACTAAGGTATCCAAAATAAGGGATTGTCAAATTCAAACCCATTTAGGACCTAGTTAGAACTTAGTTTTTGTTTTTAATTTGGGCATGTCTGACTATAGCCCACACAGGGTCCAGTTTGGTCACGATTTTTCTCCCAAGACAGTTTAATGTAGGATTTCCTAGTTGTAGCTCATACAGGGCCCAGTTTGGTCATGATTTTTCTCCCAAGACAGTTTAATGTAGGATTTCCTAGTTGTAGCCCATACAGGGCCCAGTTTGGTCACGATTTTTCTCCCAAGACAGTTTAATGTAGGATTTCCTAGTTGTAGCTCATACAGGACCCAGTTTGGTCATGATTTTTCTCCCAAGACAGTTTAATGTAGGATTTCCTAGTTGTAGCCCATACAGGGCCCAGTTTGGTCACGATTTTTCTCCCAAGGCAGTTTAATGTAGGATTAAATAAATTAAATTGCGATATCTCCCTAAATAATTGGCGGACAGTTTTTTTTTTCCATTTGAAAGTGCGAAGTCCGTACTTTGATGATATCAATAATTTTGATAGATATTCGGTGTTTTTCGAGCTAATTTTACTGTATTAACGTCATTTTTTCTTAGTAATCCGATTCCATATAGAATAATTTAACCAATAAATAAAATAAAAAATTACAAGAAACTGCATTATGGGGTTTCTGGAAAATTGTGAGAAATTCTTACATATATATTCAGAAAATACGAAATTTCTGACAAATTATATGGCAGACTTTTTCAGAATAAAAGCTGCTTAAATTGTCCAAGCTATATGTGTAAACTTATTGTAAAATGGTATTATTCAGGTATAAATATGATATGAAAACTCGATCAGAACAGTTGAACAGTTAATGTAGGTACAGAACAAACATTCAAAATTATGAAATGGAAATGTTCTAAAACAGCATGTTACGAGATAAATTAATCCTAACATACAGTTCCGTAGTAGTAACTTTATTAACATATAGTGACAATTAATTACGTGTGTACCCTGGTAGAAAAGAGATATTCCAATTGACTAAAGTGCATTTATTTCTACAGTAAATTTTGATTTCTTTCAAATCGATTCTGATTCTGATATAAATTAGGCTTTAATCGATATCAATATTATCAATCATATTCAGTAGCTTCCCTCCATGATATAAATATTAAAAATATATATGTCAAATTGGTATTTACAATGCTCAACAAAATTAAAGGATCACTTAAAATGCACTACTCACTTCAAATCATTGTCATCATAACTCATTGTCAGTGAAGAAATATGGTAGCGTAATGATTAAAAAAGCACTTCAAAGAGGAAATGTTAAATTTTACGATAAAATCAATAAAATTTGGAGAATAAATTTCGTTCTCCCCGTACACGCCATCAAAGTTGAAGTTTATTCTTCAATTTTGCAAAGTCCATTTTAAATTAGCGCTGTTTGTAGTAAGTTCTTCGCAGAGAAACGAGCTTTGAAGCATTCGAAATCTAAGGATTTAAGCTTTATAAGCGTTTCTCTGCAAAGATTTTACTACAAACGGCGTTAATTTAAAACAGACCTTGCAGAATTGAAGAATAAACTTCAACTTTGATGGCGTTTACGGGGAGGACAAAATTTATTCTCCAAATTTTATTGATTGTATTGTAAAATTTAACATTTTATTTTTAAGGCTCCAGGGTACTCGTCGCGGCCATGTTAGAATGTGAAAAAGAAGCGAGAAATGATACGTTGAGAATTCTTGCGTCGTATTTCCAAATAAAAAGATATTTGCTTAAAATAACACGTCAGGTAAAGATCACCTTAAATTTTAAATAGAACCTCCTATTTTTATTGCATATTCTTGAAGCCCTCGTCGAGACGTTTTTAAAACATTATAACAAAGCCATAATATATGCCATTTAATTTTTAATCGTTTACTTTAATTTGATTTATTAAATAAAATCTTCTTGTGCCCCCAAGTAGCGCCTTTAGGCGTTCTCTTTAGTTATTCTTAGTAACTTTATTATACTTTACATGTTTAATTTTAAAATATATTTAATACTATGTTATATTGTGTTGATATATAAATCTTATTCGTATATCAACGACGCTATCTGAACACAAGGTGAAGATTTCAAAGTTAAAAACGGTTAAAAATCAAATGGCGTATATTACGCTTCTAGTTTTGACTGCTGCGTTTAATTATTCGACAAAATCGTTCATGCTCGACAAGATTAGTATTCATTGTATATCACTGTATTGTTGTTGCGGTTTTTAATATTTGCTAGTTAATAAATTTCAAGATTTTTGAACACCATAAGTATACATTATATACGAATATAAGAAAGAAAGAAGCAGCAGAGTCAGAGGATCAGTGCTAGCGTGTTCGATCATCGAAGTCAAGCGACGTCGGGCGGGGATACTAGTTTGATGGATGACTGGCTGAGAGAGAGCGGATTTTCGGATGCCTATAAGCCTAGCAGTTCGAAAAAGATGGGTAATATTCGTCTGTTAATTTTCAGACGGATATCTGATTATTTAAAAAATTAAAATTTAAATTTAAAAAATTTAAGGTGATCTTGACCTGACCTTGAAGACGCCACCCATAGTCAAACTGATAAGGTCAGTAAATAGATCTTTTTAAACCCTACAACTTTTGTATAATACACTTTTTCGAAAATGTCTTGTTTTTTAAATATTTCACCGGTTCCAGACTTTTTAAAAATCTAATAGTATAAAATCTGTCTTTATGATTAAACTCATAGAAAAGAAACACGATCATAAATTATAATCATAGTTATAATCCCGATGAAAATATTTTACTAAAAGTACTATATGAAATCGATAAAAAGTAAAATAAAAGTTATTAAAAAATTAATAAATATATTTCAAAATGTGAATCATAATTTTCTTTATGTAATGTAATGTAATGTAATACTGTAAAATGTAAGGAAAAATCTAGTTAAATTATACTTGAAAGTTAAAAAATAATAATTTTTTTAAATATTAGATATGAAACTTATTGAATTTAATTGAAAAATGAATTTTAAATATTGATGTAATAATAATGAAATAGGGTCAATTGATAGAGAATTTCAAATAATACATTTCAGTGAAAGTTTATTATATTTTCAATAAAATATTTCCATTAGGGTGTCGTGATTTTTCTAGAAGATAACCGATTCATAGCAAATCGCCCCAACATACCAATTAGAAAAATTATATTATAAATTATTAGATGCATTTCTAGCGTATTATACTTACAATTTATAGAAAATTAGATATAATAATATATATGTGTATCCGGCCACTACGTCGTGTGATGAGAGCCTTCTTTTTTTATAATTTTTCCTATTTTGTGTAAGACTCGGGCCGCCGAGCCACAGGTTACATAACAGAATATTTCCAACTAACGGACAGAGCCAAAGGCTTGAGGATAAGCCAATCAATCAATAATAGTAAATCTGCAATCAATAATAGTAAGCCATTAGAAAGTTAATTATAAAAGTATTAAACTATACACAGTAAAAAATAAAATGTTGATTGTAACATTTTTCAAATGTCCCAGAAAGTCCACTCTAAATTTTAAGTTAAAATAACTCATTCATCGTGTGTTAAAGGATTATACTTTCCACTTATTTTTGTTTATATTTATATATTTTATTTATATTTTTTATGCGATATATATTTTTTGTTTTATTTATTTATTTTTAAACATAATAAATAGTTGATAATAAACCGTATTGGTGTCATGAAAGGAATACCTTAAGAAACAATCGAAGTCGCGTCGTCGCGGTCAACAGTTCGCCGTTTTTCGACCTCGATCTCGAACCTCGATCTCGAATTCGCGCCGATCGATTCCTGCAAAGGCGACAACATCCGAATTAAATATCAGCGGAGTCAGGATTGTACTCTCGATTTCTCTGTTTACAAAGCGGGTGGGGGAGGATGACTCACCTTTTTTACGAATTGGAAAAATCTTGATGATCCTCGACGCGACCGCGTAATCCAGTTCTCAATCAAGAACTGCCATTTCTCTCCGGCGTCGCCGATTCGATATTCCGTTTTCCTCGGTGTGTCTCGCGCGCGCCGCAACACCGATTCCTTGCCACTCTCCTTTCCCCGGCCACGGGCACGGGACTCACGGGACTCACGCGCGACACTTTCGCAGATCACTTTGATCGTTTGATCCACGACGAGCCGAAGAACTCGGCGTCAATCGATCAGCTCAATCCTCCTCCTTACGACGGCGACAAGGGGCGGACAGGCGGACACGCGTGAGACCGCGTGAGCGGAAGCGTCCCGTTGAAATGTAGGCTGCGGTCCAGTTAATGCTCTATAAATGATTCGAAGCATTTTCTTCTCTTTTCTTTCAATGAAGAAAGAAGAAGACAAAGAACGCTTCGAAGCATTTGTAACGTATCAAATGGATCGCAGCCATGGCGATCGCGCGATCGCGATCGCGATCGCGCGCGGACACGCGAGATTTTTAAAATTCACCGCCAGACGGATAGGCAAGGCTCGAGGTCAGGATAAGTCAGGAAGGCGTGGATGGTCCGTGAGGGCAGAAAGATATACACGGAAAGATACACGGGAAAGCACTCGGATACAGAGCACGCGGAGCACACGAAATGTTACCGCGAGGACATTCAAATCACGAAGGACGACAAATGACAATCCAGCCGCTGCTGCCGGCACGAGCGAGTCACGTAGGCGGGCGAACAATAAAAAGCACACAATTTGCATATAATTAAATAATATAATAAAAATAATAAAATGATATAATAAAAAAATAATAAATAAAATAATATAATATAAGAAATCGCGCGCGGATATTATAATATATTATATATAACAATTCGTGCGGGGTCATGTTACCTTCACGGCGTGATTATCACACCGTGCATGCACGAACGCATCATGCTCGCTTCACGAAGTGATTTTGGCATACGTAACCGAATTTATACGTATTTGTAACGTTTTTGCCATTTTATCTCATATTTAAATATTAATTTTATATGTAGTGCGATCTTTTACGATCAATATTATAATTCATCATCAATTATATATTAATCGTAAAAGATCGTACTATGCCATCATCCCAATCAGCAGACAATGTTTTTTAAATGTGTTTTTAATATTTATTTTTTATTAATTATACATTTATACAATCCATTGTAAAAATAATATTTATTTAATGTTTATTAAATATTTATTTCACAATGATTATTTATTTGAAGTAATGATTTAGAAAAAATATTTATTAAACATTTATTTAACGTTTATTTAATATTTCTTTTACATTAATAATTTATTTGCAATAATGATTTAAAAAAACATTTATTTAACATTTATTCGATATTAATTTCATATTTATTTTACATTACTTATATTCACTGGTTTCTGACATTCACCGGACATTAAGAAATATTATATCATATATCCAATTCAAAATTTTATTACCCTTTTTAAACTGAATTTGTTTCTTAAGATGATTTTTGAAAAATTATATATTTGCGCTGGTTATAACATATATGTAGACTATATATGTATAACACTTTATTGAATTAAGAAGTAGTCTACCACGTAAGGCAGTTGGCTCACGATCCAGAGGTCCCGAGTTCGAATCCCACCAAAGTGGTTTTTTTTTTCAGATTTTTCAGATATGAGAAAATATTTATAATCATAGACTGCATCTTAAGAAATAAAGTTAAAAAATAATAATACAATTTCGAAATAAATAATTTTTTGGTCGTTAAAATAAACGTTTTTAAACACTAAAAAAATGTCTTTTTAAACGTTAAAATAAACGTTTTTAAACGTTCAAAAAATGTTTTTTTAAATGTTAAAATAAATGTTTTTTTAATTAAAAAAAGCGAACTTAACCCATCATTTTTAACATTTTTAAAAATGTTTTTTAAAATGTTTTCCAAATGTTTTTAAAAATATTTTTAAAAACATTTTTTTGCTGATTGGGCACGTGTGTGTTCACTATGCTATTACGTGTGCGTAATCACTATGCCATCATGTGTGCGTAATCACTATGCCATCACGTGTGCGTAATCACTATGCCATCACGTATGCGTAATCACTGTACCATCACACGTGTAATCACACGTGATGGCATAGTGCGACCTTCTATGCGCGCACGTATGCCAAAATCACTTCGTGAAGCAAGCATGATGCGTTCGTGCATGCACGGTGTGATAATCACGCCGTGAAGGTAATATGACCCCGCACGAATTGTTATCTGGGTCATTTTTGACTCACATGTAACGATTGAACCTCCTTAAGGGGATCCTGCAGCCGTATGATTTACCGACATTATCGTTTTTAGATGGATCTTTTAATTGACTTTATAGAATTGCAAAAATCTTTTACAGAATTAAAGTCCGCACAAAAATCTAGGGTAACACGCGATTTTATACCAAAAACACCAAAAAATTAATAATATTACTTATTTGGGCACATACAGCTGTCACTTGACGACAATATTTGCTTAAAACAAAAATTCTGCAGTTTATACATATATACCCGGGAAAAAATGGAAGAGATCTGACCATGTCTGATTTGATAAAATGAGATACAACGAGATCTGAAATTCATGTAAAGTCAGATCTGATTGGATACAATTTTATCTCGCCAGATCTGCATGGCCATATCTGATCACATGCAGCCAGATATGCTGAACTATAATTCGATCTCACCAGATCTGACCATTGCTTCCGTTCGATATTGAATCGCAGATCCAATCGGATCTCTTCCGATCTAATCGGACATTATCTGATTGCTTCAGATCTCCTGAAGTACGAGCAGACATTACGCCTCAGATCTTGTCGGATCTGAGCAGACCTAGCCAGACATATCTTGATCTCACCAGATAAGACCAATCTTGACTTACAAAGTTGTGTTGCTGATCCAATCAGATCTCTTCCGATCTTGCTGGATCTGAGCAGACCTAGCCAGACATATCTTGATCTCACCAGATAAAACTAATCTTGGCTTACAAAGTTGTGTTGCTGATCCAATCAGATCTCTTCCGATCTTGCCAGATCTGAGCAGATCTCGTCAGTATAGAACTTATAAAAATTTCGTTCTCAAATTGTCCATTATTAATTTTTACACCCAATGTTAGACATTATATCAAGCCTACGTTCGTTTTCTTCCACTGGGAACATATACTATATTAAAAATCTATAATATACGTAATGTACCCTATATATTTTTAGTATAGTACATGCTCCCAGTGGGAAAAATTGGGAGAAAACGAATGCAAGGCAAATATAATATTAACTCTGTAAAGGGGAAGTTTAAATGATTTTTGGTCAAAAAAATCAATTAATTTTTATATTAAAAACAGTTTTCTCAATTTTGAAACATTAACATATATAACAAACATAGTCTCTGCTAATTTGATAATAATTGTTAATTTCGACACCATATTTAGAATTTATTATAAATATCCTCTATAAAAAAATCCATTTTGACCGAGAAGTTTGCGTTTGATCGCAATGTATTGTTGCCGCTTTTCCGCGTGTCTGATTAGCTGTGGTTCGAGTCGGTATTGGTATGGTGAAGTTTTTCACGATTGTATAACGTGACATGTGGGGTTAGAAGTGAGCATATATATATAAATAATATATAAATACATAATTAATAAATTATGTATTTATATATTATTTATATATATTATTTTTATTAAAAAGCAAGTAATAGTAATGAATATGAAAGCGCGCGCGTTAGCGCGCGTTGCGTGCTAGTTCCATTAAAAAAGTACCATGCAAAATTAATTAATAATAGGTAAATATAAAAGATTAATGTGTATATGTATATATAAAACATAAATCTTTTAAATTATTTTGCAAACATACCTTATAATTTAAACTGATAAAATAATATAATCACATATAAACTTATATAGTCATATAAGATTATATATGATCAGATCATAATGTTGCATCTCAAAGTATCCGATAGATGGCATTCGACAGAATCTGATTCTCGTATTTAAAATTTGATGAACAGTGGTATAAGAACGGTATCAGACACGGCAGTGTCGTGCTAAGTTGCGCTAAGTTATGTAAATCGTGGAACGGCACAATTTTTGTATCGTGGAGTCCACTTTTATAATAAAGTGGCATATTTAAAAAATAACATTTAAAAACAACAATTTTCTGCGGTGGATGGACACCGCATCAGATCAGATCTACTCATGTCTGATTGGATCTGAGCAGATATAATAGATTATTCTCGTCGTTACATATCTGACTTTATCCGCTAAGATCGGATCAGATCTACTCATGTCTGATTGGATCTGATCAGATAGGGCCAATATTTTGATCAAACCAGATCTGAGTGGATCGGATCTGATGAGATCTGATCAAGTCTGTTCAGATCTCTTCCATTTTTTCCCGGGTAATGTTTATTATCCTTCCTGGGGAGACATATAGGAATAATATCGTGCAAGTAGAAGTAAGATTCAATGCGTACAAAAAAAGATCCATCGAAAGTTTATTTTAGTAATGCAAATACGGATGCAGAATGACAAGAAGAGCAGCAACAGTAGTTGCCGGATCTTGCGAGAGATGGCGAGCAATTGAAACAAGGACAGATGTCATTTCGTTAGACAAAGATAGATATAGGGAAAACAAAATTAGAAAGGTTGACATTATCAACATCGAGAAAGTTTGTCTGTCACTGCAGGATTCCCTTAAAGGCAATTAAAATTTTGAAAAATGCAATATAAGGAACGAACCTTTTTACCGATTATCGCCAAATTCAATACAAACCTTTTCTTAATAATATTTTATATAAAATTCCCTGGTGGAAATAATTTTACAACAATTTACGTATTTCTGTGAAAAATTACAATCTTCTACAACAAATCACAAATTTCCACAAATTTGTGAAAATTGTAGAAATTCATGGTAAATTGTAGTAAATTATAGTAAATTGTAGTAAGTTGTAAAAAGTAATAGAAAATTGTAACAACTTTTTTACGAACATTTTTATGAGACGTAGTAAATCGTAGATTAGTTGTAAGTTGTAGATTATTGTAAAAATTATAACTATTTACAACTATCCACAACATTCTGCGAATATCTATACTATTATTATAAAGAGACAGAGTTTGTAGCCTCTTTTTTGTTCGCTATAATCTCGAAAACCAATAGACCGAATTTTTATCAAAAGTATATGAAATAGGGGTAGAATTTCCCGGGGAGTGTTATAGAGTGTATAATTTTTTGTTACCGATCTTTTTGGAAACCGGTCTCAGAAGTTTTTCGAATTTTTCAGGAAATAATTAATCGCATTTTAAAGAATTGTATATAAAAGAGGGGTAGAATTTTCCGGGGAGTGCTATAAACTGTATAGTTTTTCGTTACCGATCTTTTGAGAAATCGGTTACGAAATTTTTCTATACTATCTTTACTATTATCTTTACTATTATAATAAAGAGACAGAGTTTGTAGCCTTTTTTTGTTCGCTATGATCTCGAAAACCATGCATTTGACCGAATTTTTACCAAAAGTATATAAAATAGGGGTAGAATTTTCCGGGGAGTGTTATAGAGTGTAATTACCAATCTTTTTGGGAACCAATATCCGAAATTTTTTCAATTTTTCGGGAAATAATTGATGCTCGGGAAATGATAATGCCGGCGGTATTAACACAAAACTGAGGTAAGGCATATTATATGCAAAAATGCTTTATTTTCGAAATATAAGTTTGTAATATTGTAATTAAAAAATAGCAAATGCTACGCGTATGAGAGCCATGCACATGAGGTCGCGAGCGAAGCCGCGGGGCATGCTAGTTTTTTATAAGAACGTAGTAAGTTGTAGAAGTTGTAGATTATTGTAAAAATCGCAACTATTTATAACTTTCTACAACGTTCTAAGAAATTTTTTTATAAAAATAGTAATTTGTAGAAGTTGCAAATTATTGTAAAAATCGATTGTAAATTTACAACTATTCACAACTTTCTATAATATTCTAAAAATATTTTTATGGTTAAATGTAAGATATAAACAAAGTATACTTGTTGACATATAAACAAAGTATTACCCACTCTAACTTATATTACATCAGTGTGCACTAGTTCAGCAGTGCAGGAATAGAAACAGATCTTATTGAAAGTTATAAATTTCAGCATAGTCTGATGTAAAAATGTCGAACATGTCGCATAATTAGTATATTTATCCAGTGAGAAGGCCGATGTCGAATCGACGTCAATTCAACGTCGATTCACCGGATTCACTCATCGAAATTAACATAAAAAATCAGCTGATTTCAATCAAATTGTTTTGGCATCATGAGTTGCTTCTTTCTAAGTTACCTGTGTTCAAAACTCTAAAAATTTTGTCTAAAATTAAGAGACTATGGTCGATATTCATAGTCGAATCTTATTTCAAGACCGTCTTAAGTTATGTCTTAAGATGCTAATATGGTTATGCGATTAGTTTATGACATTTTAAGATTGAACTTAAGACGGTCTTGAATAATATAAGAACCGACTATGAATAACTGTCACCATATGATGCATAGTCATCGGTTTGATACCGATCGACATCGAATCGATGACTATCTGCATACTATATGGAGATAGTTTCTTAATTTTAGACTAAATTTTTAGAGTTTTGAACACAAGCTTAGAAAGAAGCAATTTGAAGTCAAAACAATTTGATTGAAATCGGCTGATTTTCGATGTCGATAAATCATCGATTCGATATCGAATCGATGACCGACATCAATTTTGTAAGAAATATATATATATATATATATATATATATATATATATATATATATATATAATGAGCCGACCTTATTAAGAGCAGACACCTTCCGTACGTTTGCTAACAATA
>JASTWK010000255.1:225000-248193 GCA_030770225.1 Temnothorax unifasciatus | reverse complement strand
ACGAGTGCGGAGTGGACGCGCGAGCCGAAGGCGAGTGCGATCACCCGCACGAGTGTCCAATTCTCAACCCGCACGTGTTACACACCCTATTTTATATCATAAAGTGCGTGGAAAGTGGCCTATTGTGCACGCGCCATCTGTGCGACGGATGGCCGATTTCGCACGCGCGAGAGATTTCTCACTCGAGGCCGTGCAGGAATGAGATATTCCCGCACTGCGTGCGGGAATATCTCATACCCGCACGGGTTCGAGTGGGGAATTTCTCGTGTGGGAAATTGGCCATTTGTCGCACAGATGGCGCGCGCGGAATGGGCCACTTTCCACGCACGTGTGATATAAAATATATATATATATCTTGATTATAAAACCAAAAGTACAACAAGAGAGTGAAATTACGAAGAAAACAATTAAAGACAAAATTGATATAAGTTGTTTTATTTCGACCCTACTGGCCAATTGATACAGGAATTGCACGACGTTTCGACCGAATTCCGGTCCTTATCAAATGCTTTTAGTTACATTGATCCGCGTACGAAATTAATTGCATCGTTGACGTGGTGTCCTGACGACGTCAAGACAAACGCAAAACTAAACAAAAGAGAGAATTTATACATTTAGCAATAGAAAAACTCTACAAAATCATTACAATATCTCGCTAGTCAAAAATAAAATTAATTAAAAGCTTACAATTCTTATGCGTTCCAAAACAAACGGTAATACATGAAATCAAAACGTCACCAGCCATATCGAGGCACAACGTCCGAACAGTAAGGCAGTCAAAGTCGAACTGAAGTTGTCAACGCAATCCGCGGATAGCCAACAGCGCTCTGGTGTAAAAACGAGCAGAACCGAAATATGCAGAGCAGACTAAGTAACACCGATGACACGGTTATAGATAGATGGCAGGCTCTCAGTATTGTTTTGTAAATTGATTGTGCAATCATGTTTTTTGATGAAAAACATTTCCGATATTTCTCTTTTTTTGAAATGCTTTTCTTTGTATAAAATTTCGGGATGCTGCCACTTGAAATCATGATTGTGTTCAAGACGGTGCTTGCTCACAACAGAATGGCTATTTACATTTTTCCTTATATCACATCGATGTTCTTTGATGCGTGTTTCTAAGTGCCTTTTTGTCTGGCCGATGTATACAGCATCACAATTTGCACAATCAATCTTATAAACTAACTCTGTCTGACTGAGATTCGGCAACCCACACTTACCCTTCCTAATAACACAATCTAATCTCTTCGGGATGGTGTGAAGAACTCTAAAATTCATGTCTCGCATTGTACGGCTAACATTCTCGCTCAGGCCCTTCACGTAAGGTACAGTAATGCACCTTCGAGGATCTTGGGCCACTTCGTTGCTGACAGGATCGTTGTTATTACGGTTTCGCAATTCACCAAGTCGGACATTAACATATTTATCGACAACTTTCTTCGGGTAACAATTATTTATAAGGATCTTTTTTATTTCACTAATGTTGGAATTGTGAAACCGCGCGTCGGCCAGAAGAATCGCCCGATCAACCAAATTCCTTACGATGTTAATTTTGTATTTCATAGGATGGTTTGAAAAATAGTTTATATACCGGCCCGAGAAAGTTGGTTTACGGAACCAATTCGTGAGCAATGAACCTCCCTCGCGAATTACCGTGATATCAAGGAAACTCAATTTATCATTGCTTTCCATATCACAAGTGAATTTCAATCTATCGTGGTAATTGTTGAAACTATCTAATAATTCCCCAATACCCGACTCGGGAACCACCGCGAAAATATCATCCACATATCTTTTGAAAAAGGGTATCCTGAAACTAAGCCGCTGTATACAATGCTTCTCTAAATCCTCCATGACCATGTCAGCCAATAGAGGAAAGAGAGGAGATCCCATCGGGCTTCCGAAGATCTGTTCATAAAATTGGTCGTTGAGCATAAAACTGGTAGAACTGAGGATTAAATCCACAGCACTCAAGAATTGTGGGAGACTAAGGCCGGTATTCATAGTCGGGTCTTAAATTTAAGACCGTTTTAAGTACGATCTTAAGATGTAATGAACCAATCACAGAGCCGTGTGAGCATTTTAAGACGGTTTTGAAATAAGATCCGACTATGAATACCGGCCTAAGATCAGTTTTTGTAGTGATGTAATTCCATCTCCTTTCAATCGCTTTCAAAACCAGATCTTTAGGTATGTTAGTAAAAAGAGAAGTGACATCTAACGAAATTAAAACGTCACTGTCTCCCACTCTTACTCCTCCAATCAATTCCACAAAGGACCAACCATCCTTAATATATGATTCAGGTTTAGGAACAGATTTTTCTAAAATGTTGTGTAAAAGATTGGCGATATTGTAGAGCGGACTGCCTAAAGTGGAAACAGTTATACGTAATGGTGAGCCAATTTTATGAATCTTTGGGAGCCCGTAACTGCGCGGGAGATTCCCATTAGTGCAATTCAAATGCTTAAAAACCTGCTCATTGATGATGCCCATGCTAAACCAAGACTTTGCCACTTCGTTGATTTTAGATGTTATTTTTCTTATAGGATTACTTTTCAATTTTTTGTACGTGGAACTGTTATTAAGTAAATCAGTCATCTTGTTGACATACGTACTTTTTTCCATGATCACGGTAACTTGGCCCTTCTCTGCCTTGTCTGCCCTTGTCTGCCTTAGTAACAAAGACATCATCGTTGTTGCGGAGGAACCCTTTACAAAATTTAAATTCTTGCGATATAAACCTCTCTATATAATTTTTATGCTTATTAGTCCGCAAGAACTTAAACAACGAATTCGAAATACGGTTGCGCGCCTCGTCAACAATATTGTCAGAAATCTGGTAAACATTGAATTCAAAGTTCTTAATTAAAATTGATATAACCAAGATGGAAATAGGAATTACCAAATTAAGAAAGGGAGGTAAAGGGACAGTGATCTTAGGATGTGAGACGAAAGAAGAGAAGGATAAACTAAAGGCGACGGTACAAGCGGCAATGGGTGAGGAGGTCAAGGTCTCTGAGCCACAGAAGAGGAAACCAAAGATGAAAATAATTAATGTTGGTGGAGAAGAAATGAAAATGAAGGATGATGAATTGATAGATACAATCAAGAAGCAGAATAGAATTGGCGAAGAATCCTGTATGCACCTAGTGAAGAAAATATTAAGAGGAAAAAATAAGGATACTGAACAAGGATCCGTAATAATTGAAGTGGATGAAAGCACTCATAACTCACTAATAAACAGAGGAAAAATAAATCTAGGATGGCGAAAGTGTCCTATATTTAACTATATTAGTGTTAGATGTTTTAAATGCTGGGGCTATTACCATATTGCCAAGAATTGCACGAGACAGGAAACATGCTATAAATGTGCAGGAAATCATAAGGCGAATGAATGTACGACGGCAAAGAAGAGGTGTGTTAACTGTACCTATAAGAATCAGACGTACAACTTGAAGATAAATGTGGAACACGAGGCGCTGGATTCGGAATGTCCGACATTCAAGAAAGTATTGGAGGAGGAGAAAAAAGAGCCGGCTGGGAAGATACAAAATAGCAACCACAGGGAGAACTCTGGTATACGAATGCACAAAGCTTCTTGGCGCATAAGGATGAAATTCAACATCAGATTATGAAGAGGGTGAATCCAGCGATTCTAGAATATATTGTACCTCATGTAGAGGAAGTAAATTAAGGATACTTTATGTAAAAAATAGCTGAGAAGGCTAATAAAACTCAATCAATCAATCAAAAATCTTTCTCCCTCTCCCTCTCCCTCGCTCTCCTTCTCCCTCTCCCTCTCCATCTCCCTCTAGCTCTCTCTCTCCCTCTCCCTCCCTCTCTCTCTCTCTCTCTCTTTTCTCTCTCTCTCTCTCTCTCTCTCTCTCGCTCCCCCCTCTCTCTCTCCCCCTCTCCCTATCTCCCCCCCCCTCTCTCTCTCTCTCTCTCTCTCTCTCTCTCTCTCTCTCTCTCTCTCTCACGCGCCCCTCATAGCTACGCTGTCTTAACAATATTCTTCTTTACGTTTTTGTTTCTCTCACACTTCAAACTTCTGTCTTCTCTCGATTCCTTTTCTGCCTTGCTTTATCTACTTGCTCTCCTCCGCCCTTCTTACCTCCGCCTCATCTATCTTGTTGCTTCTTTTGCGTCATTCCTTCCTCTCTTCTCTCCTTACGCTCGAATCTGCACTCCTTCCTCATCTCTTCTTCTTCCTGTCTCCTTTTATTTGCGCTCTCTGTCTGACCCATCCATTCTCTCGTCACTTTCCTCTCCTCCGTATCTGCATACCTCCTTACCTTCAGATCTTCCTCCATTTGTCTTCTTTCTCATCCCATTTCACTTCCTTTTCATCGATCCACAATCTCTTATTAGTCACCATCGCCGACCTTCCTTTTGCTCTTTCTTCTCTTGTTTTCCTTACCATCTTATGTCTATATGCTCTTTCCTCTATCGTCAGCTCCTTATCAACTCCTACTTCCCATCTTCTCCACCTGTATTGCCACTTACGTTCTTTTGAATATTCCTCTGTGCCTTTTCTCCTTCTCATTCTCTATCTTTATTTGCCGTCTATAATTTTACGTCTTCAGTCCCTCTGCGTTTTCTCAAACCTTGCTCTAACTGCTGCCCCAGTCGTACCATCCATCTTTCATTCGCTTCCCTCCGACTTTCCGCCACGTGCGCCAATGCCGTGCCTCGACGCCCCGCAGCAGCGCCAACCCACTCTTTTCGCCGTCATTCGTCGCCACTTGCACCTTACTGCGCCTCGACGTCCCGCAGTGGTGCCAACCCGCTCTTTTGGAGAGGTTAAAGTCACTAGATATACAAAGTACCGCAATCATCCGCCATTTTGACTCCTATTCACGCGGCTCTTTAAATTATATGTTTGTCAAAAGGAGCGTGTATAATATGAAAAAATAAAGTAAATAGTATATAAATCATAATTTTTATTTTTTTTACATTTCTAACGCATGCTCTCATAGCTAAACTTTTACTGCTAAAAGTATTTGTTGTTACATTTTTATCTTTTTTTTTAAGAAAAATGAATTCGCGATATTACAAATGTCTTTATCAACTTAAAAATAATGTTGTGACATGATGGGATGAAATTTGTAGGATATTGTTGTAAAAACATTTGTACAAATTGTGCAACTTTTAATCTATTTGAAATTAAATTAGATTCATTTTTTTAAAATAATAATTCGCACTTACGTATAATGTTATAAATATCTACACTAGGGAATATTAAAACATTTTCTTTGTATTCTCTAAGTCGAGTAAAAAAAACTTAAATTTTTATTTGAATCATAATTGGTTATAAGTGTATTAAAACGACGATCGCAATGTTTGAAATTGTTTTTAATTTTATATAATAACGCACCTGTTAAGTGGTATAAAGCTGTTTGAATAACATCGCTTAAATTCTGTTCATTTCCAAGCAAGGGTTTATATATGTCTGCATCCCATAAATTTTCTATATTTTGCTGACATTTTACTTCTAAAGAAGTATTTTTTAAGTTACGATTTTTTATTTCCTTACAGTATTGAACAACA
Source organism: Temnothorax unifasciatus (assembly GCA_030770225.1). NCBI lineage: Eukaryota > Metazoa > Arthropoda > Insecta > Hymenoptera > Formicidae > Temnothorax > Temnothorax unifasciatus. Next base: position 242,639 of record JASTWK010000255.1, on the reverse strand, counting down.
TGATCTGAGTCAATAATCGAGTAATTGCTACGATTAATGTTAGCTTGAAACTGTGATAAACAAACAAGTTTTAATGTATGTTTGAATTCGCGTGCATCGGGAACGGATTTTCTTGCTCGAATTATGGAAAACATATTTTCTATAGTATCTTGAGTAAATCTTCCTAATAATAAGAACTTGAAATGTTCTTTCTCCAAATATTCAACTTGCAAATCTAAAGCTGTTTGTGTGCAAAGTAATAAGCCACTTTGAAATGGTTTCCATTTTCCATCTCCAATATTTATTCCTCTAACAATTTCCATAAAATCTTTAAGAAATGTTACAGTATCTTTGTAAACATTTTTATTTAAATGTGAGAATGCCAGCTTTTCATATCGACCAGTCATAATTTTAAACCACTTATACATAATTGTAAGAAACCAAGCAGTGGTTGTATGTATATTTGCAATACGTCCATTAGCTATATGATACGATATAGCTGCAGCAACACTATTGTTTAATAATGCTACACTTAATGCAACATTTATTTTATCAAAATGAGATGGATTAATGGCACTTTCTTTCAGATGTGGGCACAGTTTTAGTGAATCTTTTTTGTCTAAATTATATACTTCGCGAATAGGTTCCATCGATATCTCATTATACGGTAAATTATATTTACTGATAAGCACTTCGTCCAAATAAAATTTGTTACCCGCTGTTAACGAACATGCAACGTTTTTATATACATGAACTGGATCTGGCATGATAAATAATTTGTCTTCATTATTGCATGGATGTGCAATATAATTATTAATTTCACAATATTTACCAACTGTAATATTTATATTTCTCCACCAACTTCTATTTTGCGGTCCCATATCTGAAATAACTGCTTTTATTTTTAATCCAATATCATTTGCTCATTGAATAATAGCTGTAATTATATGAACAATTTCTTGTGAACAAAAGGAGTTAGCTGTAAATTCATACGCGACAGTTTGCTTCCACTTTGAAGAAATTCCGCATAGCATGAAAATAAGAGCATGCGTTGCTCGTTGAGAAGAGCTGTCAAATCCACCTGACAGTTTCATTGTTGGCCGACTCAAAACTAAATCAATGGAATGGTCGTATTGTAAGCCAGATTTTATGGACATTTTATGGACATTCGTCTAACAGAAGTACTGCATGTTTTTCTTGAGAGTTAAACGTTTGTACCTGGAATAAAATTAGAAAACATTATAAATACAACAAATAATTAAAATTGCAAATAGTTGCTATAGAAATAAGTAATCATAAAGTTAGTATATAAATAAGTATGTATATAATTATAAGTAACCATAAAGTATAAAGTCATAAAAACCAAAATATAACATAATTGTATCATATATACATGGGTGCTTTCCAGTTAGCTACACAAGTTGACACAGTAGTGTTTTGTTTCTTGTTGATGGATGTTGGAAAGAGAAATTAGAATGATGGAATTAGAATGGTTGGAATTAGAATGACATTTGTGTTGACTTGTATTGCTAACTGAAAAGCACCCACATGCAATACTAACTTTTATTTTTAATATGTACAGAAAATCTTCTAAGATACCTGGCTTACATTTTAAGCTTTGTATGTGATATTGAATAGTTCGTATACTTGGATAAGGCAAAGTCGACGCATTTTCTTGTATCCTTTTTGTCCACAGGCCACGTATAATTTTAATGCTTTATTCATAGTCTCATCAGACCACGATGCTCCTCTTTGTGTGTTATTTCGGATAAACTTTAGTTGATCTTTTGTAAATACTTTTTCAAAATTATCACCTTGTTTTTTTAATTTTTTTTTCAATTGACTGCACTGCCGCAACGTTTTCTTCAACGTTATCTGTAAGTGCTTAATCTGTTCTTTTTCACTAATTGTACTTGATGCTGTTAATATGTCATTTGTTGCTGGAGTAGGCGTTGCTTTAGTATTGATATCATGTTCCATTGCTTCAGTATTAGTTGCTTCAGTGTTGATATCATGTTCCATTGCTTCAGTATTAGTTGCTTCAGTGTTGATATCATGTTCCATTGTTTCAGTATTAATTGCTTTCATATACGTTGCTTGAGTATTGGTATTGTATTCTATTGCTTGAGTACTGATTGCTTCGGTATGCGTTGTTTCAGTATTGATATCATATTTTAGTGTAGTATTGGTATCCAATATTGATATGTCAGTATGGATTATTGCAGTGGTTGTTTCAGTATTGATTGTTTCAATATGATCATCTACACACATATTAATTTTTATTTAAGTAAATTTAATTAAAGTATAATACATTAGATTATAAAAAAAATTAAATAAGGTGTATAGCTTTTTATATATGAGTATTATTGCATTGCATTAAAACTTACAAGATTTTCCTTTCTTTGCTTTACGTTTTCTCAACTATTGCATTTGGGCGAAGCAGTTTTCTTTTATCTTGTCGAGTTTGTTCAAATTGGTTATCATCAAAGCGTACCTGTAATTTTGACTAATTATTATTATTGCAATACACAATGTTTCACACACGATTATAACTCATTAACTATACCTCACAAATAACAGACTTTGGTGACAATATTCTGCCTATTAATTTAATCCATTTTTCTCGTCTTTCTTTGTCATTTTTTCTGCTTGGGATACGAAATAAACGAAAACCTTTCTCGCTGCGATTTTTACAATCTTTTACGCAACAACCTGGCATAATTTTTGCTGTTGTTGATAAGTCACATGTCACAGCTGTCACACGTTAGGTTAGGGAAACTGAATTTAAAGTGTGCACACTTTAACAAAAATGTGCATTATCTGCACTTTTCGACGCCATTGTGACTCCAAAATCCTTATGGATTGCGGTACTTTGTATATCTAGTGACTTTAGGAGAGGTCGGCACCCCGCGCCGTCTCAGCACTAGCCGGCGCCTATCACTTCAGTATACCGCGTCGCCCTCAGCGCCCTCTCGCCTCACCGCTCCTGCACGTCCCCGCGCCTTGTGGCTCCTCATCTGCATCTCACGCATGCTCGGTCTCCTTCCTTGCTGTTCTTCCCTCTTCTCTCTTCCTCTCTCCCGCTCCCGCCTCGCTCTGACTTAACCTCACTTCTTGTTCGCTTCTTCCATCCTTCCTTACTCCGTTTCTTTTACGTTTCCGGGACCTCCTCCATGTGCTCGCCTTCCTTCGTCCTTCTTTTATGCGTCTCTTCTTTTTCTCCTCATTCCTTGCTTCTTACTCCGTTATTTTGTCCTTACATCTTATTTCTCTCCTCGGAGCGACCACCCGCCTTCCTCACTCAACCGGAAGTCCTCAATAAAAGCTATTTAAAAATAAAATAAAAAATTTTTTTTTTGTTAAAATATTGCACCGGAATTATTACTGGTTTTTATCGTAATGGTTACTGTGAAATCCGTACTGGTTACTGGGAGAATGTTTACTGTAGTAGTGCGTAATGGTTATTGTAAGAAAGACTAAAAGTTGGGAGTGAGCAAAAATACAGTAATTATTATCGTTTTTCAGCTCTCAGTGTAATAATATTTAACATTTTGAAAGAACGAGTAACGCATTTTTAGCCTATATATAAAAAAATGCTCTATATATAAAAAAATTGAATATAAAATATAAAAAAAATATTAAATATAATTATCATTGCACATAAAATATCACTTTATGATAAGTAAGAAAATAAAACACATTACGAATATTAAGAAATAAAAAATATTAAGGAATAAGAACGTTAAGAATAAAACAATATTTTCTTACAGCATAGAAGACGTCTGTTACTTAAAAGTCATATACGAAAATGATAATTTTAAATTAGCTCTTATCGGATGATATACTTTTTTCCTTGTTATCGATGTTTAGCAAAGGATTTCTTTTCGGATTTCTTAGACCTATATGAATACCAGCAGTACATCTATTTTACATATTATTTCAGCTGAATTGTATATAGAAACCTTTCATGAACATCACGTAACGTTTTAAATGTAATGTTTCTATGTTATGTTTTTTAGATGTACCAATGACGCTTTAGTGTTATTTAGAAACTTTTTGGAAACTTTGAAATATTTCTGAAACATTTCTGTTGAGTTTTGTGCTATGTGGGTTATGGCTGATAACTATACAGTACCCTCCATAAGTTTGGAAACACCCTACGTTTTACGGATAAATATAGTCACACGGCAGCGATTTGTGCAGATTTTTAATATGAATATATCGTAAAACGTTCAAATGATGATATACATTTCCACCTGGGACACTTGCAACACTTGTACATGCCGAAAATATGTCGGATGATCATGCGCGGCAGATTCAAAACCGTCCGTGATTTGACCACTGAACTTAACACATGCAGAGAAACTCCAGAGAGTGAGTCAACAGTGAGACGGCGCCTAGCAGCTAAGAACCTTAAAGGATACATAGCTGCAAAGAAATCGCTGCTGAGATTTATTAGCTAAGAGTATTAGCCCATTGAAGTCTTTTTTTTTGTTAATAGATCTCCCAGGTCCCAGGTGGAAATGTATATCATCATTTGAACGTCTTACGATATATTCATACCAAAAATATGCACAGATCGTTGCCGTGCAACTATTTATTTGTAAAACGTAGGATGTTTTCAAACTTATGGAGGGTACTGTATCTTTATTATAAAAAATTACAAAAATCACAGTACAAATCTCAATAAATTTACTTTACGCGTTATAAAATACAAAAGTCGATATAACTTACGTCTAAATAATCGCAACGACACAAAACTTCAGATTTAAAGAGATTATCAAATAACTCAACAATTAGTACCATAAACTATCGCCAGATGCGAACACTATTCGATTACGACAGAGTGTTCCAACGTATAGCTGTAGCCAAGGTACAGCACATAAAATTCCCCTACATAAAATTCAACGAATAATATTTTTAGGCAACCAAGATTCAGTCCTGACCGTAAAATGACGTTTTACCCTAATTGATTGATTGTAGATAGATAGATAACATGTACTTTATTACCCACAAGGGGTCCAAAAGGGCGTTTTGAAGGGACGTACCCAACCCTTCCCTTACGAAAAAGTAGTACTAGCAATCAGTACTCAGTACTGAGTGATCAGTACTCGTATTGATCACTCACAATCAGTACTGAGTACTGATTGCTAGTACTACTTTTTTGTAAGGGTTTACAACAATTCCCGTCACCTATTACATATGATACATATGATATGATACATTAACTTGGCGTTTTATAGGGACGTACTCAACCCTTTACATGTTTTACACTCTGTTATCCCCCTCCCTACCACCTCTAGCTCCTTCTCTCCGGTCCCTCCCTCCGGTCCGTCTCGTCCTCGTCAGAGATCATTAGGAGATTCTCTTCCATCTTTTTCGTAATTTCTTCCTCTGCCGACCTCCTTGATTTTCTGCTTTGCATCTTCCATTCCCTTCTCTTTTCTCTCTCTTTTTTTTCTTTGATCCTCCCCTCCAGTGGTTTGTCCTCGTCCATTTTTACGCTCATTCTGCTTCCTTTTCTTCTTCTTGCATCTAACACTTTCCATTTGTCCTCCTCGCTTCCCATCTTTAGCAGCATCGTGAGCCATTCCCCTCTCTGCCCTAACACACTCACCTCCTTCACTTCCACCTTCACCTTTAGTCCTTTCGTTATTAACTTCTTTACTTTACTCCGGTTTGTGCCGCCTTCACCCCATATCTCTTTCTCGACTTTAATTATTATGTTTTTCCTTCTTTTTTTCTTCCTCGTTCTCCTCATTGTCTTTATACCACCATTTTCTCTTATATGTGTTACCCCCTCTCTCCTCGCTCTCGTCCCTCTTCCTTTTACCTTGGTCTTGCTCCATTCTGAGCATCCTTCTTTCCATCGTGTCCATCTCATCCTTCAGTTCTTTTATTTCCTTCTTGAGCTCCTACATTCGTCCATCCATTATCGTCTTTATCACCTCCCTGTCGACAGTTATCGCCACTTTTCTATTCATCTTTCTTTTCCTTCCTTCCTGCGATATCTGTGAATAGAAGAAAAAAAACTGATTAATCTTTCTGCTTAGTATGCGTGCTTTTCTCCTCCTTCTGTCCTCTGCCCGTCTCTCTCCTTCACTTCCGTGGACAACTCTTTCTGCCGCTTTTACCTTTACTCCTCCGTAGACAACTCTTTCTGCTATCATCGTTTTCTTTCTATTACTGTCGCTTTCCGTTCACCTTTACTTTTGCCGCGTACACTTCTCACTTGTTTCCCTCGCTCTGTTACTCTCTTCCATCGATCTCTCGATCTTGCCACAAATCCATTATACCCGTTGCGGCGGCGTGCGTTGCGTACCCGCCTTGCCATTTCAGCTGTTCTCGCCTCTAGTACCACTTCCTCTTTCTCCCGGGTTAAGGGTGTTTTGTAGCGGCGTATTCAGCTCCGTACATTCAATCTAATAGATTATATGAATAACATACATTTATACCTACCTTGTCTTTCTTTTCCCTTCCTCATCTCCTGTTGCTCCCCTATTATCTTTTTTTTCTCTCTTACATTTTATTCCATTCTTTTCTACTTATCTGCCTTGTTTCTACTTATCTGCCTCGTCGTTGTCCGTATCCAGGTAGATTCCCTTCAATCCTTTTCGCTGTCTCGTCCTCCTTGGTCCTCTTTCGAGAGGTTATTGGCTCCTCCCTGTTCTCTTTCCATTCTTCTCTCTCTTCCCTCTCGTCTCATTTCCTTTACTGCTTTCATCCATTTCTCTCCCTCGCCTTTCTCTCCTAGTAATCTGCCCACTACGTCTTGCCATCTCTCTCCGTCCCACTCCTCCCATCTGGCACACTCCTCCCATATATGTTCCCATGTTTCCTCTTCCCTCCCACACATCCTGCACCTTTTATCCTCCTCTTCTCCCCAGTATAGTCCCTCCCTCACTTCATTACCAAGTCTGAATCTTGCAACTCTGCTCCATCTCGCTTCCTCCCATCCTTTCTTTAGATAATCTGGGATCCCGTTCTTCCTTATATTCTTATACCACCTGTTGTACTTCGATCCCGTGATCTTTTCCATCTTTTCTTGTCTCTCCTTCCCTTTCTCCTTCTCCAAATCCTCCTCCTCCAACTCCTCTTCTCCTTCCATTTTTACTCCAATCCCTTCCAGGTAGTTTTTTCTCTCCTGCTCCCATCTTCCTATTATCCTTCCTCTCTTTCATCTCTCTTTCATTTCTTCCAAACACTTTCTCGCTATTTCTTCTCCTCTACCTCCTTCCAGTTTTCTTTCAAACTTCCATGCTCTCTTGTTTGCTCTAGCTCTCATCTTCTCCCTTTCTAGCTCGTCTCTGACCATATATCCCGGCGTCCTCCAGTTTAATCCAAGTACCCATCTAAGATATTTCTCGTGAATACCTTCTACCTCTCTTCTTTTCTTCCATCCCCATACTTCTGCCCCGTATCCCATCACCGTCCATATCAGGGTGTCATATAGCCAGATTCTTCTTTTACAGTCCTTTTTCCACATCTTCTTCCCTATCCCCACACTTCCCTCATTACTCTTGCTGCCTTCCTTCTTTTCTCTCTAATGTGCGCCTCCTGTCCTCCATTCTCCTTCAGCGTATACCCCAGATACTTGAATTCTTTAACTTCCTCTAATTTTTTTCCTTTCTATCTCCAGTCGTACTTTTTCTTCTTTTCTCCTCCCTTTCTGAACCTCATTATCTTTGACTTCTCTATACTCAGAGTTGAACCTTTTCTGTCTAGATATCCCTCTAGCCTGCTTATTATTGATCTCATGTCCTGCTCCTCCTCCGCTAGCAGTGCTATATCATCTGCATACATTAGCGTGTATATCTTCTCACCTCTCAATTTCACGCCTCCCCATCCGCCCTTCTTTATGTAATCCTCTATGTCTGCGATTAATAAGTTGAATAATATTGGGCTTAGTGGGCATCCCTGTCTCAAGCCTTTCACCGTCCAAAATTGTCCTCTCTCTTTCTCTCCCCACGTTGCTCTTTATTTCCCTCAGTACTTCCTCTACCCTGTCTATCAGTCCTTGTCTCACTCCTCTTTCTCTCATTGCCTTGATTAACACTCTTTTATCCATTGAGTCGAAGGCCGCCTTCAAATCCACAAAAAGTACCGTCATCTTTCCTTTCTCTTTTCCTATTTGTCTGTTTACCAGGTAGTTTAAAGCAAATATTTGATCCATTGTCCCCATTCCTTTCCCGAATCCTGCTTGATTATCGGGGATCAACTTCTTCGTTTCTACTTCCTCTCTTATTCTTTCCGCTAGTATCGCCGTGTAGATTTTGTACATTGAGGATATAATGGTTATTCCTCTATAGTCCTTCACCTCTAGCCTTTCTCCTTTCTTAACTAATGGGATTATCTCACCTTCCTTCCATTGTTCCGGCCAGCCTTCCCCTCTCCAGACCCGTTTGCATACTTCCCATATCCATTTCATCATTTCTTCTCCTCCAAACTTCCATGCCTCGTTAGGTATCCCGTCATTGCCTATTGCTTTTCCTGTTTTCAGTTTCTTTGTTACGTTTCTTACCTTTTCTAATTCTATCTCTTCTTCCTCCTGTCTACTTCCGTCTCCGTCTCCCTTTACCACCCTGTTCTCCACTCCATCCATCAGTTCCATGAAATACTCCTTCCACTCTTCCGGTTTTATCTCTTCGTTCACCTTTTTTCTTCTCTCCTTCGCTCTGCCTATCAATTCCCATACCTTTCCCTCCGTTCTCGTTTCTCCAATCTCTCTAATCATCCTTTCTTTCTCCTCCTTCTTTCTTTTGCACATTTCCCTATATTCCTTCCTTCTTTCTCTATATCTTTCTACCTCACCTTTCCCTTTTCTCCATTTCCTTAATTCTTTCCTAACTCCCCTCTTACTCTCCGTGCATTCCTGGTCCCACCACCCTCTTCTGTTCTTGATAGCTCCTCTTTCATTCTTATCCTCATTTTTCTCAATCACTCTTCTTATCTTCATTATTCTTTCCTCTATTTCCTCTTGCAGATCTCTTTTTCCTCCAATCGTGCCTAGCCTCTCCCTAAATTGCGTTTTCCTTCTTCATTCCATATTCCCCTTCTTCTTATTCTTTCTGCTCCTCTCCTCTTTTGCTTTCTCTTTGGGCTACCTCTCACCCATAGTATTATTTGGTGATGGTCCGAATCTATCCTTTCTCCTATTTCTAATCTTTCCACTTTTTCTCTGACCTCCTCCTCCGCTATTACGTAATCTATGACTGTCTCACCTCTCCCTCCTGTGTAAATTCTCCCTCCTCATCCCCCTTCGTGTCTCCATTCAATATCATCCATCCTCTCTCCTCGATAAACTCCAGTAATTTCCTACCTTCCTTATTTATCTTCTTGTCTTTAGACTTCCTCCCTCTTTCCTCATCTCTTCGCTCGACTTCCTCTTCCCATCCTCCTTCCTCTCCCGTTCTCGCATTAAAGTCACCACCTATTATGGTCCTTACTCCTTTTTCCCTCTCCTCCGTCCACTCCTTCAATCCTTCTGGTTTCTTGTCTATATCGTTGTTTACATAGATTCCTATTATTCTCCATATTTCCTCTCCTATTCTTATCTTACCTTCGATTTTTCCTTCTTCCTCCGTCTCCCTTCCTTCCTTTATCTCTTCAATACTTTTCCTTATTCCTAGCAACATGCCTCCGCACGCTCTGCCCTTCCTGTTCCTTCTGGTCGCTATCTGTACTCTCCATCTATATTCTCTCGGTACTTTCTTATTCACTTTCTCCCATCCTTTCTCATCAATCCAAGTCTCCATCATCACAATCACATCCCATTCCTTTATAATTGATTAATTGTATATTGGTCGTATTTTACTTATTTGGCTGTTCTTCCAAAAACGTTCGTGCTTTAAAAAACGTTCGAAACTTTATAAATAGGTTCATTTTAGATAAAAAAAAAACCAAAAGGATTTTTAGCGACTTAAAAGTTAAGTAACTTTTTTAACATTTTTAACCTACTGCCTCCACGCATACACTTTTCACGCGAGACGAGTTGCCACATGGGTTTACAACTTTTTACGTGGTTTTTCAACATTCCACACAAACAAATAATAGACTGTACAATAATACATAAAACATAAGAAAAAAATGTGAAAAAATATTTAAAAAGTTTCTTAACTTTTGTGTTGCTAAAAATCCTTTTGATATGTCTTTTTTATCTAAGAGGAACCTATTTACAAAGTTTGACCTAAATCGGAGCACGGACGTTTTCGGAAGTTTTGCCGCTTCCTCATAGAGAAAGCTTTATTTTCGTGAAAAATTTTATTTTTTAGTTTTTTTGCCAATGTGTTCAGAATGTTCTAAAACGGCGAAAAATCACTTTTTTTTTTAATGTCCGTGTGCGTGCGTGCGTGCGTACGGATTTGATGTCCGTGGTTGATTTCCCAGCAAACGAAAAAGGATTAAAAAATATTAAAATTTTTTAATACCTTTAAATCCCTTTTTTGGCAGAATTAGATGAAATTAGATGGGATTCGAAATGAGATGGTCCAATCCCATGGAATCCAAAAATCCTAGGCAACCGAGCGCCGTGATTAGCCGAGCCTGTGCCTAGGCGACCGAGCGCCGTGATTGGCGAACAGCGATCCGTGCTATGCGGATGGCTAGCCCTGGTGAGGCGATTAATTCCGTAAGAGCGGCTCGCGCTGTATAGGCGACCGGCGCCGAGGATGCGTAGCGTCTGAGCGCTCTTGCCTTCGGCGACTGGCGCCGGAAAAAAAAAGACTTAATTAATTGTGGTCCCGTCGGGGACCTCCTTATATACTGGACGGTGCGGAATTTTGAACTCGAGAAGGTGCCGCGACGATGCGACGCATAGCGGCATCGATGCGAACTGCCGGTAATGCAGGAATTCGATATATACATATTGATTTCCAAATTTGGGATTCAATGGTATTTATTTCATTGTCGGAATAGTCGGAATTCAATGGAGTTCAACACGGACACTTTTCAATCCCTATCCTGGCATTCAATGGTATTCATTTTATTGTCAGAATAGACGGAATTCAATGGAATTCAATACGGAAATTTTTAATTCCTAGTTTGGCATTCAATGGTATTCATTTCGTTAACGGAATCAATGGTATTCAATGGAATTCATGACGAAACTTTCCAATCCCTAACCTGGCATTCATTTCGTTACGTTTTGTGTCGGAATTGAATGGGATTCAAAAAAGACAAATTCTTTCCAAAATAAGGAATTCTATGATATTGAAACTATTTCAATCCCTTTTTTGGACAAAATGGAATTCGGAAAGTCCTTAATTGAATTCCTGGCAATCCCGTTTTAATTCTTTTCAATCTTTTTTCGTTTGCTGGGTTAACTTTCGCAAATTTTGAGATATTAGGCTCATTTTTTTTAAATGTAGAGTATTATTATTGAAGGAAAGTTATTGAATTTGGCGATGATCGGTAAAGTGGTTCTTTTTAAATAAAATTTTTAATGTTTTGAGAAATGTCCGTGCTTGCTCCAACTTTCGCTAATTTTGAGATATCGGGCTTTTTTTCTAATTCTATTACATTCTTCAGTCTTTTCTACTTTTATTTCATAAAATAATTTTTTAAGATTTGGTTGATTAGCTTTATACGCAATTGAAGGTCCATATGCGAAGTCCATACATGGACCATGTAGTCTGAACTCCCAAAGTCAACATCGATTTAACATTGATTGTAAAACCTCACTTGTGCTACTAAGCTGACCCCTCAATTCATAAAAAGGTTAAATTTAAAATAAAAAAAATGTGCAGATTAGAAACTTGCACATTGCTTCCTCATCATTACATATCACTACTATTACTCCTGTTTTATTTCGCTTATAAAGCTTTCTCTATGAGGAAGCCAAATAAATACATAATAAATACTAATAATTATGCATCAAATAAAATACAAGTTTCCTTATAAGAAGAGCTTTATGTGAGCTAAATAAAATAGGAGCAATGGTAGCGATCTGTAATGATGGGGAAGCAATATGCAAGTTTCTAATTTGCACATTTTTTTGGATTGGTTCTGCCATGGTTCTGCAACACCAATCGTCACACAGTCGATCAGTGGCCAAACTTTTACTTGAGGTTCTCTAGCTTTATTAACCGGTGAAAAAAAAGATTACATATAATTATATATAAATATATATGATTACATTATAATGCAATTATATATGAATTTTGTCTCTATATGATCATATATAATTATATGTAATCATATATAAACATATATAATATATAATGAGATGACATATATGTAAATATATATAATCATATATGACCATACATAGTCAATATACATTGAAAAAGAACTGTTAACTTCAATAAGAATAAAGTATTAATAAATTAAATAAATATATTAATAGTATAAATAAATTAATAAATTAAATGTATATTTTTTCAAAAGCTATAGAATCAAAAGTGAAGTGATTTATCCCATATTATAACTTGGCGCTGCTTGGCGTGAGACGCTGCCGTGTCTCTTGATATTGTTCTTATACCACTGTTCGTCAAATTTTAAATAGGAGAAACAAATTATATCGGATAATCCAAATTTAAAAGTGTAATAAATATAATGCACATGTGTGTTGTGTTTATATATAGTTATATATAATCTACGTGGATAAACGCATTTATATATATAATTTATATATAAATTATAAAAAGTCATATGTAATCATGTCAAATTGTATATGAAACATTATATATATTTAAATATATTTTAATCGCCTGTATAATTATACATTGTCATATATAATCATATATGATATCATATATGATTACGGTTTTGCTTTTTATATATAACACTTTATGAAATTATAATACAATCATATATAGTTATATACTTCCATATGAATCTTATATGTATCCATACATGAGTAGATATATGATCTATTGTTCATATCTAGTTATAGGGAAGACCGGGACGAAGTCACCATTTTTTTGGTGCCGATTTTTAACAACAAAACAAATAATTTTAGTAAAATGTGGTATACCGTTGTAAAGAGTAAACCCTTGGCTACAAAATTTATACGGACATTTTTGGTTTACGTCGCTTTGTTCAACTGGTATAGAGTGAAAACGACAAAAGTGCAAAAATTGAAATGTCAAAATTCCCGGGGCGGAGTCGTCACTTTATTCTCGGACTGAATTTTAAATAAAAATTCATAATTCCGATCATGAAAAATGATAGGATACATTTTATTAATTATTTTTTAATAGAAAAATTGAAACATTAATTAAAAACACGATGGCGGAAAATAATTACAAGAAAAGCGCACACACTTATGTGCCCTATGTTCGCACGTTTCTCGTCAGCTCTATTCTGTCATCTCTGAGCACATGCAGCACATATTATCCAAGTCCTCGCCGGAATCCGACCACTGCTGCTTCTTTGACTTTGATTTTTGCCGGAAGCATCCATGATATGGCTTGGTGACGACTTCGTCCGGACACAAGTTTCAAGTTTGGTCGCTCATAAAATATTAGCAATCAATGAAAATAAAAAAAACTTTACTGGATTCGTGTTCAGCATGCATTACTCTTTAGAATCACTTACTTTGAGATTCGGAGATACAATAATATTTAAGATATTACTTCTACGTACAAAAAATTTTACTTTTGAAAACACGTTTGCCTCGATAAGAATCACAACATGGCACATAACCTCACTAAACTCCGTTGGTCACGTGGGCACCATAAGCCGCGTTTACAGTATAGCCCCTTGTACAATAGGCGATAGCGATAGCGACAGCGACAAAGTTGCCGACAAAGCTACAGTTTCGTCGGCAACTTTGTCGCTGTCGCTATCGCTATTGCTATCGCTATCGTCTATTGTGCAAGTAGTCCGGGAGTCAGGGGATTAGATATTGAAGTTCACGGCGCAAAGCTGGAATTTTTTTTACTCGATTCTTATGATATCCCGTAACAAGTGTGTAAAAATGTCCGATTGAAACCGATTGAAAAAAAATTCAATCTGTATGAATCCGGTTTCTTAATCCGGAATTCACGGATTCATAACGATTAAACCGATTGAAAACGATTGAAACGGATTCGTATTCAAGGATGTAATTTTAATCGGTTTCTATCGGTTTGAATCGGTTTTAGTCAATCCGTTTCAATCGTTATAAATCCATGAATTCCGAATTAAGGAACCGGATTCAGACCGATTCATTTATTTCAATCGGTTTTTATCGTTTTGAATCGGTCTTAGTCAATCCGTTTCAATCGTTATGATTTCGTGAACCCCGTTTTAATTAATGTGAATCCGTCTCTGTCGTTTTTAATAGTATTTATATACATTTTTCAATTTATTTTAATTGGCTAAATAACGTGCAGGCGAATGGTAGATCCCCGGAAATGATACCTCTCACCTCTCATACTCCACCCCTATCTCGCCTTCAAGAGGTGGTGCTGTTAACCCCCGTCAGAGCAGGGTGAAACACCCCTGGGGAAGACGGGGGAACGGAAGAGAAGGGAACTGGTCCTCCAGGTTGGGGGTTGGGCGCTAGGCTAACAACCTGCCCCGTAAAAACTCAAACTTGTTAAGAAACCTGAAGAGAGGCCTCGGATAGGACGGTCAAAACGGCAACGACTAGGCAGACGCAATATGGAATTGAAAATGGAACATGGAACGTGAGAAGTCTGTGGGAGACGGCAGCCGTGAAGAATCTGGCAGAAGTGATGAACGAATGTAAAATACAGATCTTAGCGATGCAAGAAACAAGATGGAAAGGAAAAAGCTGCATTAGAGTGGGAGACTACGACTTTTTTTGCAGTGGAGGCCAGAGTCACTCACTGGGAGTAGGTTTCGCTATACACAAAAACCTCCGCGACGAAATCTTAGAATTTAGACCGGTAAACGACAGAATCTGTCTCATTAGAATCAAAACCAGGTTCTTTAACGTGAGCCTGATCAATGCACACGCGGAAACAGAAGACAAAGAAGATACTATAAAGGACTCTTTCTACAACACCCTAGAAAGAGTATACGACACCATACCATCCAATGACATAAAGATATTGTTGGGGGACCTAAATGCAAAAATTGGAAGAGAACCGGTATATAGACCCATTATAGGCAAGGAGAGTCTACATACGGAATCAAACAACAACGGTACACGTGTGATTGATTTTGCGGCAAGTAAAGACATGGTGGTTGCGTCAACATACTTCCCCAGAAAGGACATTCACAAACAAACATGGAGATCACCAGATGGATTAACACACAATCAGATAGACCACGTGCTAATAGAGAGAAGAGGAATCTCTAGTATAGTACAAGTGAGAACCTATAGAAAACCAAATATAGATTCAGATCACTTCCTGGTAGGATTAAGATACCGATGTCGAATTCTAAATAAAAGAACGAAAGAATACACTAGATGCAGGAAATTCAAAATCGAGGGACTGAGGGACAGTCATAAATCCGAGACATACCAAACCAAACTAGCTGAAGAGCTAAACAATGATACAAATGATGATCAAACAATAGAAAACACTTGGAAGAATATACGAAACGCCATAAAGAGGACAGCGGAAGAAGTACTGGGATACCCAAGAAAGGACGGAGAGGAATGAGTGGTACGATGAGGAATGCAGAGTGATGATAGAAAAAGAAACACACTCAGAATGCATTGGCTGGCCCGACCAACAAGAAGAAGAGAAACAGAATATAAAACGCAAGAAGTGAAGCCAAGAAGATGTGCAGAAAAAAAAAACGCAAGCTCAACAACGAGTATATTAAGCGAATGCAAGAGAACTTCCAAAGACAGGACACAAGAAAAGCATACAGAGAGCTGAACATACTCCGGAAAGGTTTCAGACCAACCGCCGACATGTGTAGAGCTTCAAATGGGACCATAATTGTCGGAAAAGAAGAGGTGAATAATAGATGGAGGGAATTTTTCCACCAGCTATTAAATAGAGGAACCTCGCAGGGAGAAGAAGAACGGCAGTCAGACCCACGCTTGGAGGATAGGACACGGAATGATGAAGACACACCCCCATCGATAAGAGAAATTAGAGAAGTTATCAACTCATTGAAAAACAATAAAGCCCCTGGGAAAGACAATATACCTGCGGAATTGATTAAATACGGGGCGAAGCGATGGTTAAAGCTCTACATAGGATCATACAACGAATATGGGAAGAGGAAGTCATCCCGACAGAATGGGAAGAGGGAATTATATGCCCGATCCACAAGAAAGGAGATAAGTTTGACTGTAGTAACTACCGTGGAATTACCTTACTAAACATAGCATACAAGATCTTTACCTCAGTTATTAAGAGACGGTTGGAACCTTATGCGGAGAAACTAATCGGAGAATATCAAGCAGGTTTTCGACAGAATAGATCAACAATAGACCAACTCTTCACGGTCAGACAAACCCTAAGAAAATGTTGGGAGCATGGCATCGATGTCTATCAACTATTCATTGATTTTAAGCAAGCGTATGACAGCGTAGAAAGAGGAAGTCTACTATCCACAATGATAGACCTAGGAATCCCAATAAAATTAGTTAGACTAACAAAAGCAGCTCTAGACAAATCAAGGAGTACAGTCAAAATTCAAGGGGATCTTGGAACAGAATTCGAAGTAAAACAGGGACTGAGACAAGGAGATGCACTAGCACCGATGCTGTTCAACCTAGTCCTAGAAGGAGTAATATGAAAGGTTAAAGTGGATGTTAACGGAAACCTGACTTATAAATCCAAACAAATAGCGGGATATGCAGACGATATTGACTGCCTTGCAAGATCAATAGCAGGAATCAAAGAAGTACTCAAAGAACTGGAAGAAGCAGCAAAAGGAGTTGGACTACGGATTAATGAGAATAAAACAAAAGTACTAGTGACATCTAGAAAAACGAGAGAAGTCGGTCAAAAAATCCCCTTCGAAGATTATAATTTGAGGAGGTCAGCGAGTTCAAATACCTGGGTTCGATATTAACCAATGACAATGATGAAACCAAAGAGGTGAAATCGAGGATCAAGGCAGCAAATAGGGCATACTATGCACTACTACCTGCGATGAAATCCAGAGATGTGCATAGGAATACGAAAGTCATATTATATAAGACATTAATACGTAGCATCGTTACGTATGGATGTGAAACATGGGCAATCACACAGAATATGGCGGATAGCCTAGATGCCTTCGAACGAAAAATTCTACGCAGAATTTATGGCCCGATTTGCGAGGATGAGGTATGGAGAATAAGATACAATCATGAATTGTACGAATTATATAGTACCCCAAGGCTATCCAAACATATAAGCATCATGCGACTTCGATGGGCCGGGCACGTGCAAAGAATGGAAAACACAAGGATGCCAAAGAAGATCCTAACAGCAAAAATACATGGAGGCCGCCCAAGGGGGAGACCGAAGATGAGGTGGGAGGATGGTGTAGATAGGGACGCAGAGTTGCTGTTGGATGAGAAGAACTGGAGGAGATATGCGACGGACCGAAATGTTTGGAGGGCCAAACTTCAGGAGGCCTTGGCTCGAACTTGAGCTGCAGCGCCATTGGATTGGATTAGTCTAAATAACGTGCAGGCTAATGAATCGTATTGAATTTGCTATTAAAATAAATAGATGTAACGCGCGATCTAATAATTATGTTTAAATATACGAATGAAATTGGTCATTTATAATTAAATACATTAAAAGATATAATAA
>JASTWK010000255.1:27500-220000 GCA_030770225.1 Temnothorax unifasciatus | reverse complement strand
CGAAATGTCGCAGTTCCGGTTCATCTAAAATATTTTTCAAATAGTTCTAAGCGTATTGAAGCATTTTCTAAAGAGTTCCCGACCCTAGCAATGTTGTATAATTGTTTAAAAAATTAATACCGCTCTAAAACCGAGTATTTAGAGAGAATAGGGTGATATGCTGTACGAAATGTCGCAGTTCCGGTTCATCTAAAATATTTTTCGAATAGTTCTGAACATACTAAAGCATTTTCTAAAGAGTTCCCGACCATGGCAATGTTGTATGATTGTTTAAAAAATTAATACCGCTCGAAAACCGAGTATTTAGAGAGAATAGGGTGATATGCTGTACGAAATGTCGCAGTTCTGTTTTATCTAAAATATTTTTCGAATAGTTCTAAGCGTATTGAAGCATTTTCTAAAGAGATCCCGACCCTGGCAATGTTGTATGATTGTTTAAAAAATTAATACCGCTCGAAAACCGAGGATTTAGAGAGAATAGGGTGATATGCTGTACGAAATGTCGCAATTCCGGTTTATTTAAAATATTTTTGGCGACTCAAGTTCTCGGCTTTGTATTTTTTAAAGAGTTCCCGACTTTGGCAATGTTGTATGATTGTTTAAAAAATTAATACCGCTCGAAAATCGAAGATTTAGAGAGAATAGGGTGATATGCTGTACGAAATGTCGCAGTGTGTGCGTACATACACGTGTGTGCGACTTGTGCGTCCGAGCGGTCCGTCTCTTTGGTGTAGCACATGTATGTGTGCATATTTTCATATACGTTTATGCGCATGTCGTGCATGACTTATCGGATGATACGTAACATCCTCCCCCCGTTGAGAGGGTAGCGATCAACTGTCCTAAGCAGTTTTACGACCGCATTCGATTGCAAACGAAAAATATGATTAACGTTATGGAGGCGCTTGTTTACTCCTAATGGTACAAAATATATGAAATGTTTACATTGTGGTCTCGCGTGACTGTGATGTGTATCGCTATATCGTAGATGTTTTTACGCTTGTGTGGGCGGTATCACATGATTGTTGCTCGATCGGTAATGGACACAGACGATTGGCAGCTCTTTTTATTTGTCCAGCCGCCGTTTTGATGGTAGCAGTTCGCGTAATTCCGTCTGCGCCCGGATGTAGTTCAGTGATTCTACCCAGTGCCCAGTGCGTGCAAGGCAGGTTTTTGTCCTTTATAAGCACGACTGTCCCGATGTCGAGCTTTGGTCCGTCCTTGATCCATTTGTTGCGTACTTGGAGTTCGTTTAGGTATTCGAGGTTCCAACGTGCCCAGAAGTCTTGTCGTACCTTTGTGATGTGTTGCCAGGTAGACAACCGATTGGCTGGAACAGATGACAGGTCGCCCTCCGGAAGGGTGGTTAGTGGTTTGCCGATTAAGTAGTGAGCCGGAGTTAACACGAGCATGTCGTTCGGATCGGTGGAGAGGGAAGTGATTGGTCTGGAATTTAGAATGCCTTCGACTTCGATAGTGAATGTATTTAATTCTTCGAAGGTAAATAGAGAATCTCCTACTACGCGTTTAAAATGATGTTTAAAAAGCTTCACTGTGGCCTCCCACAGTCCACCGAAATGCGGTGCCGCTGGCGGTATGAAATGCCACGTTATGCGGTGCTTGCTCGCATATCTGTTCACGAGGTCTTTATGTTTCTCGGAGTTAAGTAAAGCATATAGTTCCTTTAATTGGTTATTCGCGCCTACGAAATTAGTTCCGTTGTCGGAGTAGACGTGTTCTGGCAGTCCGCGTCTCGCGACGAACCGTCGTAATGCTGCAATAAAACCGTCGGAGGACAAGTCGCTTACGACCTCGAGGTGTACTGCCTTTATCGACATGCATACAAATACGCATATGTAAACTTTGATTCGTATTCGATTACGGTATTTCTTCTCCTTTATGTGAAACGGACCGCAAAAATCGATACCCGTATTAGCAAACGGAATGGCTTCGCGTGTACGAACCGGCGAAAGATTTCCTATTTTATATTCGATCGCGTTGGCGTTGTATCGAAAACAGCGCGTGCAAGCGCGTACGACTTTTCGGACTTGGTTCCGGCCGTCAAGTAGCCAGAATTTCTGTCTGAGAATGTACAACGTGGTTTGGATACCCGCATGATAATGTGTCTCGTGAGTTTCGCGAATAATATTGTCCGTTAAACGATGTCGGTTTGGGAGTAGAATCGGGTGCTTTTGCGAAAACGTTAGATTCGATCTTTGAAGACGTCCCCCAACACGAATTAAACCTTCTGCGTCTAAAAACGGGTTTAAATTAATAATTTTACTTCGGTTTGTTAGATTCTTGTTTTTAATTCCTTTGATTTCTTCGGGAAAATGAGCGATTTGAAGAATTTTTAGAATCCGTATTTCGGCTTTGTTAATTTCCCTCGCGCATATCGACCCGGTGTATTTGTTAGTCGGTCGAAATTAATCGAAGGCAATACGCGACGATTCTGCGTAGTTTGAAATAAGAGAAGTACCTTTCGAATATTCCAGTGTCGATAGATGTTGTTACCAAGCATGCATTTCCTTTTAATTCGGGTATTTCGATTATCTGCGTGCTCTCGTTAGGCCATTCACCTTCGTCTTTAATTAGCCTCGAGGGCCCTACAGGCCACGATTGATTTTGCAGAAAGGTATGGGGCAATTGACCCCTCGAAATCGCGTCGACAGGATTATCTTCTGTCCGGACGTGTCGCCATTCGATGGAGCTACTTATTTCTTGAATTTCTGCCACCTGATTTGCTACGTAATTTTTTAGTAAGTGAGGTGATGTTGCTATCCAGTGGAGCAAAATTTGCGCGTCGCACCAGAAAACTTTCTTGTCGAATACTACTTCTAATGCGCCAATTGTTTCGCGATAGAGTCGTGCTAGCAATAACGCGCCGCAAAGTTCTAACCGTGGAATAGTAATAGTTTTTAATGGAGCGACCCGAGATTTGGCACATAATAATCTGCAGATAATGTTCCCGTATTTATCCCTTGAGCGTATGTACAGACACGCTCCGTAGCCGACGTTGCTAGCATCGCAAAATCCGTGTAATTGAATGCTGTCGCATTCTTCTATAAACAGTTTACGTTCGAAGGAAACCCGTTCCATTGACTCTAGTTGCCGAACGAATTCCGACCACTGCGTGTATATATGTTGCGGGACGGATTCGTCCCATTGTAGTGTACACCGCCAAACGTCTTGCATGAGTTTTTTCGCTTATAATACGATCGGACCTAATAATCCCAGCGGATCAAAGATTTTCGCAATTTCCGATAAGATGCTTCGCTTTGTTATTTTCTCGGTAATTGTAATTGGATGAGCTAAATAACAGATTTTGTCATCGCACGTGCTCCACGTCATAGCCAATGTTTTCAAAGAACAATCTAGATTTAGTACGAAGTGCGCGTGTAGCCCATTAGTTGGTAAATCATTGACGACGCGTTCGTCATTAGATGCCCATTGTTGAATGGGAAAACCGCCCAGGGATAATAATGCGATTATTTCGTCTTTAATTGTTCGAGCGTCTTCGATTGTCTTAGCGGCGGATATTAAATTATCGACATAAAAATGTTCTTTAAGAATCGCGGCGGCCCTGGGGTATTTGTGTTGTTCGTCCTCCGCGAGTTGATGTACGGATCGAATTGCAGAAAACGGAGAGGCAGAGGAGCCAAAAGTAATCGTATTCATTTGAAACGTCTTCACCTTCTCGAATCTACGCCAGAGGATTCGATGGTATCGTCGATCATCTTTATGCAGCAACACTTGACGATACATTTTGACTATGTCCGCGGTGATGACGTACTCGTATGTTCGGAATCGTATCAGATGTAAAGGCAGTTTAGCTTGAATGGTGGGCCCTACCATTAGCACCTGATTTAATGACACCCCGTTACTCGATTTCGCGGATGCGTAAAATACCACTCGTACCTTGGTAGTACTACTTGAATCTTTTATTACTGCTTGGTGTGGCATATAAAATCCGTCATCACCGGGATTCTCTACTAAGGACATGTGTCCCAATTCTAAGTATTCTTCTATTACCCGAGTATATTCATCCTTTAGCTTTGCATTTGCGTGAAGTTTGCGTTCCAATGACAACAGACGCCTGAGCGCGTTAGTTCGCGATTCGCCTAAACGTACATTCGTTTCCCGAAACGGCAAACAAACTATGTAACGCCCGCTGCTGTCGCGACGGACGGTTTTTCTGAAGTGCGCTTCGCATTCTCTTTCCTCCGCCGACCACGGCCTATCCGTCCCGACTTTCTCTATTGTCCAAAATTTAAGCAATTGATTTTCTAGACTCGTGAGATGGCATGTCGCGTTCTTTGACGGAAATTGTGATGACGCTCCGCCGGCGATCACCCAACCTAGGCGAGTTTTTTGCAAATAAAGATCATGACCCTCATGAGACAAATTAATTTGACCGATTGAGAATAAGGATATCGTGGCTCCGGCACCGATCAATAGATCGAGACGCGGTAGATGAAAATTTGGATCTGCTAATTTGAGATTTGGAGGTATTCGTAGCGAATCTCGCGGGAAGATCTTGGATGGAATTGAATCGGCGATGGCCGGTATGGTAAGACACGTGAGATTCTTACGAAAGTCGTCGCGCATCGATTGTATCGTAATTTGCACCATGCCTTTGGATTCAGTAGTCGTATCGTTAATCGTACCGATCGGCAGCGAATGTGTAATTACGCGCACGCCTAAGCGTTTCACAATGTTTTCGGAGATAAAGTTTGCGGTAGCGCACGTGTCTAGCAACGCGCGACATTTTACAAGATTGTGTTTACTATCATGAACATAGACTAATGCACTCGTTAATAGCTGCGGAGCGGACACGCGCGATATCGTCGCGAGACTCGTTCCGCTGCCGGTCGATTTAGCTAGTCATGCGGACTGGAGTGGTTTCAGACTTCGATACGTCGGGCTTGCTTGCGGCCGTGTATTTTTCCAGATGCAACAGAGTGTTGTGACGTTTCTGTGGCAGATCGTGCAGCTAGAAAATTTACACGGACTGTCGCGGTGGGAGCGTAAGCAATTGTAACAGACCTTCGCGTTTCTCACCGTTTTGATGCGCTTAGGCATGGGCAATTGTTTAAACTTATCACATAAATAAAGCGGATGTCGTTTGGTTTTGCACGCGATGCAATTGCGCGATGCATTTGACATAAAGGCTTGATTTGACGAGCCGATTTGCCTCCTTTTAAATGGAGGCTCGCTTTTGTTTCTTTCTGATTCACCTGACTTTGATCTTTCGCGTTTCGACGCGCAAACGGCGGTTTTGTAAAGAAATTCATACATCTGATCTGGTTTCGGAAATTCATCTTTTTCGAGAGTCGCTTCCCACCGTTCTAACGTGCTCTTCGGTAGTTTATTTTCCAACAAGTGTACGATCATTTCGGGCCCGACGGAAACCCCTAGTGCGCTTAACGACGCGACGTGCTGTTGAGTGTCGTCGGCGAGTTTGGACAAACCGCTCGTGGTTTCTTTATCTAATGTAGGTATAGATTTATTATCAACGAGAGATGTCGCGAGATTAAAATTCGTTTTACTTCGTACGAGCGTTCCAATAGGTCCCAAGCGTGTGCATAATTTATTCCGTCGATCGTGAAAATCTTTAGCTTATTAGCGGCTTCCCCGATTAATGCCGATTTTAGATAGTGTAGTTTGTCGATGTCTGACAAGTCCGTTTGTGAGCCTATCATACTAGGGAATGCGTTCTTAAAGGATAGCCAGCTCTCATATTTCCCGTCAAACGTCGGTAGAGGGGCTTCGGGCAGTTTAATCCGTCGTCTTTTGATAGCAATTATGGTGTTATCGCTTCGGTTTTCTTCGCTCGACGGGCCGGCGCCCGCATCCGATGTGCTTGCCGTGTCTAAAATATTCTCGATTTTCCCGGCGAGGGAATAGAATTTTTTCTTGAATATTCGCGAATTCAGTTTGAGGTCCGTCGTTCGGATCTAACACCGCGAGCTCATCATTATATATTCTTCGAACGCGTGATACAATTCAGTTAAACGAGCACTTCGCAATCTCAACGTAGCATTGTCTAATTTCCCTTTCTCGAGGAGATTTGTTAGAGTGGTGATTTAGGATTTTAAGGATGTTCGCTTTTGTATGAGAAGTTTTATTTTGTCGGACATTGTTGTATGATGGAATAAATTGGGATCGAACGACTTACTCTCACTCGACTTTTAGATGTACGTGGGCACCGCTGTCTGTTGTCCGTCGCACAGGAAGATCTTCCGCTGCGGAGATACGATGCTTGTCTCTGGTCCACTATTTCGATCTTGCAGGGGCCGCTACCTCACAAGAGGCACCAAAATGTTTTGTGTCAGCGCAGATGTTGTTCACATATACTCTGTCTTTTCGTATAAGGTTATTTTATTATGCATTTTAATATAAAAGGTTCGACTTAACGTCACGGTAGCTTTAATTAAACTATAATACGTACCGCCGAGGCAAGTACTCGCTTCATGTACGTTTACGCGTGAGACCGGGATAACGTCTCAGAACTGTCGTCCTGGATCCCGGTCTGGCGACAACGCCTGGGGGCTGTTGCCCTGAGCCGCCTGACGAACGTACGACAACGCCTAAGATACCTTCGCTCTTGGTCGCGTTCTCTCGGACGCACAATTTGCTCGAACTCGAACTACCGCGTGTACACTCAACTGTGGCTACGGGCAGAATGCCTGATTTTTCCATCGCAATCTCCCCCCTTATCCCCGTTTCGTCGAAGATCCCTCATTGGTGCCCTCGGTTGGTGAGACACCGATGAGGTGATCACGGTGGCGACGGTGTTCTGTGATTATCGGCGCCGCGGTTTCCCTTGGCTCGCGCCGCCAGATGGAAGGCGCGACGACGTGATCATTGTATTCGCGGATGTTTACCTATCTGTCGCCGGTGTGTGCGTACATACACGTGTGTGCGACTTGTGCGTCCGAGCGGTCCGTCTCTTTGGTGTAGCACATGTATGTGTGCATATTTTCATATACGTTTATGCGCATGTCGTGCACGACTTATTGGATGATACGTAACAGTGCTATATATACAATTTTAATGATTAAAGCGGATTCAATCTGATTCACATAGCTACTTTCATTACCCGATTAAAATGGATTCACATTAATACGATTGAAACCGATTTAGTCGGATTCAGATGAATCCGGAAATATCTCATTAAATCCAATTCCGGTGTTGTATTAAAATTTCACGATTGATGCGGTTTCAATCCGATTCACATAGCTACTTTCATTACCCGATTGAAATGGATTAAGCGCAGATACGATTGAAACCGATTAAGGATGTTTTACCTATAGCTATATGTAGTATAATTTTGTTTTCTTGATTAAACAGTGTAAAGCAAGTTTCAAAAATTATTTATAAACAACATGTTATCATTGGGACAGAAAAAGCGTAAAAATCGCAATTTTGTCCCATTTTTGTACTTAATATTGTTTAAATAAATTATTAAAAAATTGAAAAAAAAATATTAACAGAAAAACTTAAAAAATCGTAATTGCAATTTTCGATGTCATAGAAGTGTACCATAAAAATTTCATTCATTTTTACTGTACAGGAGCAGAGATACATATTGTGATATTTACATGGGAAGTATATCTATACATATACAATTCTGTAACTTTTAAATCACATATCTCAGAAACGGGTCAGACAATCGATCGCAAATTTAACACAGATTTTTGGGATATACAAGAGCACAATCTCTGTAAATTTCAGCTTTATCCCTCTACTTCGACATAACGGATATACGTCCTTAAGTCGGATTCAGATGAATCTGGAAATATCGCATTAAATCCGATTCCGGTGTTGTATTCAAATTTCACGATTGATGCGGATTCAATACGATTCATGTAGTCATTTTATTTACCCGATCAAAATGGACTGGCATTAATACGATTGAAACCGATTCAGTCGGATTGAAATAAATCCGGAAATATCGCATTAAATCCGATTCCGGTGTGGTATTTGTTAAGGATCGAGCGAAAGGCGAGAGCATTGGACGGTGTTGCCCGCGAGCGCGGTCCTGGCGCAGCCACGCGCGACAATCGTGATCGACGCGATCCTCCAAAACATGGCCCAATGATCTTGCCTTAGCGGGAAAGCGCGCGCGCGTTTACTTAAAGTCAATGTTCATATCATCGGCACATCGTGGTTCGACATGATTGGCCCTCCCTGAACTCGAAACCCCCGTCACGAAGCGAGGTCGGGAAGAAGGGCGATCGCGAGCGATCTTCGAGAGCACTGTCCGTTCAGCCGCACGATAAACCAGCCGCTCCATTCTCTCGCGACCAGCTCAGTCTCTTTACCGTACGCTGAGCGCCCGAGCAAGGGCCTGCATTGCGCGAAGTTCGAAGAAACGAACAACCAGGGCGTCAGCCGGACGTCCGCCCCGCCAGCTCAGTGTCTATTAATTAAAGTGAAGAAAAACCGATCAGTGTCAATTCACTTAACTGCATTCCACTCCCGATATCCTCTCGAAGCCTCGCGCCCTTGTCAGGGCGGTGCCGGTATATCGCGTGCCCTGAGGCCTCCTCAGTCGCCACGAAACAGTATTAAAATTTTATGATTGATGCGGATTCAATACGATTCGTGTGGTCACTTTATTCACCCGATTAAAATGAATTTGCATTAATACGATTGAATCCGATAACGGCGGATTCAAATCAATCCGGAAATACCGAATTAAAAACGATTCCGATTGATTTGTTATTAAAACCGATTCACTTCCAATCGGGCATCCGATTAACCGCATTCATTCCAATTCAATTTCACCAAATTTAATGCGGAACCAATCGGATTTAATCGGTCATTTTCAGCAGGGTAAAGTCTCTAGAATCAACTCGGCTCGCTTCGCCTTTTTTTATTGCAAAATATATAAAAAAACGCGTTTCTGTATAGTTTTCTTTAAATAACTCCTTCTGTGTTGGTCAAATGACAAAACTTGAAAAGAGGAAAATTGTTCGGAAGAAAATTTTTTATAAGAATAAGTCTTAAAAAAATTAAAAAAAATTTTTTAAATTGCAAAATTGCAAAAAATACGCGAGAAAAGGGCCATTTTTACAGGTTTCCGAAAACTGGGTTAAAAATTATCGTATTTAAGCGGACATTCACTTAATGATACCTTTCAGTATGCTGAACAAGTGTGCACAAGGCTCGCCTTCAATTTTTATATGGCTGTCTATTAACAAATTATTTATGCAAATCGGGCGCTTGGCTCTCACGTCTGAACGGGTGAACTTATTTTGATGCACTTTATCGGAAATGAAAGGTAACGATGTTTAGTTTATGAATTTAAAATAAATTTTTTTTAAATAAAATTTGACCATTATTTAAAACAATTTAAATTTTGCATATTAAATATTGGCGTTGTTTATTGACGTAGAGTAATGCAAATAGCACCATTGATTTGCGCTTAAAAATCATGAATTTAAAAAAAAAACGTCCTGATACGACCAAAAGAAGCCGAGATAATTGACTTTTACATAATTAATGATTACAGCTAAACTATTTCATATTTTTACTTGAAATTTAATGTGAAGGTACTGGAGTGAGTGCTTTAACGGTGGAATTTTTTTCGCTGCAATTCGACTGCCAGGTTCGGCGAAAAAAATGTCGAATACAGCGGTTTTAGAGCGAGAGCGCTGGAGCGGACGCAGCGGCGGCGGCTCGACTGCGTGGCGCGCAGGCGCTCGAGCCGCCGCTGCGTCCGTCAAGCTTGCTTAATTAACAATTACTTTTCTCTGCAATAAAAACACGTATCCAAACGATTTTTTTTTTAATCTGCTTGAAATTTTCCGAATTTTATGATTATCACATTATAAATGTCATATTCTCAGTATTAACGGAGATAAACAAGATATATTAGGAAAAATACGTATTAATTAATAACAAATTATTTTTGTGATATTTTATACTGTATTGTATGTTGTATATTGCCAATTGTATGCTGCATTGTATATTGTATACTGTCTATACAGATAGAATACAGATAGAATAGTATTTTGTGCACCAAGGGGCGTTTTTCAGACTCGTGTGATTTGCCGCCCTCCGCTACTTTCGCTCCTTGGTGCACAATATACTATTCTATCTGTATTGACAATATACAATATACAATACAGCATACAATTGACAATATACAACATACAATACAGTATAAAATATCACAAAAATAATTTGTTATTAATTAATACGTATTTTTCCTAATATATATTGTTTATCTCCGTTAATACTGAGAATATGACATTTATAATGTGATAATCATAAAATTCGGAAAATTTCAAGCAGATTTAAAAAAAAATTGTTTGGATACGTGTTTTTATTGCAGAGAAAAGTAATTGTTAATTAAGCAAGCTTGACGGACGCAGCGGCGGCTCGCGCGCTTGCGCGCCACGCAGTCGAGCCGCCTCTGCGTCCTCTCCAGTGCTCTCGCTCTAAAACCGCTGTATTCGTCATTTTTTTTCGCCGAACCTGGCAGTCGAATTGCAGCGAAAAAAATTCCACCGTTAAAGCACTCACTCCAGTACCTTCACGTTAAATTTCAAGTAAAAATATGAAATAGTTTAGCTGTAATCATTAATTATGTAAAAGTCAATTATCTCGGCTTCTATTGGTCGTATCGGGACGTTTTTTTTGAAATTCATAATTTTTTAAGCGCAAACCAATGATGCTATTTGCATTACTCTACGCCAATAAACAACGCCAATAAACAACAATATTTAATATGCAAAATTTAAATTGTTTTAAATAATGGTCAAATTTTAGAAAAAAAAATTTTTATTTTAAATTCATAAACTAGACATCGTTACCTTTCATTTCCGATAAAGTGCATCAAAATAAGTTCACCCGTTCAGACGTGAGAGCTAAGCGCTCGATTTGCATAAATAATTTGTTAATAGGTAGCCATATAAAATGGAGGCGAGCCTTGTGCACACTTGTTCAGCATACTGAAAGGTATCATTGAGTGAATGTCCGCTTAAATACGATAATTTTTAACCCACTTTTCGGGAACCTGTAAAAATGGCCCTTTTCTCGCGTATTTTTTGCAATTTTGCAATTAAAAAAAATTTAAAAATTTTTTTAAAAATTTATTCTTATAGAAAATTTCCTTCCGAACAATTTTTCTCTCTTCAAGTTTTGTCGTTTGACCAACACAGAAGGAGTTATTTAAAGACAACTATACAGAAACGCGTTTTTTAAATATATTTTGCAATAAAAAAAGGCGAAGCGGGCCGAGTTAATTCTAGAGATTTTACACACTTGTTACGAGATATCATAAGAATCGATTTAAAAAAGTTCCAGCTTTGCGCCGTGAACTTCAATATTCTCATTTTTTAATAGCCCTGACTCCCGGACTAAAGCGGCTTATTAATGGCGAGTTCACACAACATACAGATTTCGAGATAATTGCAATGACGACTCCACTCCGGTGACGACTTCGCCCCGGTCTCCTCTATTTGGAATTATACTATATGCTCATATATAATGATAGATGGACCCATATATAATTTTATATAAAGTATCAGATTTCATATATAATCACATATAATCATATATATTTATATATAATTATATATAATTATATATAATCTTTTTTTCCCGGGAATAGCATTCTAAATCTGATAGATTGATTTTTCGATCTACGTTTATTAAGCATTTTGTCAATTTACTATTGATAGGCACTATTTATTCTAAATTTATCCTTTTTCACAAATAGAATTTATATGCATTTATTAATATTTTAATATATATAATATATATATATATTATATATATAGGTAGAAGCGTTCGTGGAATCAGCTGCTCAATATTACGGTTTGGAGATAATACGCATGCAACGACCGATTCAGTCCGCATTATCTGCATTACTGGAAGAAAAACATGATTTGAAAGCAGCTCTTATGGGTACAAGGAAAGGTGATCCAGGTTCCGAAAATTTACAACCATTTACACCCACCGATCCGAGCTGGCCACAGTTGATGCGTATAAATCCTATCTTGCATTGGTCGTACAATCAAGTGTGGGCATTCTTATTAAAGCACAATATTCCTTATTGCTCACTTTATGATCAAGGATACACGAGTATCGGCAATAGAAATACCACGGTGCGAAATCCATTGTTAATGGATATTAATAACCCTTCATCTTATTTACCAGCGTATACTTTGACCGATAAATCTGCTGAGAGAGAAGGCAGAGAACATGATAAAAATAATATATGATTTTTTATGATTCGATATAGTATTCCATGATTAGCGAACTAAAGATATTGTTATATATTAACTATTAACTAGTGTTATTAATGTATATTTAGTATTGTGTATGTATATATTAACTATTTTTCGAGATAAATAAAAAATTTTACTTCTAGGATTATATTAATTATTTGTAGTATCTACACACAGATAACACATTTTTACAAATTATTATAAAAATTTTTCCTATTTAAATTTATTATGGACACACATTATAACATAAGTATTTCTATACAATTTCTAAAATAAAAAAAAAATAAAAAATATAAACTACTCAATATTCTTTTAATTCAAGAATTCTCAAAAACTGTTCAATCACAACGCTTTATCAATTGGAATTCTGCTACTATAATACATAATTCGATTTAACTGACGTAACATAGCAGCATATGTACGGTGATCATCAGCAAATTGAGGATTATCTTCAGTTGATCTTCGTCGGAAGCCATTTAAGTTTGCATTTGGATGGATTAAGGTTTCATGAATTTGTGGGATTGAAGTTCTATGATTCCGCAACGCATATAAAGATTCAACAATACAGAGAAGTGAAGTTAAGCTAGACGCTACCAAATCGACATGTTCAACGAAAGTATTCATTGGGAGGCAAGAATTCTATCAGCAGGATCACCACGATTGCTGGGATGGAATATCCCTGAGGAAGAATTGGTCTATATACCGGAACATTGGCTGATCTATCCCGAACCCAATCCCTCCCTTCACTATCTGCTGGCCATTGTATACATACTCTTCACTTTTGTAGCGTTACTCGGAAATGGACTGGTTATCTGGATATTTTGTTCGTAAGTTTCGCATACCATCAGTTGAATATTGACAATAATATTGTCTAATTTAGATAATAATGCTGTACAATGCAAATTTCAACAATAAACAAAATCTTTTAAGAATTAATCTTTATTTTCCCAGATATCTAGTTATGACTCTTTATTCAGTACATTATAATTTAAAAATGTCCAAACTTAGCATGTTATTATGTTGAACGTTGTTTCTATTTTATATCAAAAATATTTTTATTTTTAGAGCCAAATCACTAAGAACTCCTTCAAATTTGTTTGTGGTGAATCTGGCATTTTGCGATTTCTTCATGATGCTCAAGACACCTATATTTATATATAATTCCTTTAATACCGGATTTGCTACGGGTCATTTAGGATGTCAGATCTTTGCCTTTATTGGATCGCTTAGTGGAATTGGAGCTAGTATGACAAACGCTGCCATTGCATATGACAGATACAGGTATTGCAGAATCCTCATTAAGTAAAACAATGAATTAATACTCTCATTATACAACTAAGAATTTTCATATAATTAAAAAATCAAATCTTAAATTATTTAGACTATGTTTAAGCTACGAAAGTTATTAAAAGTTTACCTATTATTGATTTTAAGCTTAAAATGAGTCATATCAAAACTATATTTTTTTGCAATAAGTACTGGTTTCACTCAAATTTTTCTTAATATCTTAAGTAATTGATTATTTTAACACAATCAAATTGCTCAAATAAATTATTAACTTTGTTCGAACTTTATTCTTTTTATTTAAAACTTAAACACTTTTACTTACTATTTGAACAGTTTGATCACTCAATTTTGTTCCAATATTTTGTTTAAATCTTAATTAAATGAAAATTACATCACATTATTGAATACAATTATATGCATATTACATTCCAGCTAATAAGGTGACGTCAAAATAACGTGACTTTGGATTGTAAACGATATTAGTAACATGTATTAGACGTCATTTTGACGTACTTGTGATGTAATTATGCCGCAGTCTATTAACGTCATTTTTGCAACATCATAATGACTTTGAAAAGTGAAGTAAAAATAACGTCTTTTAGTTGTCTTAAAGATATTTTTTGGATGTTTTATTGACATTGGGTGAAACAAATAAGAACGCAATATTATGTTTCAATACATTTTATATTAGTACACAATGTTGAAAATAATGTATTTAAAAGTGTGTGCCATCTTTTTGTAAGAGTGGACTCCACGACACAACTGATACAAGTTATGCTTTACTGTGATTTATGTACTGTTCTTATACTACTGTTTATCATATTTTACGTACGATAAACAGATCTCATCGGAAGCTATCTATCGGATGTCAATATTTGGGAATACACATAAAGCACGTATATTTGACGTTGACAATATGTCTTTTTAATGTAATGCTAACGATGTATTATTTTAGTATTTAAAATCACATCAAAATTACGTTCCATTTAATCCTTCGAGGCCACACTGGGTGGCGGCCACCCAGACAAAAATTCAGGCCCAATATTTTTAAGATAGGCTTTATAATCAGTGTCCTTTCATCCAGGATTCTTAGTTTGAGTCGCTCTCTTGAAGATCCATACAGTAGAAAGGCTTTAAGCCATGTCAATTATGTTTGGAAAACAATTTGAAAATTATTATAGGTGGTGACCATCCAAGTATGGCTTCGGTGTATATTCCTTATCGCGACCAAAAATTATAACATTTTTGTTCATCGAGTACATTTCGGGTTTTGCACCATACATATTTTTGAACAACACTCTTAAGATGTTTCATGAATTTTTACGTGCACATTAATTGGACATTATGAGACTGAATCCTGGGTGCCGACTACTAAGTGTCGTCACTATTAAAATAGAGGTGTAACCTCGGAGGGTTAAGTCACATAACGTGTCGTCATAAAAATCACGTATTTTTTGCGTTATTTCGATGTTGTCTTAGCTGGGATATACATAGAATGTATTAAATTTTATTAATGATGTATTGATTTATGATATAATATTAATGCTATCCCTGGTGGAAAAATGTCTCAGAATTTTTTATACTATTAATTAGAATTTCTATAAAAATTTTCAGACTTCTCAGAATGCTCCGAACTTTTCAGATTTTTTATATGAATTGAAACATTTTTCAGAAAAAGTCAGACAAAATAACAGGGTTGGAAAGTAACGCGTTATTTGTAACGCCGTTACCGTTACAAGTATTTGGAAGTTTTAATCGATCCTCTTAGGGTTACAATTCTCATCCATCACTATCCTTCTCCTCTTACTTAACCTTCCCAGGGGAATTGGTACATCGGATCGACATTGAATCGACGTCTTTTAGACGTGTCTAAATGAGATCTAATTGAACGTCTACATAGACGTTCAAATCTTTGAATTTTGACGCTATCTAGATCTTAATATCGATGTCTATAAAACATCTATTAGACATCTAGTTGATACAATAAGTGCATTCGGTGCTACAACCGCTCAGTATGCATTTTACTTTGATTGGAGTGTACTAATAGATATACATACGATAGATGTAAAAAAATATTGTTTTTTTATTTTTTGTACATAACTTCTCTCTCTCTCTCTCTCTCTCTCTCTCTCTCTCTCTCTCTCTCTCTCTCTCTCTCTCTCTCTCTCTCCCCCTCCCTCTCCCTCCCTCTCTTCCTTTCTCCCTCTCTCCCTCTCTCCCTCTCTCCCTCTCTCCCTCTCTCCCTCTCTCCCTCTCTCTCTCTCCCTCTCTCCTCTCTCTCTCTCTCCTCCTCTCTTCTCTCTCCCTCCCTCTCTCCTCTCCCTCCCTCCCTCTCTTTTTTATTTTTATTATTTTTTTTTGCTGTGCTATTGTATAACACACTCACTTACACAAACACACACACACACGCACACACACACACATTTCACACACACGTGCTTATCCATACTCCTATGCAAACAGAGTGCATGGTGTTAAGTATTTAACTATTCTTATTAAGGGTATCTGATGTATCTATTTGTGCGCCTGAGGGGATATTATCCCAGGGCGCGTTAATAAATAAATGCTTTCTCTCTCTCTCTCTCTCTCTCTCTCTCTCTCTCTCTCTCTCTCTCTCTTTCGTGAGTATCTATTGTGCTGTGTTCTTGCTCCTGCTTTTGTTGATAATTGTTGCTGCTGTGATTTGCCTCCGGGCCGTTTTGTTGCAGGCGCAGGCAGGCTTTTTAACTGCTTATTGATAGCAGTATATCAATCTTCGAGGCTTGTCTCCTTTAGATAATTATTCTGGTTGAAAGGGACTGCCTGTTTCTTAACCTCAATTTGAGATCGGCGTGGGCCTCTTGCATATGCGCTTTTCACTGTTCCTTCTGCACTCTACTGCTTGCGGTGCACGTGGCGCGTGTTGATCTGGTCGCGTCGGCGGGAGTTGGTACGCTTGCAGTGCTGCTATTGGCTGGGCTGTGCGGCCATTTGTTTGCTGCACGCGCGCTGCTGGACGATTTTGGTTATCCCGTCTCCATCGTGTGACTTTGGCTCTCTGCATGCTGGACATGGAGTCGAGTGTGTGTGAAAAATGTAAGAGGCCAATCGTCAACGAATCACGCAAGTGCGAGGAGTGTAAGAAGATATTCCACCCTGGCTGTATTAAACCATATGCCGCATACAAGTATG
The DNA here is from genome assembly GCA_030770225.1 of Temnothorax unifasciatus. Lineage (NCBI taxonomy): Eukaryota > Metazoa > Arthropoda > Insecta > Hymenoptera > Formicidae > Temnothorax > Temnothorax unifasciatus. The sequence continues at coordinate 203,297 of JASTWK010000255.1, read as the reverse complement.
CGGATGCGTGCTGCAAAGCTCTTGCAGCCACACCGAGCGCGCCTCTTACACCTTTCGCAAGGGATACTCCCTCTTTCGACTTTGCGAGTGCAGCGTCGGCAACTCTGGCGCACGATGCGACTGCTCCTGTAAGCGCCGACGCTCGGTCGCAGTTTCAGTCCATCGACGCGCTGTTGCAGACGATCTTGTCGAGGTTTGACGAAACGGAGAAGAGACTCGCTGCCAGGTTTGACGAATCTGACAGGAATATCACCGCCAGGTTAGAAAAGTCTGACAAGAAGATCACTGCCTTCATCAGCCATCAGGAGTCAGTGAATGCTGAAGTCGAACGAAAGTTGAACCAGCTACCCGAGGTTCAAAGAATCGTGGCGGATCACGGCGATCGGATTGCGGAGCTTGAGGCTCGTGGTGTGCAATCGGACAGTTTTCAGCACACCGATCGCGTGTCGTCTGCTGCATTGCGAGTCTCTCGAACGTCGGACATTATAATTTCCGGCATTCCATGTATTTTCACCGATGCGCCTGGTGAAATTGTCGTTAAAGTTTTTCGCGCGCTCGGCGTTTCTCAGCTTATTTCTGACGTTCTAGAGACTCGTGATGTGGGGCGGAGGAATGCGTCTGCGTCGCGTGGCGGGGCTCCTGCCTCTGCTCCTGCCTCCGATTCTCGAGCTGACTTCGCTGGACGCGTGAGATCGGTTATAGTCGCGCTTAAATCGCGTGAAATTTCCGACTATGTTCTGCGAGTTATGCGCCGCAGGCGTCGGCTTACCGTCAGTGATGTTTTCTCCGGTGACAGTTCCGGGCATATCTTCGTCAACGAACTCCTTACTACCGACATTTACAATTTGTTACGTCAGACAAGAGTCAGGGCCAGGCAACTGTCCTACAAATATACTTGGAGCAAGGACGGTCAGATTTTTGTCCGTAAAGACAATGGTCTACCTCCAATCTTGATAGCCTCGGAGGCTGATCTCGAGCGGCTTCATTGACCCGTGGCGGCGGATGTGGTTCCTTCTGCATTGCGTCATCTCAGGGTCGCATGTTTCAATGGCTGCTCCCTTCCTGCCCATCTTGAGTCAGTCCAGGCTTTCATAGCATCAAATTTTTTTCACATTATTTCAATTTCAGAGACCTGGCTTCACTCACATATTTCCGACGACTTAGTTCGTATCCCAGGTTATTATTTGTTACGCGCTGACAGGGAGGGCAGGGAGGGGGGAGGTGTTGCTTGCTACGTTCATGACTCGCTGTGCGCGCGTATTCTTGCATCGTCTCCTCTCGTCTTTTCGAATGAGCCTGAATTTCTTGTTCTGGACATTCGGAGCGAAGATTGTCAGCCTCTCTTGTTCACGTCAATGTATCGTAGACCTAAGGGGAAAAACTTTTGTAAATATGTTGACACTCTCACTACATTCATGCATAACTACAAAAATATCATTATTTCTGGTGATCTTAACTGCAATCTTCTCGCTTCATCTTATGATTCCGATCACCTTAGAAATACGGTCTCACAGTTGTCGCTCAACATTGTTGACTCGCAATCGACTTTTCACACCCGCTCTTCCGACTCATGGTTAGACGTTTTTATTGTCGATAGCCTTAATAAGGTCCTATCGTTTCGTAAATCGGACGCGCCCTTCATTAATGGTCATGACCTAATTGAGCTGAAGTACACGTTTGTGGTTCCATCTGCCTCGAATCGTACTTTAGTTCGACGCAGCTACAAGGACTTCAATGGGCCAGGATTTGTCGAAACTCTCACCGCCACGTTGTCCTCATCCTTCGCTGAGGATTTCAGTCAAATGAACCTTAGTGAGCATGACTTGGACAACATCTTGAATACCTTAACGGACGACTTCACTTCCAGTCTCGACGAGTATGCGCCCATCCGCACTTTTCGTGTTACTCGTCCAGCTGCGCCTTGGCTTACCGATCAACTTGCTCGCAGAATTCAACTTCGCAACCGTCTTTATAATACTGCCCGAAGGTCGCGAAACATTCTTGATTTTCATATCTATAGGCAATACAGAAATGATCTCACTAACGACTTGAGAGGAGCCAGGGAGCGCTATCACATGGAGAGATTGTCTGTCATTTCTGATCCATCTAAGTTATGGCGTGAGCTTGCCAGTCTTGGGCTCATTGAGTCTCCTCTATCCTCTCCGCTTAACTTTTTTTCTCGTGATATCTTAAATGCCCATTATGCTTCCATCTCCAACCGCTTTCCTTCTTGTACACCTTCTCAATTTTCCAACATCATCTCATCCACAGTACCTGAAGCACCACTTTTCAGTTTTTCTCAGATCTCCTTTGAGGACCTTAGCTCCTTTGTCTCCACTTCTTCTGTTTCCCTTGCTTCGGGTTACGATCAATTACCTCTATACGCCATAGCCTTAGCCCTGCCCCGGATTGGTAATCTCCTTACCTCACTTTTTAACTGTTGTCTGAAATTCAGTTACTTCCCGTCTTTGTGGAAGCGAGCTATACTTCGCCCGCTTTCCAAAGTTAAATCTCCTGCTTCTCCTTCAAACACGAGGCCTATTGCTAATCTGTGCGAACTCTCTAAGTTGTTCGAAAAAATTCTACACCGCCAGATCTCGGACTTTATAGCTACTCATCATATTCTCGATGATCGGCAATCCGGTTACTGGAAAGGTTATTCCACCCAATCCGCTTTGTTGCGGTTGCTTCATGACATTAAATATGGTGTCGACGCCGGGGAAGTGTTGATTCTCGTCCTTCTTGACTTCAGCAAAGCCTTTGACACGGTCTGTCACTTTCTACTGTTGACCAAACTCAGACAACTAGGGTTTTCTGATTCGGCCCTCAAGTTAATTTTTTCCTATCTAACAGGCCGATGTCAGGCTGTTGTTGACTTGGAGGGCGTGTTCTCTGACTGGCTGTCTGTCACCTCTGGTGTTCCACAAGGATCCGTCTTAGGTCCTCTCCTTTTCTCCTTGTTCATCAACGACATTGGCGCTTTCCTTCAGTTTACCGAGCACATTATATTTGCTGATGACACACAGATCTATCGCAGAAGTCGCCTTAGTCAACTGAACGCTGCTTTACAGCTTGTCGCACATGACGTGGGTGTCATCTCAGAATTTGCTGCAACCAATGGTCTGACTCTCAATCTTAAGAAATCGAAAGTCTTGATTTTTGGAAGCAGGAGTAACGTTAGTCACTTAAATTTAACTGACCTACCTCTCATTTCAGTTAGCGGTACCTCCATCCCATTTGTTACAGAGACTCGAAACCTCGGGGTTATCATGCGCTCTGTTCTGTCTTGGGAGGGTCACGTTTCACACATTTCAAGAAAGGTACACTTTGCACTACACAAACTGAAATTTCATAAGAATTCATTATCACTTAACCTACGTGTCAAACTTGTGACCACCTTGATTTTGCCTTTGTTAGATTACTGCTCTCTTGTATACAACGACTTGACTGAGGAGCTAAACACCAGGCTCCAGAGACTCTTAAATTGCGCTATTCGTTTTATTTTTAATGTAAGGCGTGACGAACACATCACGCCTTACCGTCATCAACTGGGGTGGTTGTCGGTCAAATACCGCCGTCTTTACTTTTTCGGTATCGAAATGTTTAAGGTGTCCCATGGCTTATCTCCTAGTTACCTTTCGGAAATTTTTGTTGATCATGACCCCTCAGTCAGGCGTTCGTCACGTCTGGCGCTACCGCACTCTTTTCATGTTCCCATCCACCGAACCGAAACCTATCACAGGTCCTTCCATCTCGCGGGCATCTACTTTTGGAACTCGCTTCCTAATGATGTTGTTTCAGCAACGTCTGTCGCCGTTTTTAAGTGTAAACTTTACAACTATCTTTTCTCGCTTGAGAGTAGCTCTATTTAGAGTCTTACTAGTCTTTGCCTTATACATGATCTTATTGAGGGTGTCAACCTATCGTTTTCACGTCAATTAGTTTAGTAACTCTTAGTGTTCATTAAATTGTTCTTGCATTTCTTGCGCGTGAGCCTGAGACTGTGCATCGCTCTGTGCATCTTTTGTGTACTATTAGCAGTGTGCTTCAACCCTTTTCTTCACTTTATTGATTCCTCCGCCTGGGTTGCAGTTCCACTGCAGGTCGCTGCTTGATGCACATCTGTCGCTATTATACACTATATTATTTTATTATTTTTGTTTATTTTTTTAATTGTTCTACTTACTCTTTATCATATTCTAATTTCACTACATATTTGAGTTAGTTCTTAGTTTTACAGCGAATATTATTCAGATCGGCTATATGTTATCATGTTATACTTTTTATCCTTGTTTTTACACCGATCATATTTGCTCGCCTCATGAGAGAGAGCATTCACATGTTTTTTGGTTGCTGCCATATGCATACTACTTCCTCGCCAACGCACACTTTCAAATTTTATTTCCTATTAAATGCATATCGGTAGCGACTACACTGCGCCTTACATATGTTTAGTTACTTTTCTTATTATTTTTGTTTTGATATTTGATTATTTGTTGTTTCTTCATTCGATACATATTGTTATTCACTAATAGCCTAAAGTCTTGACTATGGCTTAAATAAAACCAATCAACCAATCCATCTCTCTCTCTCTCTCTCTCTCTCTCTCTCTCTCTCTCTCTCTCTCTCTCTCTCTCTCTCTCTCTCTCTCTCTCTCTCTCTCTCCCCCTCCCCCTCCCTCTCTCTCTACATATATATATATATATATATATATATACTCTTATTAAATAAATAAACTTAACCTATACTTAATTATAAGCCGCATTATCCGCCGTCATCACGCACACCCATATTACTCATTCGCACATACACACCACGCTGATAATCATTTTATTACTCCCGTCGCATTCTTCTCTGAATTATTTTTATTTATTGTTGTCCTTATTTATTTAAAATTTTGAGGTCTAGCAGCGCCAAGTTTTTTTTACAAGAAAAATTCATGTATTTTAATAAAATATTTTTATTTTGTACTGTTACCTCTGTAATTCTTTGTGATTAAATCTTTTATTCTATTGAAAAATACATATATAAACTTTGTGTTTAAATACCTTGTATTCTTTCGTTGGATTAAATATTTTAATAAAATACTTTTATTTTGTACTGTTACCTCTGTAATTCTTTGTGACCACTAAAAAATACACATGTAAACTTTGTATTCAAATATCTTGTATTCCCTTGTTAAATTTAAATAAATAAAATTTTTTAATCTTATAAAATTGTTATTATACATTCTTTTTCTAATTGACACAGTGTAAAGATTGTCCAAAGTAGTGCAACAATTATTTTTTTGAGGCAATATATATGTTCTCTCTGTAATTGGCGTTGTAATTTAAAAAGATATCATTTCTTTTTTGTAATTGTAATAGATCACTTGAAGCGTGACTCTTCTTTGATAAGGTAACATAATTTTGTGATATGTATCACTTGGGTTATAATTTTTTCGAAATAAAAATACTACTGCTTATATTTTTTCGAGATTTTTTGAGATATAAAGATTACGTCTACCACTTGTTACTTAGGTTTTTTCGAGGTATAATACTACCACTTTCTTTTTTTTTCGAGGTAACAACATATACACTACTATGCTTGTACTTGGCGCCTTTTTTACCTTTTTTTATAAAAGGTAATTTTGTACAGATATCACGCCTTTTTGTAGTGTTTCGCATCTTAATCTGAAGTTTTTAATCATTAATCTAAAGTTATTAATAATATATACATTGCCGGACATTGTTTTTATGTAAAATATGCATCTATATTATGTTTCTTGTATAAATTATTTCTTACTAACTTTTTCTAAAAATAATATAATACGGTGGAAAGAAATCATTCCATCTGTTGATCATACATATACGATTTATATTTTGCATCGTAATAAACAACGTACATATACAAGATCGCTATATAAGAAAAATGCCGATGCGAGTATATAATCTAATACACAGTTTATTTATTTTTTTACATACACTTTTTCTTCTGTGATTATCTAGTAGTTACATCTCCGATCGTAGTTAGGGTGCTGTCCCATGGACATCAAAATTATCGGAAAACGGAATCGGAAAGGTGGGATGGTGGGGAGCTAGCCAATCAGAATGATTCCGTTGCGTGTTTTCACATCTGGGTTCCCCATGGCATTTTTCGGAACGGAATTCATGTATGTGCGTAATTCAAATATCTGGCAGTCACTACAGGCGGTTAAAGAGTGTTATGATAAGTTGCTGTTGTATTTATTTATATATTTATTTCGATTGAAAAAGGGGAATATGATGTCATCTGCTGTAAGTATAATTAAGTTATGTTATATTAGGTTATAATGTTTATATATTGATGGTCTATAGCATACATTTCTAGCCTAACATACATATACAATATGCTTATAGTAGTTTCAATTTGTTAAAGACAGTATATAATAAAAATAGTACATTATATTTTGTTTATAAGTAGGGGAGACCGGGGCTAAACCGCCAGTTTTTTTTTGGTGCCGATTTTTAACAACAAAATAAATAATTTTAGTTAAATGTGGTATACCACTGTAAAGAGTGAACCTTTAGCTACAAAATTTATATAGGAAATTTTTGTCTATGTTGCTTTGTTTAACCGGTATAGAGCAAAAACGACAACGGTGGAAAAATTGAAATCTCAAAAATGCCGGGGTTGAACCGCCACCCCCCCGGGATAAATCAGTTTCAGGTTTGATTGCCCATCAAATATTAGATATCTACACTGGATTCGTGTTCAGCATGCATTACTCTTTATAATCAGCATGCATTTATAATCACGTACCTCGAGATTTGGAGAGCAAATATTATTGCAGATATTACAAAATTTCCACGCGCAGAAAATTTCACTTTTCACCACGAAAACACGTTTGCCTCCGTAAAAATCATAACACGGCAGGTAACCTGCCGAAACTCCGTTGGTCACATGGGTACCATAAGCAGCGTTTACAATGTTAATAGCGAGTTCGCACAATACACAGGTTCCGAGATATTCGATTTGGCGGTTCAACCCCGTTAGCGGTTTAGCCCCGGTCTCCCCTATGTTTTATTTTATAGAAATAAAAAAATAAAAGCGAAAACAGCAAAATTATTTCTTATGAAAATAAAACTTCATCTTCACGAATTTCGTGTTTGAAATAGATACACACATTAATATGAGGATATTGGAGTTTTTAATAATTTAATCTACTGTTTGGTTTCAGAAAGACAACATTCAAGTAACATCGACGAAGTAGATAGATCCAATATCTACTGCTGTAAAACACTAATTTGCATCTGCGACTGCTAGGAGAACAATGCTATGGGTACCCTTGTAATTAAAATAAGTTGAACCACTGTGAGGTGGAGCCTAAAACAACACCAAAATTATATTTTTTTGATAAAAATAAAAAATTATTCTTATTATTAAATCAGAGTAAGAAAAAAAATTAATTAAATTACATACCACTATTGCCATATGCCTTCCATCTATCGCTCCGATACAGTTAGGAAAATTCCATTGCGTTTCAAATTCGTTGGCCTTTTCTCTCCAAAGATCTTCAGTGATTTCGGGAAAAACTTTCTCCTTTAATATGTTCCATATAGCTTCACAATTCACAAAACAGTTTCTGATATAATCTTTAAAACCGTATTAAGTCCTATTCGAAAAGCAAACGAAATTGATGACATTATCTCCAGATGCTAGATAACGTAGGCATATTTCCAGACGTGTATAAGCGGGTATTGGAGATCTCACTACATGTTGCTTTTCGATCTTTGGCCCGATGAGACGTAATACATGTCAATATATTGCATTTCTCTTATTAAATTATTACTTGCTCCCTGCAAGCGCCTTCGGTCTTTATTAAATATTGGACGTACCCAAAATCGTCGTTGATTCTTCTGCTTTTCTCTTCTTTTCATTATTCTATAAATACCGAAAGCTTTCAGCAGCTGTCTTCTTCGAAACTCTGTTTGCCAAAATAATTGTGGAGTACTTTGCCACTCCATTATCATTTTCATAAGAATTATTTTGCTGTTTTCGCTTTCATTTTTTTATTTCTATAAAATAAAACATACTTATAAACAAAATATAATGTACTATTTTTATTATATACTGTCTTTAACAAATTGAAACTACTATAAGCATATTGTATATGTATGTTAGGCTAGAAATGTATGCTAGACCATCAATATATAAACCTAATATAACAAAACTTAATTATACTTACAGCAGATGACATCATATTCCCCTTTTTCAATCGAAATAAATATATAAATACAACAGCAACTTATCATAACACTCTTTAACCGCCTGTAGTGACTGCCAGATATTTGAATTACGCACATACATGAATTTCGTTCCGAAAAATGATCGCCATGGGGAACCAGATGTGAAAACACGCAACGGAATCATTCTGATTGGCTAGCTCCCCACCATCCCACCTTTCCGATTCCGTTTTCCGATAATTCTGATGTCCATGGGACAGCACCCTTACACATCTCTCTCGCTTGAACTTAAATTATCGCGCCTTACAAAACAATAGGTGTTTCTCTAACAATACTTAGGAGAATGCGCCCTTGTTACGCCGTGACTTTAATTATTACCACTATAAAGTCCGTTTTATTGCCAGATATCAACTTATACAAAGTAATGTAATAATATATTTGGCCGTACGAAATATTGAATGGATAAGGGTGCTGTCCCATGGACATCGGAATTATCGGAAAACGGAATCGGAAAGGTGGGATGGTGGGGAGTTAACCAATCAGAATGATTCCGTTGCGTGTTTTCACATCTGGGTTCCCCATGGCGATCATTTTTCGGAACGGAATTCATGCATGTGCGTAATAATTCAAATATCTGGCTGTCACGGCTGGCGGTTAAAGAGTGTTGTGATAAGTTGCTGTTGTATTTATATATCTGTTTTGATTGAAAAAGAAGAATATAATGTCATCTGCTGTAAGTATTGTAATTATGAGATACGTATGCTAAGTTATGTTATATTAGTTATATTAGTTGAATAAAATCGTTAGCTTCGACCGAACTGGCAGGCTTTATTTAATAAGCACAACGTGTTTCAAGACAGTATATAATACAAATAGTACATTATATTTTGTTTATATTTTGTTCTATGGCTCCATCCAGCCACTCCATTATTATAAGAAATAATTTTGATGTTTTCGCTTTCATTTTTTCATTTCTATAAAATAAAACATTTAAACAAAATATAACGTACTATTTTTATTATATACTGTCTTTAACTAATTAAAACTACTATAACCATATTGTACATGTATGTTAGGCTAGAAATATGTATGCTAGACCATCAATATATAAACATTTAAACCTAATATAACATTACGTATCTCATAATTACAATACTTACAGCAGATGACATTATATTCTCCTTTTTCAATCAAAACAGATATATAAATACAACAGCAACTTATCACAACACTTTTTTTTTGTTTCGGAGGAAGAGGGGAAATACCTCGCGTATTCTACCGGGGGCCGGCCACCCGGGATGTGTGGGGCTTGCACCCATTAAAACCCCTCTCCCTAAACACAGCACTACAGACTACAGTCGCGACACATGGCACACACGAGGCAAACATCACGTGGCACGACAGTCCCCACGCTCGAGGCGACAGAAAATACGTAAACCAAAGTCAAAAGACCAACGCAGGTCAAGACGAGAGGGTGTTTTGCCCCCCGAGGAACTAAGTCCCTAGTCGAATGGTTCAGACACAAGTGTCTCCATTCGACCGCCTCAGATGCTCCTCATGATAATAGCCTGCGGGCAGTCATATCATCGAGGGGCATTTTCATTGGCTGCGGTACCGTTCATCGGGGGAGTTCACACCCCCATAGGAAGACGTACACGAACCGCAGGACGTGCACAAACAACACAAACAGGAACTCTCTACCCGGATAGAGAGTTCCACTCGAAACAAAACACGGGCCCGGCATTTGGGCGCCATCCGTCAGCCGGACCCGTTAATATTAAGGGAAACACGCCCACCAAGAAAAAACCCTGAATCCGATTTCTCGGATCCACATCCCCGGCCAAGACAGATGGTTCTTGGCGAGAGAAACGCTGCGCCCCTCCCCTGGGCCCACCCCAAGGAGAGGGCCCAGGGGAAGGGCGCATAGAACATTTAGCGGGGGGCACCGCCACAAGACCACGGAGGCCCACCAGGGGACGACCAACCGCGGCTTACCGCCACAAAGAGGCATCCGGTACCCACCTACGGCGGGGCCGGAGCCCCGAAAAGCAGCGAGCAGCCAGCCCCGGCCGACCGACCCCAGAAAGACCCCGCGACCAACAGCAACGGCACCCCGAAAAGACAAAACAAACAGGCAAAATACATTGCGCATAAAAAGAACGTGGCAATCCCTCGCGACCCCAAGAAAGCGACAGGCGCCGACCGCCCCCGGGCCACCAACCCCCCAGGGATCCGGGGGCGTCGCGCCAGGCGACGTGCCAGACCCCAGGAGGAGAAAAGCCTACCACCGACCGGCGCCCAACCGCCCAATCCCGCAGACACGAGACCCCGATAGCACCCGCATATGCCGCAAACAAAAAACGCACGCCGCAATACAATCTTTCGACGTTTCGAAATTCTATACTATACGCAGTCCGAAAGAAACGGAAACGATACACATCGTTCCCGTCGGCATTTTCGACAACGAGTTGTCTTCTTCGCTCATCCTCTTCCTTTCTCTGCATTACTCGTTCTGCGAAGATGGAGAAAGACCTCCATGCCTCACTTGAGTCACATATTCTGGAAACCACTACGTCCAAGGACAGGTTCTGCCCCAGAACGGCAGTGAGTTCACCCCGCTCAGTGCCCCAAAAGGGGCAGGAAGCGAGCGTGTGCTCAGCCGTATCCTCAGTGCATTGGCAGTATCGGCACCCAGGACTGTCCTCCGATCCTGTAAAGGAAGGACCCAAAACATCCGTGCCCGGTCATGATCTGCGTCATCCGAAAGGTTAAAAAACCTGTCCTCCTGTCTATCTACTCATCAAAGTTAGGGATAATCGCATTCCTAGTCCTCTTCCCAGATAGAAGTTGGTCCTGTATGTGGGCAGACCATTCCCTACGGAGTACTAGCCACTCCGTCGCACGTTCTTCCGCCGGAGAGTTGGCCGTAAAGGATCCTTGTTCTTTCAGCTCCCGAAGATTCATGTACACTCGGCGAAGATAAGCCGCATACAGGTGGAGAGGCGGGATCCTCGCGAGAAATGTAGCCGCCTCGTACGACACCGTGCGGTACGTCATGATTGTTCTAGACGCGGTAACACGGAGTACCCGACGAAAGAGCCTTTTCTGTGTCTCAGATTTATTTAGTTCCATGCTCCAAATCGGGGCCGCATAAAGGATTACGGACAAGATCACGCTATAATAGAGTCGTATTTTATTTTCTATCGGACCACGAAGGTTCGGAAGGATCCCATAGAGAGCCTGTTGATCTTTGAGGCCTTTGATATCACATGTTGAAAGTGTGAACAGAAATTCCATCTGTTATCAATTATGACCCCAAGATATTTCATCTTGTTTTTAACAGAGATTACATTACCATCAAACTCGAACTGGGAATTTCGTGGGGATTTCCCAAAGAAGATTGCCTCAGTCTTATCCCATGATACCTCCAGGCCCAGAAACCTGATTAAAAGATGCTCCAGACATTCGTCTACTAATTCGCAGACTGCATCATAACTGTCACCTTCGACAATTAGCAAGGTGTCATCGGCATAACATATTAAATGACAGTTCCTAGGAAGCAGGGTTCTCAAAACATAGTCGAAAGTAATGTTCCAGAGCAGGGGGCCCAGCACCGAACCCTGCGGGACCCCCCCTCCCCCTGTTCACTCTTCTCGTGCGACGAGAATCATTAGGTGCGACAAACCTAATCTTTCTGTCGGTAAGATAGGACTCCACGATTCGGCGCAAATACCGGGGGAAGCCCTTCACCCGGAGGGCTCTCCTTATGGCCCAGAGCTTGATTGAATTAAAAGCATTTATTATGTCTAAAGACACCGCCAAAGTCACTCTACCATTAGCGCGGGTTTCCGAGACGATACTTCTAAAAAGGAATAAGGCGTCCGTAGTAGATCTTCTTTTCCGGAACCCAAATTGGTGATCGGATAGGTTGGCCGCAGGATTTTCGTCCATGTAATCCAAGAGACGTTCAACGATCACTCTCTTGAACGTCTTCCCAATCTTGTTCAAGAGGCAAATTGGGCGTGCCTTTGGAGATTCCTCAGACGAGCCCTCCTTGGGAATTAAGACTAAATCTGCTGTTTTCCAACTTATTGGGAACATTCCGCATCTAATTGTAAGATAGATATTGAAAATCTGTACTAGTCTGCCTATCATTGACCCAGGAAACTTCTTGATCGTGTTCGCCTTGAAACCGTCCGGGCCAGGAGTTGTTCCAGTATTTTTCTTTGCACCAATGGCCCGCAGGACCTCGTTCACCGTAACCGGGGTTCGCTCCCCTTCGCAGTCCCCAAGGTCTACGGGGACCAAAACTTTTCCCGGAGGAAACAATTTGTCAAGAAGATCGTTTAATACATCTGGTTTAAGCGTTGTTGTTAGGCTAGGTGTTGGCTTACGAAGTTTTCCCATAACAATTCTACAGGGTAATCCCCATGGGTCTTCATCCAACGTTGAGATAAGCTCTTGCCAGGCTTTCGACTTTGATTTCCGGATTTCCAGTTTTAATTCGCGGTTAGCAAGAACATATGCCGCTCTCTTCCCAGCCGAGATTACAGGGGTGTCCCTGGTTCGCCCTCAGAACCAAATTCGTCTGGCCCTGATAGCCGCAGTCCGCAATAGTTTGATGTTATCATTCCACCAATAAGTCGGCCGAGTTCCATGAGCGCGTAGACGAGGAACCGCCACCTTGCATGCGTTAGATACGCATAGGTGAATCCGTTTGTCTGGTATAGCCTCAATAATAAAGTTCTCATCTTTAGGTGTAACCGCGCATGTCCAATCAATCGCGGCCATATATAAATTAGTGTCCATCTTCTTGAAATTCCACCTCGGCGGTGGTGGCGGAATTGAAGTGCGATTTATGTTGTCGAGTATTGTAAAATATATGTACATATGATCAGATAGAGATTCAACATCCTCTCTAACTGACCAATCCCTTATTCTATTCGCGAGATTTGGAGATGCCCAAGTCAGGTCAATTATTGAGCTGCCCTGATGACCGACAAAAGTGGGTCTATTACCGATATTTATCAGGCGTAAATCTGTTTGTGCGGTCCACTCTTCTAAAAGATCACCCTTGAAATTGGCAAAATGACAGCCCCATACGTGACTGTGGGCGTTAAAATCACCGCAGACTAACAGTTCACTGTTTCCAGGCATACTCGAACATATTGTGGTTAATTCATTCAGGAAGCTCTGAAATTGGACCACATTAGAATTAGGTGATATATATATAGAAACTATATACAAATTCTTAAACCTAATTGAAACAGAGCTATGACCCTGATAATGTAATTTAACAGGGAGATTTACAACATTCCTATTTACAAATATTGCACGCTTTTTTATCTCGGCTAACAAACCAGAGTTGAGAGTCGGGCATGCGTGCAGGTTCGGATACTACGCACACCGCGACTCCCAGTTCGGCAGATTGATGCACAAGAAGGTCTTGAGCCTCCTTGCTTTTATTTAGGTTGGCTTGCAAGAAATTAGCCATTTCTCGCTGCATTTCGATTGGGTGAATCCCTTACAAAACAAGATCGAGTGGAGCCCAAACGATGCCCACTCTCCTTTCCGTTTCCTGCACAAATAACGCAGTGAGGACTCGATCTGCACTTGTCTATTCGGTGATCCTGGGCGCCGCATCTAAAACAGTTCCCAGATCTGTTTTCAGCGAACGAACAATTATTCCGAGTATGTCCAAATCGCCAGCATTTGTAGCACTGGGTAGGCCTTGCCTCCAGGAGCTCTACCCGGGCTATGGTCCATCCTATCCTAAAATTTGAATTTGTGATCTTGATTGCCGCCGCGAGAGGGCATTTAATCCACACAGAAAGAAGACCATTATTCATTTTGCGTAGGTTTCTCAACTTAATTTGGTTCTCGTCGCAATCTCCTACAATGGAGATCTCGTTTGTAATGTCAATTAAGGATATGGAATCGTCGAGATTCCACATCCTAATTTCCCCCATTATAGTAGGTCGTGCTATTCTTGCTGTATTTTCACCTAGCACCTCTTTAAGCTTTTTGGCTAAGTTGTCCGCTTTAGAAGACCCGTCAGCCCCGGGAATCTCGATTATAATGCCGCCGTTAACGCATTTCCGAATTTTAGAGTTTTCTATGCCTAATTGATCAAGAGCAATATTCTCTTTGGCCTTCTTGAGTATGTCAGCATAGCTCACTTCGGAATTCAAATTCGTTATCGTAACTGCAGCCGTTTTAGGGGGTCTGCGTGAGCGAGTTCCCTCACGAGGGCCATTCCTCGTAGTCTTCATTTCCAACTTTGCAGTTGCGTTGTTTCGACTCTGTTCTTTCTTCGCAGATATTTGTACTGATGTAGGTGGGGCCAAAATCTCCCCATCCGAAGTACCTGAAGTCTCAGAGATTTCACTTCTGAAGGAGGTTTTCCTAGCTTTCCTATTTTTATTAGAAGTCGTTCCGTCCGGTGGTTCATCTGAATGTGATGCAAGCATCGCTCGAAGTTTCTCCTGCCGAGCAGATAGCGAGGCTATCTGCTCATTCATCTTCTTAAATTCTCGAACAGGACCAGCATCCTCTTCCAGATTTTCAACTCGTGTTGAAGCGAATCCAAACCCAGGTCTCAAATCCATTTTCCCACTCTTCCGTGGAGAGCTTTTCCTACGAAGGGTTTTTTTTTTAGCGGAAACAGTAGTCTCCTCCACACTGTCCATCCCCGATTTTGAATCGTTACCAGATTCGCCAGAAAATTTGGTCACTTTTCCAATCAAACGTTGATTTAAAAGTACCCTGAGCTTTGGAACCCTTTGAGGAAGAGGGGGATAATCTTCCAGATGTTTAATCCTAATATTTATATTTTCCCGTTTTTCAACTGGTTTAGAGGCCTGCTGATCAATTTCCATATTTGAATCCCATAGGTCCTTTCTTCTTGATTCGTCGCGGAGAGCTTCTAATTCCTTCTTCAGCTTCTTATTTTCGTCTTCCCTTAGTGTAAGTTCTCGCCTGTGGATTTCCTCATCCTTTTTTAGGATACGTATTTGTGCAGTCAAATTGGTGTTTTGAATTCTGAAAGAAGAGATGTCTCCGGAATCAGCAAGGCGTTCAGCCAAGATCTTGACAATCCTCGAAATGTTTGTAAGTCCAGATTTTATGTGATTACTCAACATTCCTTGGATATTGGAACACTTGCTTATTGCTAGTTCCGTCCTTTCTATGCAATCACTAACGTATTCTGATAAATTTTCCGTATCATACTCTTGTAATGCACTATTGGGCATAACTATTATCTTAGTGTCTTTTCCCCTAGGTGATTCTGTTACGGGAGCAGCATGTATAAGCTTTTTGTGGGGACGGCCCCTGCTAATTGCCTTGCTTGCCGTTTCGAAGACAAATACCTCCTCTTGCTGAGTGGACTCCAGAGGGGACGAAAAGTCCTGAGACGAAGACTCCTCCGCCTTCCTCTTTGTTGTTCCTCTCGTTATTGAAGGTGTCTTCCGAGGAAAATCCTCTGAGTCTTCCACCAAGATATCGATCGCCTTCCTCGAATTATCTTGATTTTCTTCGTCCTCGTTGCTGAGAGCACGGGTTTGTGGATATCCACACCCACAATTTCGCCGTCCTTAACATATGTTGATTCTTTGTCTGGGATGATTGATGCTGGGCGATCAATATGGTCATTATATAGAATGTCCTTAGCCAAGTCGGGACCATAATAAAAAATCGCGGACTCTTCTTCTTTCGATTGTGTCTCTTGATGCGATGTCTGTGTTGCACCGTAAGCCTCATCAATTATCGCGGAATCTTCCTTATGTCCGCGACAGTCGAGTGTGTCCGCAAGTTCCGCCGGACACATAGTCACTGGTGTAGACGGGTGTTGTGTTCCATCTCCAGTCTTCTCGGTAGTTGCTTCGCCCACCGGTGCCCGAGGTCAACACCGGTGGTAGCCTTTCACGTGATAACGACATGTTGCCCCCAGGGACAATAGGGGCGGCACGCCGGTCGTCGGTATCCGAATCCGACGGTGAATTTCCTTTCTTTTGTGAAGCCATGTCGTATAATTGATTGGTTTGTAGGGTATCCTTCCCTTGAGCTTGCCCTATACACATGCACCCCGCCCAAGGTGCAGTGTATGCCAACGAGATGTATGATTGGCGTGAAGATATCCCGCGTAGAGGGCAGTGCACGGGAATCATTTCAAGATGAATCCTTAGTACGAGTAAACCGTCCATAAATAGGATAGTGCAGAGACACTATCACAAGTAGACCATAAAGACCAAATATAGATCTGGTTTCTTCCAGTACAATATAAATACCGTCGCATAAAATTAACAATGTAAATAGAAAAGTTATTACATAACAACATAATTTATATTAAATTAGCCTGATTTAGCTGCCTGGCATGCAATACATCTTTTATTTGCTTGTTTCTTGCATATTCTTTATTTAAGGTGATTTCGACATCAAAACAGTCAGAAAATTAGGTCGTGAAAAAGTTAGGAAGGGTTAGGACGGGTTAAGTAAGGAAGGTCAGGAAGCCAGGTCGGGTCAGAATTTAATTGTTATTTCCTTATTTTACATGTTTTCCTTCTTTTTATTTTATTTTTCTTTCTGTTTTTCTTTGCTGCGAAACCAGGCAGACATAGCATCATCACAGTAGTTATATATGTGTACAAGTAGACATAGGATCGCAATAAAACTATAATAGGATCGCAATAAGACTATAAAACATCAGATAGCCACACATCTCATCAGACAGCCACACATCTGCTCGACTTGATTAGTGACCATCAGAAGTATTGCCCATGAATCACACAGAGAAGATAAACACGCGGTATTACACATGAAAGGCAAAATTCAAGAGCCATACGCCGCATTTCACAAGTGTGGATAATAATTGACATTAATAGACCACCTATGATGGCAAATGCGCAGTATAATACATAAGTAGAAGAACAAAAACTATTCAGCGTATTCTCCTGATGTGCGTAACAAAAACGTGCATGTGAATCAGCTTTAAGCTGGGAAAACAAGACAAAAACTATTCAGCGTATCCTCTCCAATGTGCATGGCACTGTCACGCGTATGAATCAACCATTACGCTAAGTAGATAAGTCGAAGCTGTTTAGCACACCATCACACATATGAACCAGCCTTATGCTGAGAAAGTAAGATCAAAATTGTGCAGGATATTTCCAAAAAGTACATATCATTAACGTGCATGTGAATTTGCCTTATGTTGAGGAAGTAAGGTCAAAAATTGTTCAGCGTACTCAGTGCACGTATGGGCTTAAGCAGAATGGCTGTCTTGGCAGTGTTTTATGCCTTAAGTCTTTGTCTTATTTAACGCACAATACTGACAGTATTGTGCGTTACATAAGACAAAAGACTTAAGGCATAAAACACTGCCAAGACAGCCATTCTGCTTAGGGCCTATCAGTGTTGCACATGTGAATCAAACCTAAACTAAGGAAATATGATCAGACTTTTCAGCGTATTATACTAAAAAGGTGCGTTCGGGGAGACGCTATTAGCGCTGACAACGTCATTCTATCTCTGTTACTTACTGAAAGTTGAACAAGGACAGAGCACGCTCATAGCGCTAAAAGCACGCTCCCCGAACCCAGCCCATATGTGCGTACCGCTATCACACATGTGGATCAGCCTTACGCTAAGGAAGTCCCTAGGTTAAGACGAAGTGAGTTTCTCGTCTATGTGCGCGTAACCACAGTTTGTGAATTACTCGCGCGTCAAAAACATTTGATCACATATCAATAAATAATAAACAGTCTAATCAGTGAGATATTAATGTTATCAACATACTTAAATATATCCAATAAAAATCAGTATATAAATAAATGTGATTCAAGTGCAGGATCATATATTGTGATATAGTTTAGACATATACGTAAAAATTTGTACAAAGAAGTCCGGCAAATTATATAAATATATTAATAAATAAAGGAAAAACAAATGAGAGATGAGACGTGTTCATATTTATTTGTTTCTTCTCCTAGATGTCCTGAACGAAAAACATCTCAAGAGATGCGTCTCAACGTACATAAGTTGACGTATTCTACTCTATTTAAATTGAAAGCTATTTTTAAATCTTTTTCATTAAGAGCTACTAATTCTTCTAAAATTGATTTATTAAATATTAAATTATCTATATTAAATCCGGAATCGAATAAATTATTTCTCATTAATTTGATCAAATGAGGAACATCTGCGAACATAAAAACTTTTAATGTCTCGTCTGCCGGATGTAAGAAAAAATGTTCTATTTTCACAGTATTATCACTTATGGAATTTTTCGATGTTTTAATTCTAACATTAAGTGCTTTCCATAAGGCTATATTCGTTGAGCCCATGTCGCTAGTTACAGACACAACAATGTAACCAATTTCGTACAGAGCTTGTATAATTTCAAATAAAATATTTTTTGTCATTGGTTTAGAAAAGGCGTAAAATATTGGTTGTTTCCAGCTACCAAAAAGTCCTCGAGCCATTGCAAATTGGCACGATTTATGTGGTCCATATACTTTCTGCTCTCGACGTTCTAAATCAATTTTATTCGAAATATATACTTCATCAAAACTCAACGCAGTCAATTTATCAGCAATAGATAAGTTTTCTCCTTTTTTCTTCATAATTTCGAGTACGTTGTGTAATATTCCTGGTTTAACCGTAAAATTATAGCTCCAGTTTCGAAGCGTTGATTCACAAGGAAGCGGTATCTTTGTAACCTCGCGTAAATATTTATATGCTCTTCCACTCTTCGATCTTAGAGCAATAGCAGATGAAATATCTTCCGCTGTCCATTTTATTCGTTTTTGTGTTGGACTTAAGAGATTCTTGATCTGACCTGGTGTAAATACTGTACTTAGTATATTAGATGCAATTTTTTGTCCATGCCTTGCAATATCTTTTTCTATGTCCTTATCATTTCTTTGTAACATCGTCTCAAGTTCCACAATTCGATTAATGAGCTGTTTATTTGTCTCGCTCATTTGAACAAGTTGCTCATTTTTTAAATTCAATTCCATGAGAAGTTCGGAATGCTTTTCGACGTTGAGGTTTGGCTGGATATCGGTTTGTACAGAACTATAAACACATATAAATAATATTTTAAAAATTTATTGAAAAGTATATTAAATCTTGTTCCTTCTTTTTAAAAAATTTTTAAATTATATACGATTTTTTAAGTAACATCAAAGTTTTTATTAGTAACCAAAAAATTTCATTTTGCGTTTTTGCTCAATATTTCAATATTTTTACAGTTTTCTTATGACAAAATTTATGATTAATTATATAATATAATACTACATATCACAGATAAACCTTTTCCATAAATAAGTTTTTCGTGAGTTCATATAAAGTATGTACGTACATTTCAATGAATTGGGCATTTTCAATTTCTGCATTACTTTCTTCCTGTTCCGTAGTATTGTCCAAGACGACGGAAGTAGGCCTTTCATTGTTATCCACTGATTCCTTGAATTTTTCAGTACAGGCTTCTGCACAGTTGTTTTTTGCACAACTGACTAATTCAGAATATGTTGGTATTCCGGCACAACTGTCACATAACAATAAAATAAATATGTAATTATAAATTCTACATAAATAAAATTAATTTATTTACTTATCATTCAACTTTATAAATTTTTTGAAGTAATGTAAAAAGTATAAAACAATTTCAAAAATTACCAAGGTACTTTTATTCGTGGTTCAACATCCTCATTTGTTGAAAGTGTCCAAGAACTTAAAATTCTTTTCCGCCTTTCTTTTGTCAAAATGAGATGCAGTGTTGGTATAGACCCTTTTTTCAATCGACGAATCATTCGTGGTTTGACATCTTTCGATCGTGGTTGTGTCAATTTGTCCTCGAAAGAGTCGGATGTAAAATGAATTTCACATATTGCAGCTAAAAATAATATTTTTAAAAAATTATATTATTCTAACAATACTTTTAATTCTATTATTATATTTACACAATAAACATTTCTTAAATTAAAAAAATAAGTGCAAATTTTATTATACATTGTATTGAACTAGTTGTATATTACCTTTACGAAGTTTTATTGTATCTTCCTTTCGTCCACATGCTTCAAGCCACTTTTGTTGCAAATGAAACTCTTGAGGAAATTGATACAATTTAATGTCTTCCTTCTGGAAAAGGCATCGTGACTGGTTTTTGCAGTTTGGAACTGCACACACAGGCATGATTTCTGACGGAACAACAATACCAATATCAAATTATTTGTTTAAACATGTATTAAAACGAGGTTAGGTTAAGTTACTGATCCGCTTTTCGTGACATAGAGCCTATGTATCAGTAAACTCTTTACAGAAAAAATGATATATAAATGTGTATAAAAATATTTACCTTTTTTTAAAAGAGCACTATAAATACAGAAACACCGTAATATAAATGAAAAAATATATTAACAGCGAAGAGAACACGATTAATGGTAGGGATTAAACAATACGTCAGTCACCATATTGTTTCTCGCATTGTCGCTTGTATTTGATTGGCTGATTTTATTGACTACTGCGCATCCTTCGGAATGCTTCACCTTTCTAATTCCACCATGCGGACTCCTATCACAACACTCTTTAACCGCCAGTGACCGCCCAGACCGCCAGATATTTGAATTATTACGCACATGCATGAATTCCGTTCCGAAAAATGATCGCCATAGGGAACCTAGATGTGAAAACACAACGGAATCATTCTGATTGGTTAGCTCCCCACCATCCCACCTTTCTGATTCCGTTTTCCGATAATTCCAATGTCCATGGGACAGCACTCAGACGTGTTCTCTCTACAAAGAGAATTCGCCATTATCCTTCCAAATCTATCTCGCGCGCGGAATTTAACTGAATAGACAGTTTTCTTGGATATTTTCCAGGATATCAAGTACTTATACCATTTCTACACTGAAATAAAATGATGAAAAAATTTCGCAAGTAGAAATAAAATATAAATACGAATGATGCGCGATCAATGACAGTTAGTCTCGAGCAGGGACGATGTTCTAGTGGCACACAGGTACATATATAAATGTATACATTAACTCAAGATGATAGAAATAAATTATCACAAATGTATTGTAAAAAAGTTTTAACATGAATCAATAAGTGAATCACGATAACGGAAGCGTTAACAATGATTAAACATCAATTAATAATGTTTCCTAAACTTAGAGATTAGAGATACTTACCTAACACTATCAAAGATAAAAAGTCACAGCATAGTGTGAAAGTAAAATTGACTAAATCGCGTACTTCCGATATAGTAATGCAATCTATTTATCAAATCTCTCACTCGTACAGCATATAAAAAAACGTGATTTCGGTCATATGTTTTACTACTGTTCTCTCTGTGGTGAATCTTTTTATTTTCCTTCAAACATCAGCACCACTTTTACGTGTCATGATGATTTAAGTGTCATAAATTTAATGTATATTACATGTAATAGATCTGAATTACGATTACCATTGAAATTAATGTATCTTTGAATACATTATTGTAAATATTAGCGGAACAAATTAGTTTCATGAAGAAATGCCGTATTTACAGGTTTGATATTAACAAAGGAAAGCGTGCGACGTGCGTAATGCGCAAAGATTCTGTGCTATCTTTTCCTATACTGCTCAATCTTGTATGAAACGTTGATGAAGTCACATATGTAAACACATAGATAATTCCTTAATATTTTACAATCATCCTTGAGCAGTTAAATAGGGAAAGACACAGTACTTATGGAAAACAAGATTTTTATAAAGAGTATGACAGATTCATGTTACCTCTTTCCTTTGATATTTTTTTATGAGCTATATTGCACAAGAATATGCTTAAATCAAGATTTTGTGATGTATTATCCGTAATTATCCATCATAATTTTTTTATATAATTATCTTTGCTATTTTGCGTAAGTTTATTTTTGTATCTGAATATCTGTTTAAAGAACAAGAGAATATAAAAACTTTTACAACTGCCTGCTATGTTATTGGTTAAATCGATCATTGTATATATTACTGTCCAATTAGATTGTAAATATATAACTAAAATATTGATTAATCTGATTGATTTTAATATAATATCACACCTATAACACTGCGCAATATCAACGTTAAATAAAAATTCAACCTAATAACTAAATTGCAAAGTTTACTTGTACAATCGTAAATCAATAGACATTGCGTCCTTCAGAAATATTACGACATCCATATAATCAACGTTTCTATATCAACATATTAATTCTATCGCATCTCTGCAGTTTCATAGTAGGAAGTCACTTAGCATTATTCATTAATATTACCGCTATTTTGTTCACTATATAACTATTTAAAAGTTCTATCCTGTGTATCGGATAACGTTATCAAAGAGCAAATTATACAATGATAAAGCAGTCTTAAACAAATTGGCGCGATGTATATCTATACAGGAATCTGAGGAACTGCGAGTCGCAGACGCCGATATCAATCATACTTTCAATCTCTTTTATCAACTTTTGTATTTGATCTATGTGGCAGAATTCGTAACGCAGTGTAAAATTCGTGGTTAATCTAGCAAAGAAAAATGACTCGTGCTTGCACGCATGCAGCCGAACGTATACTAACTGTAGGCGAGGCGCGACTCGCGACGAGCAATAAAAACA
The DNA here is from genome assembly GCA_030770225.1 of Temnothorax unifasciatus. NCBI lineage: Eukaryota > Metazoa > Arthropoda > Insecta > Hymenoptera > Formicidae > Temnothorax > Temnothorax unifasciatus. The sequence continues at coordinate 180,457 of JASTWK010000255.1, read as the reverse complement.
AAAGACACAAAAAAAACGACCGCTGTTGCCGGGCTGTTACCATCTGGCGACGATTGTCTATAGCGTAAGGTCAGGAGCGCAACATCTAATATAAATCCCGACACTCCCACTCGCGAGTGACCTTTACTCTATTCTGAGTGCATTCCGATTAGCGACAAACTGCTCACGAGGCAGCGCCTTCGTGAAGATGTCCGCGAGTTGGTCTTTGCTCGCGACATGACGAATATCGATCTGACCGTTCTCGAACGCGTGCCGAACATAATGGAACTTAATTTCTATATGTTTTGTTCGACGATGAAACACGCGGTTTGTAATCAGTCTTTCAGCTGCAGAATTATCACAGAAGAGCGTCGTCGGTGACGCTTGCTTAACACCGATCGTCTCGAGTAATCCGCGTATCCAAACGATCTCCTTCGTTGCATCATGAGCAGCCACATATTCAGCCTCTGCAGTCGACGTAACCACAATACTCTGCTTCCGCGCCATCCAGATCACAGGTCCACCATTCAGGATCAACACGACACCGCTAACCGATTTGCGCGTGTCGACACATGTTGCCAAATCAGCATCTGAGTATGCTATCAGCTGATTCGTATTTGAACCTCCGCCGGCGAACTCAATTCCGAGTTCAACCGTTCCTCGCAGATAGCGAAGCACGCGCTTTGCTGCTTTCCAGTGCACCTCTGATGGGTTCGACAGGAACTGTGAGAGGTTACTCACGGCAAAGGCGATATCGGGACGCGTTCCGACAGCCAAGTACATAAGAGAGCCAATTATCTCACGGTATGGTACGTCTGCCGGTTCGAGCAAATTTCCATCTTCATCTTCATTTCGTTGCAAGACGGTGTGAATGTCCGATGGTGTCGAGATTGGATTTGACTCGTCCAATCCGAACTTCCGTAACACGTTGCGCGCGTATGCTGACTGATGAATGCGGATTGTTTTCAATTTTAGATCACGCTCAATCTCCAATCCGAGATAACACTTCGCTTCACTATGCGTTATCTCAAACTCGCTTTTTAATTTTGCGAGCAATTCCATCACGTCATCCTCGGACTGACCGGCCACCAGGCCATCATCCACGTAGAGACCGACCAGCAGCGAACCATCTTCATTGGTGTACACACAAGGGTCGTAGTCCGTTGGTGTCAAACCGAAAGATTGTAGCCTGTCGTCGAACGTCTCATTCCACTGCTTCGGCGCTTGCTTCAGGCCATACATGCTCTTAAGTATAAGACACACGCGACCACTTCCGTCATCAAAGTCCTCCGGCTGAGTCATGTAAATAACTTCTTTTATGTCGCCATAAAGGAAAGCTGTCTTGACGTCGAACTGATGGATGACAAAATTTTTCGCCGCTGATACCGAGAACAGAACACGAATTGACTCGAATCGAGCGACAGGCGCGAATGTTTCCTCATAGTCGATGCCCGGTTTCTGCGAGCAGCCCTTTACGACTAAGCGCGCCTTGAACCTATCAGCGCTCCCATCCGGCTTCGTCTTTACTCGGAAAACCCATTTGTTCTTGATCGCACGTCGATCTTTCGGAAGCTCGACCAGCTCCCATGTTTTATTCTTCTTGAGTGACGCGATCTCTTCGGCCATTGCCATCTTCCACTGCTCCGCATTAGGCGACTTCTTTGCCTCGTCGACTGTCTCAGGTATCTTCTCGACCATCATTGTCTGAGCCGATGCGATCATTGCATATAACGAAAGCTTGCTTCTTGTCCGATTTGCAACTAAATCTTGCGTCATTTGTCGAGTTTGAACGTGCTCGTGCGCTCCCACTGGTCGTGAACTGCGTTTGCCCGCGGGCTTGCTGCAAGTTTCCTGCGACTCGCTGCCGTCGCTGCTTTCGTTGACCTTGGTTGGCGTCTCCTCGATGTCCTCGTTCTCTATATCACTCGAAATTGCTTCAATAAGTTTAGGCTTCGACTCGGCGATAATGACATCTCTTGATACGTGAACCTTGTTCGTGCCGCGTTCCCAAACGCGGTAGGCCTTCTGCTCAATTGCGTAACCGACCAAGACAACCTCACGGCTCTTGTTGTCAAGCTTCTGTCGCTGTGACTTGTCAATGTGCATGAACGCTTGACTCCCGAAAATTCGCAGATGTGACACGTCTGGCTTCCTACCGGTAAAAGCCTCATAAGGCGTTTTGTCGTTTAGACGCTCGAGCGGTACTCTATTCCGAATATGCGCGGCTGTGCGTACAGCTTCCGGCCACAGAGTACGCGGCACCTCCGCCGCTGCCAGCATCGATCGAGCCATCTCGATTATGGTTCGATTTTGTCGCTCCACACGACCGTTCTGTTCCGGGCAATACGCTGTCGAGTGCTCGTGGTGAATCCGGTCCTTCTGGCACACCTTCTTCATTTCCGCTGACAGAAACTCTTTTGCGTTGTCGGACCGTAAACGTTTTACCACGTGACCATGCGACTTCGCATACGCGATGACTTCTTCGACCTTTTCTACGATTTCCGACTTGTGTCGAATCGGGAACACGATGACAGCACCACTGTAATCGTCGACGAAGACCGCCATTATCCTCGACTTGTCGATTCCTTCAACCGACATTGGGCCGCAGATATCATAATGAATGAGCTCGGCAGGTTCCTTTGCTCGGTTAGTCGATTCCTTGAATGGCTTCCGCGACATCTTGCCCAACACGCAACTTTCGCACACCGAGTCGCTTCCACTCTTTGAATTCGACGCAACTTCCATACCGGTGACAGCGTCACCTCGAATCAATTTGTTTATCATTCGGTAATTAGTGTGCCCGAATCGCTCGTGCCATACGCTGGCCGGAACCGTTTTCGAGCTTGCGATGTTGGCTTCCGCACTCCAGAGCGCTCGCATTCTCATTCGATAAAGACCACTTCCCGGTCGATGACCCGTCGCGAGAACCCGATGTCCTTTCTTGAGCGTCATTTCGAATTTGCCGAATGTCGCGACCGCCCCACGATCCGTCGACGAGCCGATACCGAACAAATTCTTCCCTAGGTCAGGGACGTACAACACGTTAGCGAGTGTGTGTGTCATCGTCTCGTTACCGACATCGAAATCAGCGACGATCACTCCGCGTCCGCGCGCGTACACTATCTCTTTGTTACCGACCGTGATTGGTACTGAGTCATCGTTAATCGCCACGAAATCTTTGATTAACTCACGCCGAGGCGTCATGTGATGCGACGCGCCGGTATCCGTGAACCACACATCAGCTAAATTTTTATCATCTTGCGACACCATCAACAGGTCACCACTCGTGGAAGCCATCGACGATGCTTCTGCACTCGCGCCATCCGACTTGAGCGTTGGACACTCGGCCTTGCGATGGCCGGTCTTGCCGCAATTGAAGCACTCGCCACTAAACGGCTTCTTCTCGTTCTTCGATTTTGGTTTCTTCGACTTCTGCTTACCGTCGCCTTTCTTTGCTGTCGTTTTTGCTTGCTGACTTCCGGTCTTCTTATGATACAGCGCCGCCGGCGCCGCATTGTCGTCGATCGACAATCCTGACATTGAAGCCGACAATGCCTCGAACTTGAGCAAACGCGGGATGAGGTTTGTCATCGTCTGGCTTTCGGCAGCCATCGAGTCCCATGCCGCTATGACGTGCAAGTACTGCGGCGGCAGACTGTGCAACGTCTTCGTAACTAACGACGCATCGCTCTGTTTTTCACCGAGATCTTCGAGCTGCCTTGCCATTTCTTCAATTCGCGCGACGTGCTGACCGATGGTCGAACCTTCCGGCATTCTGTAGTCGAAAAATCGCTGTAACGCTAACTGCTTCGTGGTGGCGTCCTTGAGCTCGAATAGCGCCGATAACCGAGACCACACCTCGTGTGAGGTCTTAAAACTCATAACTTGACGAACAATATTCGTTTCGAGAGGACTGATGATGAAGAGCCGAGCCTTGCGATCTAATTTTGTCCAGTCGGCAATCTTCTTCGCATCTTCCTCGGGACACTTCAACGTTCCGTCCACGATCTCCACCAGATCGTGATATGCTAGATACGCTTCGATCTGACATCGCCACACGGCGAAATCATCACCACCGAACTTCGGCAGCACAGTCTTTTCCATTATTTCGATCTATTCGCGACACAACGACGAAAAATAGTCACGTACTATTTCGTAATGCGAACACCGCGTGATCACACTTCGCGAATACCACACGAAATTAAGGCTTGCTCGACACAATCACGCACGAACGGCCTGGGCCCATAACCTGTGGCAGAATTCGTAACGCAGTGTAAAATTCGTGGTTAATCTAGCAAAGAAAAATGACTCGTGCTTGCACGCATGCAGCCGAACGTAAACTAACTGTAGGCGAGGCGCGACTCGCGACGAGCAATAAAAACAAAAGACACAAAAAAAACGACCGCTGTTGCCGGGCTGTTACCATCTGGCGACGATTGTCTATAGCGTAAGGTCAGGAGCGCAACATCTAATATAAATCCCGACAATCTAATATTATATATTTTTGAATTAAATGATCGGGTTTGTTAGATTGGGCACGTATTACTGAATTTTTCGACACGTGCAATTATTTGAACACGTCTTCCAACGAGATTTCATTTTTCCAATATTTCTCCGGCATAATTGTATATATTTTGCGACGACGCCGGCTATCCTCGGTCTCACCGGCCGAGAGGAAGCGCGCCGTCGAATTAATTATGCCCAGATCTCAAAACGCGGAACATAATTCTTCGCTCAATTCTAAACGATAGCTCGACCGAATACTCTCACAAACTCGATATTGGGCGCCAGGTGTGGAGAAGGCCACACCACCTTATTCAAAACTTTACGCTAAAGCTTAAACGCGAAATCGGCAACTATCTCAGTCGTGTGTTCTTTGGTGAGGCCACGGGGCCTCGGTTGGAGCTAGGAGAGGGAGCGCCGCGCAATCAACGCACAAAATAAAGTCCAGATATAACAAGAACAAGTATATTTAATAATGAAACAGGAGGACAAGGTGGTCCTCTGCAGAAGGGTCGGGTATCTCACTCGGCGCGACCCGTGAACGCAGTATGATCCAATAACGCGGAACGAAGACAATACATTGATGCAAATTTCAGAACGATACCTTCACGCAGAGTCTCAATCTCCGACGATACATTAACGCGAAATCACAGATTAGACGCAGAATTTCAGACAATACATTAACGCGGAATCACAGATTACGATACTCTAAATTTCCGACGACGCATTAACACGGAACCACAAAACGATCTCTTAACGCGAATTCTCAGAACATCACGCTAAGTTACGCAAAACGATAACGATACATCCCAGTTACGCCAGCGATAAATTTGACCTCGCGATGGGCCTCGGTCATCACGCCCTCGGCCTCGCGAAGTCCCCGATGCGAAACGCAACGATGCCCCGCACGCCACGACGCGATCACGCGGAGCTCGCGCGTCGGCCCCACGATGATACGGTACCCGGTCGTGCGAAGAGCACCCCGCCCAAAACGGCTCGACTACGCCCGGCGCGTCTCCCCGTTCACAATATCCTAAATCGCGGAATCCACCGCCCCAATCGCACGAAAACCAAACGGTTCACGAAACATACGCACTCGAATCAGTACGCGGCATTAACAAACCCACAATGCGAGCAAAGACTCACGCGGCATCGCTCAGACGCATTATACAGAAACGAACAATTCGCACGGAAATCAGACGAAACACGAAACGCTGACTGTCGGCGGCCGCACTTCCGGATTTCCGAGACGGGCAACTCTCATAATTATCCGACTGGACCCTCCCGCGGTATTTCTTTCGATAGGCTCTACAATCGATCTACATATTCTCGCGGAACAACGCGACTCCCGGGAGGGCCCCGATCTCGCGACGGTCTTACTTGGAGGAGTCAGAGCAGTGGCCTTACAATGTGGCTTTAGTACTCGGCGTTAGCTGGTCGTCCCAAAGGGCCGGTGGTACCTCTACGGCGGCTCGCACGACAGTGCCCGCTCCTCGGCTCGGCGGGACCACGCCGGGCCCGCGCTCCTGCGTGCCAGGTTTGCCAACTGCTGCTGCTGCCGATCGCCGCGCCCGACCACTGCTGCCACGCGGCGGTCGCCGCGCCCGGTTCGGGCGCCTCTCGCCTGCGCCTCCACCTACCGGTTCAGTCCGCTCTCAAATCCGCCTCGAGTCCGGCTGTCCAGGCCGCGACTCGTGCACCGGTTCGTCGACGGCCAGGCTGGACGGGCCATGGCCTGTCGACCGGTGGCGGAGTCCCGGTAGTGGCTACGTGCCCGTTCTCGGGGACCTTCGTCGGGGCGTCCCCCTGGTGGTCTCCCCCGCTCTCGGGCCGGTACGTCGTCGCGGCTACGTGCTCCGTTTTCGCTGTCCCTGGCTAGGGCCCCGGCGTGACCCGCCCGTCGGCCGTGCGTCCTCGGTAAGCTCGGGCTATCCACCTGTAATATTCCCGCGCTGCGGCTTTACGCCGTTACATAAATATCTCCTGCCATCTGCTCCGCACCTTCTCGAAACCTGAAATCTCGGAAATAAGTTAACTTAACGTTACGCTAGCGCTCCGCCCGTCTCGGGCGGAGGCACCACCCTTGACGTCCCTCTCGGTCGAGCTACCGTCGGAGCAAGGGACGCGACAAATGTCACGTCACAATTTTCACCATCATTAACCTCAGTGCTGATTCGATATCTAGAAGGCTCTTCACATATGTTCACAATGCAGCTTGCCAAGACGATGCTATCTGTCGCAAAGACTTGCGTATATGGCACGATATAATACACCTGCACGGAAAATATTTCTCTATATTTATTTACATACAACAAACAGTTAAGTCTATAGGCACAAAGAAAGAACGGGCCTCTGTTCACATTTAACGTTCACGATGATGATATTCGTGTTAATTATGCACGATGCTTCTGTCGAAATCGAGGAATCACATGCCTTTTACTTAGGTAGAAAAGTTTTACTTAGGTATTTATCATTAAAAGAATACTTTGTATAATTCTCTTTTATGTTATTTTTTAATTTTTTCTTATTAGATCATGGTACAAGATGAACAAACACATTTTTCCAGTGAGTAGATGGGAACCTTTTGATCCAACGAAAAGTTACGACAAGTATACAGTGTCGGATAAAAATAGGAAAAAGATAAAATTTGATAAACTTAGATTCAACGAATTGTCCAATTTCTTTTAAAGGATTTAGATTCAAAGGACTGTAAATATTATAAATAACTTTTTTTCATCGTACAATTAATTCATTATACAACATCAGATATATATATATATATATATATATATATATATATATATATATATATATACAATTCTGTAACTTTTAAAGCAAATATCTCAGAAACGGGTCGGACAATCGATCGCAAATTTAACACAGGTTTTTAAAATATATAAGTGCTCAATCTTTATAAATTTCAGCTTTATCCTGTTATTTTGATATAAGCGACATACATCTTTAAACCTATATAATCGATCGAAGTTGTAAATGCTATCGACGTCTGATCGATGTCGATCTGATTTGCTATTTCGATCTGGGAAAGCTGTAGACGCCATCGACGTCTGATCGATGTCGATCCGATGTATCAATTCCCCCTGGGACCAATGGCTTAACGTCTCTTCTCGAAAGACGGAGTTCAGTTTGTTCCGCACAAGAGTCTTTCTTGCACGGAGGGCGCAGCTTTCGGAAAATAAATTCCATGTTTACGTGCTGAAATAAACTCGAACCTGGTTTTTCAGAGTACGAGTCTGGCGCTTTACCACTAGACCACACTGCCGCCCTCCGTTACAAGTACTTTTTTTTGGTAATGGACTAGTAATGACGTTACTTTTTGACGTAGAATTACGTCTTTCCGGGAGGGGGAGGGGTAACTTTGGGTGCACGACTGCAACGTTTTTTTGCAACGTTTTCCGCGAACTACTCATTTGTTAATAGACCGAATTTTAAAGAATTATATATGAAACAGGGGTAGAATTTTCCGGGAATGGCGGTGGTGGGGTTAATTTTTCAATACCGATTTTTTTTAAACCGGTTGCGTAATTTTTTGTTATATTTTTGAAAATAATAGTCGTAGAGTAATAAATAAGTTGTTATTTGATAGCTTATATAGTCTCATTTTCCCTCTAAAGTCTATAAAGTCTCCAAAAGGGGTTACCAATTCTTTTCTTGCAACGTTTTTCGCGAATTACTCATTTGTTAATAGACTGAATTTTAAAGAATTATATATGAAACAGGGTAGAATTTTCCGGGAATGGCCATGACGGTGGTGAGGTTAATTTTTCGATACCAATTTTTTTAACCGGTTGCGTATTTTTAGTTTTCGTTGCCAATTTTAGTAAAATTGTTAATAATGAAGAGGTTATCGATTTTTATCTAAAAAAGATAGAAATCGGTAACCCTTTTTGGAGACTTATAGACTTTAGAGAGAAAATGAGACTGTATAAGCTATCGAATGACAACTTATGGGTTAATTTTTCGATACGGATTAATACGGGTTAATTTTTCGATACCGATTTTTTTTAAACCGGTTGTGTAGTTTTTTGTTATATTTTCGAAAATAATAATTGTAGACTAATAAATAAGTTGTCATTAGTGTTAAGTATAAATTTCTTGCAGAAATCGGTAACCCTTTCCCCGATTCTCGCCAAAGTAAATCGGTTACCTTTTCAACGATCTTCGCCAAATTCAATACCAACCTTCCTTTAATGATGATATATAAGAGTACATGTATAACTTATACTTTATTTAAGCATAAATTGGTATCCTTTTTACCCTATTTTTATGAAACCAGTACTAAATTTTTTTTAGAAAACAAAGCTAAATTTAAAAAAATAAACGGGCACAGCAACAACTGTGCCGCAAACAACGTAAAACTACGTCAACTGTCACTATTTCATGTTAAAGTTGTATGACCCCTTAGAAGAAAAAATGCTAAATTCTTCAAACTTTGTCAGATGATGAGTATTATAATAATAAAGCATTGTGCCAAGTTTGAACAAGTTTGCGAGGCCCGTTCAAAAGTTATAACAATTTGAATTTAACATGGACTTTTATGGGAATTCATCAAGTTTCACTATTTTTTCAACTTTATTTGAGAAATTAATATCGAAGAAAATATGACATACTTTCAAAACTTTGTAGAAATATTAATAAACATCTTACAAACAAATTAGAACCAAAAAAATTATGACTGAGAATATTTTCTGAAATATTGAATAAAAAGCAAACAGAGAACAGTCTCGCTTGGTCTCGCTGAACTCGTAAGTACGGAGATCCGGCAACAGCGCAAGCGAAAACTAACCTCAAACGATGCGTCTGTATATTACACGTGCTCGGAGCACACTTCGCGTTCACGCAGCTGATGTCGAGTGAGATCAATGCTACCAACTTACAGAAAATGCGACGTTGCCGCGATCAAAATACTTTTTTATGAGAGCTGTTGTATTTAATTTATTAATAAATGACGCAAATAAATAAAGTAATATAATTTCATTAGTATTTTTAAACAGTAATTACTATGTTTTGTTACTTTTTAAAGATTTTCACACTTTCAGATTTTTGTTTGTGTCAGTTGCAAGTCAGGTACAGTCTTTCTAAAAACCATTAAAAGTGAAAGTTTACATACGAGAAAATATGCATAAAAATGTCTCTATAGCTCTTAAAAACACAGGCAACCGTTATTTTAATAAAATATTAATATAAATATTACTTTCTAGTAAAGAATATCTTCTTAAATGTTAATTAGCTTTATGTTACGTTTCTTAAACTTTTGGCAGAGATCTTACGGATCATACAACTTTAAAGTATTCAGCGAAGGAAAGTAGACATAGGGCTACGTCAACTGTCTTTCGCTAAATAATAGTGACAGTTGACGTAACCCTATGTCTACTTTCCTACGCTGAATACTTTAACATGAAATAGTGACAGTTGACGTACGTAGTTCTACGTTGTTTGCGGCACAGTTGTTACTGTGCTCGTTAATTTATTTTTTCTTTTCGTAACTGTAATGGTAACGTTTAGTTACATTTTTTCAGTAATAGTAACGAATATTTAACATTTACTTTTATTTTTTTTTTGTATTTTAAATCTATTTATAACATTATTTTCGTATATTCAGTCTTCGACCGATATAGTCCGTTATATTTAAAATCGTCCTAAGAATAGTTTTAAGATATCATAAACTAATCACAATAAGCCGTATTAGTATAAGAATAAACTTTATGAATACCGGCTTTGATGCCGCGCTCTCGCCACTGTTCTTTTTTGTGTTAAAATTTTTAATAAAATTAAGGGTACAAAAAGTATAACTTTGGCTGTATTTATAAATTTAATAAAAAGTACAATTTTTTGCTTTTTAAGCATTATAAAACCTTTCTCTTTAAATTTTTTGTGGTCTTGCGATTTAAAATATAAAATTTTATTGCTTTTATTAATATTTTAACAAAAAATATTACGAAAGTAAATTTTTTAGTCTGCAATCTTATTTTAGTATCAAAAAAGTAACGGAAAAAGTAACGAATCGTTACTTTTTAAGTAACGGTAACGGTAACGAGATACTTGAGAATCAGTAACCAGTAACCAGCAACTAATAGTTACTTTTAAAAAATAACTTTCCTATCCCTGCAAAACAATAATAAAATACATATTTTAGATTATTCTTGCCAACACATCTTTGTAGAAATTTAAATAAATATGAAAAAATCTGTGCAATTTATCAGAAATTTTTATACAAATACTGAAATTTTTCAAAAATCATCCAATTATTTCTGAAAGTATTTGAGAAAATTTATATATATTTTTCAAAATTTTTCATAAGTCTCAATTTTTACAAAATTTCTGAGAAAATATGAGAAATTTTTTCACCAGGAATAATTTATAAACACATGTTTAAATATATATATAATGTTATAAAATTAGTACTATAGCTCGGCCACTTGATGGGAAATTATCTCGTGGTCAAGTGTTGCTCTTTATCGTGCTCATATGGACATATACGATTCCTTGGGCCCTAATGCCACTAATGCATGTCTGGGGTCGATTTGTGCCTGAAGGCTTTTTGACGAGCTGCAGTTTCGATTACTTGACAGATACGCCAGAAATACAATATTTTGTGGCCACGATATTCACTTTTTCTTATTGTATACCAATGGTTCTCATCGTATATTATTATAGTCAAATTGTCAGCCATGTTGTTAATCACGAGAAAGCTCTTCGTGAACAAGCGAAGAAGATGAATGTCGAAAGTTTGAGAAGCAACGCCAGTACGAACGCTCAAACTGCGGAAATACGTATAGCCAAGGTATTCTCTACACACATCTCTTTCTTACACATATAATATAAATACATAGATAAAGAGTGATTACAAATGTATATAGGCAAATGGCCCCATTTTTTTCGCATTCGATTTTGGTCATAAAATAGGTACCAAACGAAAGGTCTCGTCAATCTGATTACAGATATATCAGTCTCAAAGTGTACCTATTTACCGTTCTAGAGATATCGGGCTCCAAAAATTCCAAAACCAATAAATGTTGCCTGTTATGAACGTTCTCGGTAATGTCAATCTCAGGGTAGGATATCGGGTCAGTACAGAAAGAATAATCTTTATTGTCCTTTCAAGGAGACCGATAGCTTTCGTGGTCTCTGCGCTACTGGTTTCGCCGGGCGAGCGCTCCCCCCTCTAGCTCGCGCCTTTTGTTTACACGCGCGATGCCCCGAGCGCATTTCTTCTATTTTTCCAGGACAGCGCCACTGGCTAGTCAATTGAAAATTATGCGGGAAATGAGCTTTTCACAACACCTCCACGGAAATTCGACTTTTCATGCCTGTAGAGAGGGGCGAAAGCGGCCAATTTTACGCCAGGGCGGCATAGCGGGCGGAAAGTAATCACTTTCCTCCCTAGGGAGGAAAGTATAACAACTCGTGTGATTTGCCGCCCTCGCCTTCGGCTCGGCAGCCGAATGCGTTTGACTAGCCAGTGGCGCCATTTATTGGTTTTGGAATTTTTGGATCTCGATATCTTTGGAACGGTAAATAGGTACACTCTGAGACTGACATATCTGTAATCAGTTTGACGAGACCTTTCGTTTGATATGTACTTTATGACCAAAATCGAATGCGAAAAAAATGGGGCCGATCTTGTGATCACTCTTTACATACATACGTATTACATACGTATATATTACAAACAACAATTATGATCTCGCTCGACTAAGCAAAACAGCTAAATAATAAAAAACGGCTAAATTTTGAGCAAATAAAGGATGTTGAAAATAAATTCTTCTTTCAGAACCATAAATAACGATGAATAACCTATTAAAAATATCTCGTATCAATTTACAATAAAAGAATCGGAGTAATAAAAGAACCGGAGTAGATCTCACCCATGAAATATGGACAGATAGTCAAAGTGAAGTCGAAGAGTACATTGTCGAATATTCGTCAAAGTTACATACAATATCGGCCATATTCTTCATTGCATGACCCATGGAAACCAAGTGAGAGTTCAATAATTGTATTAAAAAACCTTCTCTGTCGCAGACCAACTTAGTGGCAACTATATAGAAAAATTCTTTGAAAATCCCGTAAGAAACAAAGTAAATTTTTTTTACTGAAAATAGACCATTAAGAAGACTCACATAAGCGGTCAATACAACAAGAACAAGGATGAATTCTTTCCATCATCTTACGAAAGCGTGTGATCACCGCGAAGAATTACAGCTGACCGACAAAGTATTCACATCGCAAGGGCACAATAACCAATAGTCATTGTTGTTAACAGATATTTAAGATAACAAATTCAAAATATCAAAATAGACATCGTTCAATAATTCGGTGTCCTTGTTTAAATTTATACCATTTGGCTGCTCTTTAATATAAATCATTTCCACGATCAACCTTTTTTGGTAATTATTGTTGTGAGCGCACAACGTATTATATATTAATTAGTGCACTTAGCAACTACGAGTCGCCGCCGATAAGAAACTCGACCCTAGCGACGAGGACCGCTGACACGAAGGCCAGCACGAGTCGCGGGCATGACCATATTTGGGCATTCCGATCGCTAGCCTCCGATCCTAAAATCAAAAGCGCTGACTGCTAAGTCAGCAACACGGAGGCGATAAAACGCCCGCCCTTCCAAGGAACGGCGGGCAGTCTAAGAACCAAGCGCGTACCGCGAGTCGACGAATCATTAACCTAATGTAACCCGCAAGTCAGGGTAGTGAAAACCAAGTGTGTGATAATAAAGTTTATTTGAATCAACAAACTCATGAATATCAGCGATTCCCTCTCCCTCCATCTGCGGATCTGAAGAACCCGGTGCCGGTCCTGAACTATTCAAGGCGCGGCACAACATTATGCTCAATTTCTAAAATACATGTATTATCCCAATCGAATGAATGATTGAATTTAGCAATATGTTCTGAGACAACCGAATGTTTGGACTCATCCAGTCTAATATTGTTTTCATGTTCTTTCAATCTGGTATGCAATTGCCTCTTAGTCTGACCGACATAGGAGGCATCACAATTCTTGCAACAAAATTTGTATATCACATCGCTGTTAGAAAAATAGGAATTTCTATCCTTCTGGACCTTAATGATGCTACTAAGTTTATTAAGAATACGATATCCCACAGAATTTTCTGATTTATTCACAGCTGAAGCAATAATTTCCGAAGTAGATTTTAAATATGGCATAACAATAAAACTCCTTTTTTGTTGGGAACATTCAGAATCATTACAAGTGTTATTGTTATTCTTTAAAGACTGAAGTTTTCTCAATCTCTTATTAATATGTAAGAATATTAAATCAATAGGATACCCATTTCTAAGTAATACGTTAATAATAAAAATTAAATTTTTATTGTAAAAGCTAGGGTGTGACAACATGATTGCTCTGTCCAACAGACTATAGATTGTTCCTATTTTATGTCGGATAAGATGACTCGAAAAGAAAAACAATAGTCTACCCGAGAAAGTTTTTTTATGAAACCAATCTGTTATAATCATGTTGTTTCTAATCAGCATCAAATCCAGAAAACTAAGGCAACCATTTTCCTCGTATTCAACTGTAAATTTGAGTCTGCCGTGGTAATTGTTAAAGTGATATATAACATCTTGAACGCTATCCCTTAGAACTGTCATAACAATATCATCAACATAGCGCCTGTAAAACGATAGACGGATATTCAATGTGTCCAAAACCCATTCCTCCAAGTTTTCCATAACAATGTTGCCTTAGCTCCGGATTTGATGCTGATTGTTAGAAACAAATGATTATAACAGATTGGTTTCATAAAAAAACTTTCTTGGGTAGACTATTGTTTTTCTTTTCAAGTCATCTTATTCAACATAAAATAGGAACAATCTATAGTCTGTTGGACAGAGCAATCATGTTGTCACACCCTAGCTTTTACAATAAAAATTTAATTTTTGTTATTAACGTATTACTTGGAAATGAGTATCCTATTGATTTAATATTCTTATATATTAATAAGAGATTGAGGAAACTTCAGTCTTTAAAGAATAACAATAACACTTGCAATGATTCTGAATGTTTCCAACAAAAAAGGAGTTTTATTGTTATGCCATATTTAAAATCTACTTCGGAAATTATTGCTTCAGCTGTGAATAAAACAGAAAATTCTGTGGGATATCGTATTCTTAATAAACTTAGTAGCATTATTAAGGTCCAGAAAAATAGGAATTCCTATTTTTCTAACAGCAATGTGATATACAAATTTTGTTGCAAAAATTGTGATGCCTCTTATGTCGGTCAGACTAACAATAAGAGGCAATTGCATACCAGATTGAAAGAACATGAAAACAATATTAGACTGGATGAGTCCAAACATTCGGTTGTCTCAGAACATATTGCTAAATTCAATCATTTATTCGATTGGGATAATACATGTATTTTAGAAATTGAGCATAATTATCAAAAAAGATTGATCGTGGAAATGATTTATATTAAAGAGCAGCCAAATGGTATAAATTTAAACAAGGACACTGAATTATTGAACGATGTCTATTTTGATATTTTGAATTTGTTATCTTAAATGTCTGTTAACAGCAATGACTATGTTACTGTGCCCTTGCGATGTGAATACTTTGTCAGTCAGCTGTAATTCTTCGCGGTGATCACACGCTTTCGTAAGATGATGGAAAGAATTCATCCTCGTTCTTGTTGTATTGACCGCTTATGTGAGTACTTTTATTGGTCTATTTTCAGTGTGGCGGCTATGAGCGCCCCAAGAAACGGCGGCTCAACCGCCACACCGCGAGCGCCGACGGAACGGCAACCCGTTCCACGCGTCCCGGCAGGCGGGAGCGCCAGCGGCACGGCAAGCGGCCGCGCGCGCTAAAGCACGTGCCCGCAAGATGATACCGAGATAACAACAAGCTCACACCGCTAGGCGGCTGAGCTTTCTCGCGTTTAATATTCTGCCAGGACAAAATATAAGGCCGCACCCGGAAAGCATCTACAGCATTTCACGGCTCATACGCTCCCTCTAAAAGGAGGTATCGAGAGTGAGAGGCCTTTTGATAAGTCACGCTGCCTGCATGGAAGCCGTCGAGGACGAGCTATACCAGTGGATTCACGGAGCCTCCATCGCAACGGTCATCGCCGCCGCCGAAGCAGCCCGACCGGCCACGGGACACCAGCCCCGCAGCACGAACCGCGGACGAGGACCTCCGCCCTTGCGAGTCCGGTACGCCGCCCGGAACACCGCCGGCCTGGAGACACCTGAGGCAGTGGAGACGACGACCACTCCACCGGACGCTGACACAGCCCCCCATCACGTGGGCTGAGCATCCACCGCGTTAGCCCCGCACAATCGGCCCTTTCCAGGGCCACGAAAATAGTCCACATCGACGATCTTGTACATAGCTGTATATAACTGTACATATTAAGAATATACACATTGTCTACCAGATATTCTCGCCTCATACATTGCGGACCTTCCACTGCGCCTCCTATCGTCATACAGCGAGCGAAAGCAAAAGTAGCCTCAGCGCTACATTCAGTAAAGAAATTTTACTTTTCTTACGGGATTTTCCAAAAATTTTTTTATATAGTTGCCACTAAGTTGGTCTGCGACAGAGAAGGTTTTTCAATACAATTATTGAACTCTCACTTGGTTTCCATGGACACACATGGGTCATGCAATGAAGAATACGGTCGATATTGTATGTAACTTTGACGAATATTCGACGATGAACTCTCCGACTTCACTTTGACATATTTTATGGGTGAGATCTACTCCGATTCTTTTATTGTAAATTAATACGAGATATTTTTAATGTGTTATTCATAATTATTTATGGTTCTGAAGAAGGCCAAGTAAGGCTCGAAACGTTAACATGATTGCATACTTTTATTGAAGTTATTAAATTTATTTTTAACATCCTTTATTTGCTCGAAATTTGGCCGTTTTTGATTATTTAGCTGTATATATTACACATTCAATGTAATTATCAGGAATATTCTCTACTTATTCTGTACATAAAAGTAATAAGATACAGTTATCGAAAAATCAATAATTACCGAGATCTTTTATATTTTATTCTCACTATATTTTGATATAAAATATGAAGTGTCTTATAAAATATTTATTTTCGGATAATTAATTTTAATATTTTTAATAATATAATAAGTTAGGACTCTCGAAATTAAAAATCAATATTAGAATGGCTATGAGAATCAAACGCAGTTAACGGTGTGTAAATGATCGAAATCACTATTTTATTCCAAAATTACAATCGAACGTTTCGGCTCAACGCTTTGAGCCATCTTCAGCGATGTCAAATGACGAAAATTAAAATGTTACAAAGTTCTCCATTCTAACGTGGTAAGTTTTCTTGTTTGGAGATTTCAAGAAACAAAATTGAAAGAGACTAAAAATCCATATCTGTAAAAATAGTTAACTTGTTACGCCCAGTATTTATTAAACAATCTATGGCAACTCACCAAGTAGTCTGGAGAACGAATGCATCAGAACAAGTCGAACGAGGCGAGAATAGAAATGCGGGGTAGACATCACAAAGAAAAATAATCTGTACTCAGGGATTTTGAGATCCCGACGGCACAACGCACGAAACGGTATTAACAGGAAAAATGTCTTAAGTCAAAAATATAAACGTGTAGGTCAAGCAAGTAAGAAATAAAACTAATAAATATTCCGTGTATAAACAATGAAATTATAAACGTGTAGGTCAAGCAAGTAAGAAGTTCTATGTATAAACAATGACAGGTGATACAACGCAAAATGTTTATGGATATGGTTTACAATTTGTTTTGTGCAACACGTGCATGGAAAGTGGCACATCGCGCACGCTACGCGTGCGCGATGCACCACTTTCCACGCACTTGTGGCACAAAATAGGGTGTGCAACGCGTGCGTAAAGATGAAAATTCACGGGTGCGGTGACCGCACTCGCCTTCGGCTCGTGCGTCAACTCCGCACCCGTGAATTTTCATCTTACGGCACTTGTAACACAATATACTATAGAATAGATACGTATGCATGATGCATAAATTCTGTATCGGTTTGCAAGTTGAGACTATTCTTTTGTAGTTTAATATGTGACATCTCTGAAACGAGTCGTTTTCCTAAAAATTGTTCCTTATCTAGAATTACGACGTTCTCCCAATCAAAATCGTGGTCGAAATTGGTTCTACGTTCGGTAATGACGGACTGGGTTGTAATATTTCTCCGAATATGGTTACGATGTTCAGAAATTCTCTTTTTTAGTTGCCTCATCGTCTGACCAACATATGACGCGTCGCAATTTTTACATGAAATTTTATACACCACATTTTTATTTGATTGGGTAGGGAGAATATTTTTTTGCACTTTAATAAACTTCTGAAGTTTATTCAGACTATAGAACGACAAGTTGACATTTACATCTGTAACAACTCTTTTAAATTTTTCCGATATATTAGAGACATATGGTAAACCACTTACATTGCCCCCCTTCGTTCGTAGATGGAGGTTCATTCTGTTTACAAGTGCATTTGTTTAATAAAGATTTAATTCTAGTATTAGCGGTGTTAAAAATGAATGTCAGTGGATAGTCGTTCTCTGAGAGAGTGTCTATTACAAATTTAAGATTTTTTTCATGATATTTCGGATGTGAAAGTAAAAATGCCCTATCGACCATGCCCATAACTGTGCCTCTTTTTGGGGAAATAGGGTGCTGCGATAAAAAATTAAGATAGCGGCCCGAGAACGTCGGTTTGTGAAACCAATCGAATTCAAGCACATTATTGTTCTTTATCATCGTTACATCTAAGAAGTTCAATTTGTCACCTCTTATCTCACAAGTAAACTGTAACCTAGGGTGGTACGAATTAAATACTTGTAAAACTGTGTCAATCGAATTAGGCGGTACAGCCATAGCAATCTGGGATGTCATCCACGTATCTAAAGTAAAAAGGTAGAGACAATACAAGTAATCGCAACGCCCTACTCTCCAAATCCTGCATCACTATATCCGCAACGATGGGAGACAACGGAGAGCCCATGGGAGAACCAAATTTTTGTTTGTATATTATGTTCTCAAAAGTAAAATACGTTGAATCTAAAATTAATTCTATCGTCCGCATGAATTCATCCTTAGGGATATTGCACTCGTTGGAAATGTATGACCATCTATTGGAGATCTAGTACTAATTTGTAGCAATGTTCGTGAATAACGATGTTGCATCTAATGAGATAAGAACATAATCATTGTTAATGTGTGTCCTGTTCAGTTTTTTAACTAGTTTGAAACTGTTATCTATATGGCTGTTAGGTTTAGGTATACTTATTGTAGAAATAATCTTGTGGAGAAAATAGGCTAATGAATATGTAGGACTATCAATAGAAGAGATAATTATTCTATACGGATATCCCGTTTTGTGTATTTTTGGTAATCCATAGGCCCTCGGAAGAATGACATCACTGCACATCAGTTGCTTATATTTGTCGTCAGTAATATATTTATGCTTTTTCCATCTCACAAGTGTATCTCTAATTTTATTAGTAAGCTGTTTAGTCGGATCTTTGGTAATTATTGTATATGTATTTTTGTCTTGTAACATCTCCGTAATTTTTTCTTTATAAATGTTCCTGTCTAAAACTACTGTGCTATTGCCTTTATCAGCTCTGGTAAAGACAATATTTGGATTGTTATTTATAAATAATTTTGTAGCTTTGAGATAGTTTGAAATGTTTTGATAAAAAGAGGAATTATTATAGGAAAAAGAAAGAAGATTGTTGATCACTGGGATGGAGCGGTTTCTGATGTTCAGAATCTGATTAATATGTAAACTCCTTGTATTCCCTTCAATGCATTTAATAAATTCGATTATAGTCTTTTTCTTATCATTAATAGGTAACGAAAAGTTCCCACCTAACTGTAAAAGGCAATGGACATTTTCAGGAATTTGCGTTGAAGTTAAGTTAATAAACCATTTATCTTTAATAGTGTTGAGGGAAGATTTTTTATTAGTATTAGAGAAAGAGGAAGAGTTCAAATGGACTACGTATGTATCTGAGTTAATGTGATCGGAACACGGAACTTGTCTGCCATCATAGATATAATGTATAGGTTTAGTTTCTTTTAATTTAGACAAATGATGTTTACGAATTAACCATTCAAATTTTTTATCTAAATTAACATGTGCAACTTGAGAAAATCTTTGTAATGAGATACCTTGCATTCTGAAAAAATCGTTACAAATATACGAAGGAATATGCTGAGAAATACATCTCATGAGATGGAAAATTTGTCTCTGTGAATGATTAACCATTCTATGCGCATCGTTCAATTCAATTTTAATAAGTTTTTTAATAAAGTTATCGGTTAAGTAATTGAATTTCCTTTGTGAGTTATGATGTGAAAGAAAAGGTTTATGTTTGTAAAACCGTTGCAAGTGTTGTGGAGCGATATCGTTTTGTAAACAAAATTTTAAGAATTTTATTCGAATTTACTCTTAATGATGATTCTTTTAGCCTTGATCCATTGCTTCATTACAATGACAATGTGATGTCTAAACGTACGTACATGAGATAAACCATGTCCATAAACATTTTGTGTTGTATCACCTGTCATTGTTTATACATAGAACTTCTTACTTGCTTGACCTACACGTTTATAATTTCATTGTTTATACACGGAATATTTATTAGTTTTATTTTTTACTTGCTTGACCTACACGTTTATATTTTTGACCTAAGACATTTTTCATGTTAATACCGTTTCGTGCGTTGTGCCGTCGGGATCTCAGAATCCATGAGTACATATAATTTTTCTTTGTGATGTCCACCCCGCATTTATATTCTCGCCTCGTTCAACTTGTTCTGATACATTCGTTCTCCAGACTACTTGGTGAGTTGCCATAGATTGTTTAATAAATACTGGGCGCAACAAGTTAATTATTTTTACAGATATGGATTTTGTAGTCTTTTTCAATTTCGTTTCTTGAAATCTCCAAACAAGAAAACTTACCACGTGGGAATGGAGAACTTTGTAACATTTTAATTTTCGTCATTTGACATCGCTGAAGATGGCTCGAAGCGTTGAGCCAAAACGTTCGATTGTAATTTTGGAATAAAATAGTGATTTTGATCATTTACGCACCGTTAACTGCGTTTGACTCTCATAACCATTCTATTATCGATTTTTAATATTTTTATAGAATAACGAAAGTACATCAATCATTATAAAGAAGTACATAGTTGGTTTTAAAAGAAAATAGGACGCAATTCACAATATGCAATTATACACTTTTTAAAAAAATAATTATATATTTTCTTTATATCAGTTGCATTATTAAAGTATTGTTATGATGGCACGCCATTTTACTTTTTAATAGCATAAATAATATTCCCAGCAAACGCAAAAGGATTAAAAGATATTAAAATTTTTTAATACCTTTGAATCCCTTTTTTGGCGGAATTAGATAAAATTAGATGGGATTCGAAATGAGATGGTCCAATCCCATGGAATCCAAAAAAGAAATTTTCAATTCCATCCAATCCTACACGCAGAAAATTTTTCTCGAAAATATAAGTATACACGAATGAAGTAAATACCATACTAATCTTGCACAGCTAGGATATAATCATAATATGCAAAAGATTTCAAGATAGTATAGGAAAATTTAGAGAGCAAAGAATAAAACTATACGCAGTTTATCCCGAATATGGCTGATTGACAAAAAACTTATAGGCTGTAGCGGTCAGCTGTCCGCCACGCGCGAACTTGAGAACGCTGTAGAAACCCTGCCGAGCTGCCCTAGATATAGAGGTCGATGTTGAACCTTAATTGCGCGAAAGTATACCGGCGATGCGCCGCGTAGCGAGCGCGAGCCGGACCCTCTCGTCGCGCAAGCCCGCGTTGCCGCTCGCACCGCGCGCTTTCCGTCGTCCACGATCGTGTGCAATAAAGTGGCCTCCGCGTAAGCGAGTCGCGCCGAGCTCCGGGGAGTCCGGAGGAACGACGGGGAAACCGTATGCGTCGTGTTTATCGTCGTTATTCGCGAATGTTTACAGCTGGCATGTTAAATGGCAATGAACATGGAAGTGGCGGAGGTGTCCGGGGTGGCGTCCGACGACGCTACCTCGCCGGGGGCCCAGTGCGGGGGACCCGCGACCCTCGCGAGCGAATCGTCGCCGTCGCCGTCGCGTCGCCGCGCGTCGGCGACGACGCAACGGCCGAGGGACCCGTCGACGCGCGACGGCCGAGGGACCCGTCGACGCGCGAACGACAACTAGCGACGGCGCCGCGAATTCAATGGTATTTATTTTATTGTCAGAATAGACGGAATTCAATGGAACTTAATACGGAAATTTTTAATTCCTAGTTTGGCATTCAATGGTATTCATTTCGTTAACGGAATCAATGGTATTCAATGGAATTCATGACGAAACTTTCCAATCCCTAACCTGGCATTCAGTGGTATTCATTTCGTTACGTTTTTGTGTCGGAATTGGATAGGATTCAAAAAAGACAAATTCTTTCCAAAATAAGGAATTCCATGATATTGAAACTATTTTAATCCCTTTTTGGGACAAAATGGAATTCGGAAAGTCCTTAATTGAATTCCTGGCAATCCCGTTTTAATACTTTTCAATCTTTTTTCGTTTGCTGGGGTGGTTGCCAAAGGGAAACTGAAACGCAGGATTTTTTGCGGATACTTTATATCCCGATCCCTTCATCATGCCGCTTATAGTCCAGTCAAATTAGCAAAAATAAAAAAAATAACCGGTAAAAAGCTATAAATTGGTGGAGACCTTTATCTTGGCATACTATTGAACATACTAAAAGTCCGGACCTCTATCTGCAGGGCTCGATCCGCCATCTTGAAAAAAAGTGCTTTAATTGAGATTTTCCCTCATATCTCAGTAATCGTTGATCCTATCGTAATAAAGGTTATTATAAAAAATGAAGCTTATTAAATTCTCTATAAAAAAGGACCAATACATTTTTTTCATATTTTTAATAATTTTCTTGTAATACACTGTTGAATATATGGATATTTGTATTTTGTCTCACGTTGTCATAAAAATTACACTCTCGGTGTAGAATTTGTAAGAAAAAATATAAATAGACAAAAAATATCAAATGTGTGCGTGATATTTTTTGTACATATGAAAATTTGGCAACTCTTACCATTTAAAATTGTTGTACACGACTAGTACTGGGGGTAGCGTCGTCTACAAGATGAGCCATTCTTCTGAGCCGTTTTTTAAGGTTGTGAATCTGCAGGGCTATGATTATTATCTCGATCTTCAACATCGATTACAAAGAAATCGTTCTCGTCAAGCTTCCAATGCTTGACAGCTGAAGCTTCTAATAATTGTACTTTATTATATGATGCGCTGAAGCTCAAACTAGATAGTAACGTCACTAGATTTTTAGAGCCAAATTTTCAGTATAAAAAAGCAGCAATGCTGATTAAAAGTGGTAACAAGAAAAATCTTGGCCTGGTCGCCAACATAATAACTCGCGTATTCTTTCGAGATTTTTCGTAGTGATCAAAACCATCTTCTTTGCCCTTTCCATAACGCGCCCTTTTAATCTCTACCACCTATAATCCGCGACAGTAAGGCGGTTAATATAGGTCCGATAATATAGGATAAGAATCCGCCTTGATGTACCAATAGCTTTCTTTTAGCCTTCAAATTACAGCATTTTGACGCGATGCGACGCAGTGTCGCTTTGCATTTGCTCAATCGATTTTTTTCACCTCGCTCGAGCGGCACGTTACCTTTGAGCGTGTTGAACACGCATTCGTCGATACACCGTATTAATTTATCGTCTGCGGTCCGTAAGAAAGTGGCGCGTTGATTTTTGTTCAAATACAGCAACGTCTCGAGAAGACAGATATTTTTCTTTCCGATCGAACGTCTGGCGTTTTTTGTCGCTCTGTCCGATTTCGCGTTATTTTCCTCCTTTTCCATCGCGAGATGGAACTGACACGACTGACCAGAGCGAGCGCTAGTGCGCGTCTTTTATACGTAACCGTTGGAAAATGATCTACGCGGTACGTAGACGAAATGTGCCGTATCGTCGGGAAAGATGCACGTTCGAAATCGATATTCGTCCGGAGTTGATTGTTTCAGATCGAGTAGTAGATAGCCGTGCGGCCTCGACGTGGCGTCGTAGTTATGCCTCTTCTAGAAACTTTGGATCGTCATGAAAGACTTGACGCGCTAAATGACGAATTTGCGCACGATCGCGAGGATTCTTGAAAACTACGATGTAATTTGCGTTGAGCGATATATCGCGTTGCCCGCGTCCCTGATGAAAAAGATTTTGCGAGATGAGAATTACGCTGAGATTCTTATGATGACTGCCTTTGGTAAAGAGATCCACGATTGCGTCGCTCGATGACGATTCTCTCATAAGATCGTCGATTATCATCAATTTAGGGGAAAGCGGATCGGCTGAATAATCTTCCGGACGTGGCAATCCCTCGCGAAATTCAATTATATTTTTCTTCACCGTTGCTTCCTCGCGCGCGTCGTATTGTAATTGACGATAAGTCTCCTGCCACTCCGCGTAATAAAACAAAACTCTCTCGAAACGTACGTCGGACATGTGAGATAATTGTCGGAGAAAGGTTTTCACGAAGATCGTCTTCCCGCAACCGGTGGGTCCACACACGATCGACGTCCAGGGATG
The DNA here is from genome assembly GCA_030770225.1 of Temnothorax unifasciatus. Lineage (NCBI taxonomy): Eukaryota > Metazoa > Arthropoda > Insecta > Hymenoptera > Formicidae > Temnothorax > Temnothorax unifasciatus. The sequence continues at coordinate 156,290 of JASTWK010000255.1, read as the reverse complement.
TTTCCAGCGCACGTCCATTTTGCGAAATGATTGACTCGAATTCCGTACGTGACTTCAAAAAGAATAATTTGTGGAAGAGAGGGGGGCGGGAGGGGGAATAAGCTAATCAACGGCGGCGGCGGCGGCGGCGGCGAACGCGCGCACCAGCGTGTCCCCGCAAACGCTCGCGCGAGCGAACATCACCGCGGCCGTCGATCAGCTGATTTGCGCGCCGCGGTGGCATAAGCTTATCCCGCATATCTGAGCTTATCACGATTCGGCCGCAGCGAGAGCATCGCGATCGACGAGCTTGTACGCGATGCTCCGAGCGGAGGATAAAAAAGAAAATGTGACGGAAAAAAATAAGGAAAAATTGGGGAAAAATTATATGGTACACAACAATTTACGCTTTAAATGTAAAAATATTTTATTTTTTTTAGAAATTTTTCGAGGAAAAAACATAAATTTTTAAAAATTTTATATTTAAACACACAGAATATATTTACATATTATCTACATTATATTTTTTGGTTACATATCTACAAAAATCCTTTTACACTTACAACTATTTTTACAAAATTAAAAAAACTATTTACAAAATAATATGAAAACATTTTTTTTTCACCCTAATGTGGCAGAAAACTCCTTAGCCTAACTTAACAATAAAGAAGAAGAAGAAAAAGGAGAAAAAGTTATTTACTCCACGTAACCGTACGGAAGTGAATAACGACTATTGATAAATCTACGTTTTACCAATACCGGTGCGCACGTTTTCGTTTCTTCGCGAGTTATAATTTCGTGAAACGCGGTGCGTCGAATTGCACTAAAACGTAGATTTATTGACGTCCCCGCCGCCGACGACGACGACGATCCTTCTCCTCCCTCTTCCTTGCCTCTACACTCTCTCTCTCTCTCTTTGTATTAGTAAGTTTTTAATACTATTGAAATTTATAACTAAGAAATTCCTATAATTTAAAGTAATACCTTTCACTTTACACGACTCTACCCTACGTCCATCCGGTGTACGAACGACATAAGCGTAGAATTTTGGCCCGCCGGACACGAACTTCTCGATACAGCTGCCGCGGCCGTAGCTCTCGAGTTCGTCCGTCATGTCGCCGAGGAAGTTTCCGGTACGCGGTTCGTACTCGTTTGCTTCGCCTGTACTTAAATATATACACGAGTCGGTATCGTAATATAAAACGCGCCTATCTAATGCTTCTAAATACTCGTAAAGTTTTAGTCGCGCTTGTGCCGTCGTGTACGTGGCGATCACGACATTTGTCAACGGGGAAGCCACGACGGCCTCTTCTCGTAGCCGCCACGAAGCATATATCACCTCGTCGTTGACGGGTAATATGTCGATTATCTCGTGCTCGGGACACGTGAGCAAAGTCATAAAACGCTGACAAGATTTCACGACCTCGGTCTGAGGCAAATTGGTTCGTTGACCGAATTTTCCCCAGAAAGAATTTAAACAGAGTTTCGCGACCGAGCGCAGGCCAGGATTCCGGACGATATTGTCCCTATCGAGAACAACACCCTCGGTTTCCGCGTATTCCCGCAGGTATCGTTCTTTCGCCTCGTCATCATGGCAATCGCTCGGCCACCCACTAGCTTCCTGTTTTAAATTTAAAAACACGTATTTATGTATTCGGCGAACAAACCGCCCTGCCGAGTACCGGGGTCATATCGCGCAACATTATATTGCCATATTTCGCTCACATTTGTCACGCGATATCCCTTCTCGACGGCTTTGCGCAATTCGACCGATACCCAAGTACCCTCGAATTCACGATCGGCGGGGTTATTGTGAGTGCACGCGGCCTGCGAGAACGTTTCGCAGCAACTACGGCATAACGCGAACAATAATTTTCCACGTACGCGATATGGAAGTACCGAGTGAAAAAGATCGCGCGGAGGAAGTACTCGACATCGGATGAGATCTTCGAGCGAATCAAAATTATAATTCGGTGCAGTTCCGATTATCGCTTGGCATTTTGCACCGATCAAAATATCGGGGTGACCGATCGGAAAAGCACCGGTTTTCAGTACATACGGATACAGAGAGCATACGTCCACGTAACGTATTTTCTCCGTACCCTGAATTTCACGACGGGTGGCGATGTTCCCCGTGCGTCCTCCGTAAAACGCGTCGCGAGGATCGAGAGGTGCGTGTTTTAGTAACGGATGATTTTCCAGAAAATCTATCATCACCTGATTTTCGCGCAACTCGCGGTCGAAAGCGCACTCCCACATCTCCGTCACGCGGTACCCCCTCCTTCGGAGACGACATGTCATCGCTTGTGTTCGTTCGTAGCGCGCGTCGATCGTGTCCTCGCGATTTGCGGTCGAAGGCGTTTTATCGCGATTTACCTGAAAACATCCCACGCAACACGCCGACGTCTTTTAGGCGTCTAAACGACGTCCCGTCCGTACGTCACATGACGTACTGAAGATGTACCGAAGACGTCCAGTAGACGTCTTTTTGTACGAAAAATGTGGCGCCCAAAAACGTCCAATAGACATCGTTAGTACGTACAACGGTACGTACCAAAGGCGTCCAATAGATGTCATTGTACGTACTAACGATGTCTATTGGACGTCTTTGGGCGGTACATCGTATCACCCAAAGACGTCCAGTAAATATTGTTATATCCTTCCAGGGGGCCTAGATTACGTATCTTTTCACAAATTAAAAATGCGAAAAGTGAACAGATTTAGATTTCAACCAATAAAATTATAGTATACTCTAGTAAATTCTTTCACTTTTCGCATTTTTACCTCGTGAAAAGATACGTAATAGGCCCCCAGGATGTGAAATGGATGTAGTGTAGACGTTTTTAATGGATATTTCTGAAAATAGCATTTATAGAGATTATTAAATTCGCGAAATGGTCGAGAAAGTAAAATCAGATTAATATTTATTTTATTATAAAAAAACACAGCTTATAAATGCTTATATATAGTACAGCTAAAATGTATATATAGTTATGCAAACATTTACAACACAAAGAATACATTATTACACAAAGAATATATTTCATCGAATTGCCTCTTCCTCTCTTACCGCTTAATCTACAATTTTACTTTTTTCACTTTTATATCGATCTCACCTATTTTTCGCTTTTTCGTCTTTTCTCGCAGGGCCGGGCGGTATTTCGAACACGCTAATTAGCGAATACGCATCAAGTCACGATCTGCATTTTACATTCCGAATCATATTCTCATGTCGAATCGTCATCTCTGTGCCTCGTTTCCGAAATATATCTTTCGAATATTTTGGGTTTAGAAAAGAATAGTTTGCCCAGCCCGTTCGGTATTCGATTTAAGTGACGAACATAATTCTCGTGTCATCACGCGTGAAAAAAAGCACATCGCATACATGTGTATACGTATTTAGAAATTTTCTCTCAAATATGAAAAGCAAAAAATAGAAAAGAGAACGACCGCCTCTCTACAGTGATATTACGATTCACAGGGAAATCTAAACGTTGTGCAAACGAGGTATGTGCTTTAGTCGCGTATATTCGAACTGAATAAGACTATCAGTCTTTTTTCCTTTTAGAAGAGAAATCAGCGCACGCGTGATACGCGTAATATATCGTGATAATAACGCATATATTGTTGAAGAACATATAAATATACGCAACGCGCTTACAATCGCTAATGACAGATCGTAAAACAGCGGATGTCTCGCGTCGTTGCGAAGAAGACGCTTTCTTCCGAAGGTCTTTCCGAAGTAAACGAAGATAATTGCATTTTAGCTCATCTTCATTTTGCTCGCTTCGAAACGGAATGTCCTGCGAACGCCAGGGAACCTCGGAGAAGTTTTCGCGATCGGTTCACGAATTGTGCGAATAATCATGATGAGCTCTCTCTCGTTACTTAGCTTTAATTGCAAGATCCGCAAGAGTGAAGCGGTTCGGAGTTATAGTCCGCATCTCATATATTTGTTCAGAAAAATGAATTCATACCTATACAAATTATATCCGTCCGTTCCTGTGCCAGTCCTTTGCTGTACAGCCGTATGGAGGATACCGACAAGAACATCTCTATCTGCTCAACATTGGATTTCGATATCAAAACTTTTTGTCACACTGTGGATACATTACCAGCTCTGGCTGAATCGTTAGATTACCGATAAAAATAAGCTTCTGTAACGGTTTTGTGACTGCGTCACGCACTGCACTTTGCGGTTCTCACCAACAACGTCGGAAATCCACGTGATGATACCACGACGAGTCGATTTCTAGTCTCCAGTCAATGCTCCTCTTCCACACTTAACTTATAGTCAGCACATGTAAAATTTGCGGATGTATTATGTACAAATAGTCTCTAGATCCGCGTTATACATCCGCTTGTCTAGATGACGATGATGATGATAATGGATACCAATGATTTTTTTATCGATGTTTATTCATCTTTGGTTGGGGCAATGTACGTTTGTAAAAAAAAGTCTTTTAAGAACAGGGCTGTTGAAACAAAAAGCTTTTATTATTTAAAATAATGTAAAATATATTATATTATTAAAATAATTTACGTAATAGAATATTCGTGTAAAAATCTATTTAAGAGATAAAATCGCGTTTTTCTAGAACTCACCTGAAACTATTGCGCAGCGTTATGACTTTCTCCCTCTCTTGGGCACGCTTTGTAAATCTATATAACACGCAGAGCGCAATAAACAGAATTGTGAGGGTTAAAACGAGGGCGATGAAGAGCTGTATTATCATTTCCCTGACAGTAGTCGCCTCCGCGGCTGTTACGCTGAGAGGATCCACTCCGCCGTAAAGGGGATTAAAGTAACTACTATAAGCCGGTAGAAGCTGATCCTTTTCATGATCGAATACTGCAAAAAATCAACCATCATTTAATGTGCTACCAAACTTGAAGTTTCAGCAAATCCACTAACACTCGTACATACCGATAACTTCGATGAAACCAGTATAGTTCGACGTTTCATCAAGAAAATCATCGTAAGGCGATAACATGCTAAGTTCTCCGGATCCGTCTACGGATGCCTTTTGCAGCGGCGCGTCTTCTCTCTTCCGTCTCTCCGCTTTTTCCGTGGCATTAATAATCATAGGCACAGCCGTGGTTGTATCAATTTTCGTGGTATCGATAATGGTCGTCGTTGATGTGGTAGAGGAACTGGTAGTCGTGCTGCTACCACTGTTATTCACAGTTGTTGCCGATGTCGACGTAGTTATCGTTGTGCTGGTAACGGTATTGCTTATGTTACTCGAGGTTAAAGTGGTAGTCGACGGGATTTCCGGAACAAAGTGTAACAACGGTGGTGCCGGTTTGGCTGATTGAACAACTGCCTACCTTGGCTCTCGATCTTTCGCCAGCTGCGCATGTTCATATTGTCGCGATCCGGAATCGCGACTGGCGTCGTACAGTTTCCTACGGCGTCCTTGCCAGGAGTGCGAGACCTTGTCACTCCGTGCACCCAAACCTTCAATCAAGCATTCATTTTTAGCACGGAAATAGATATTATTGTACGATAATTTCAAGTTAGAAATTATTCTAATTAAATAATTTAGAAAATATTATATATATATATATATGTATTGCATACATTGAGGCTACGGTCAACGTGACGCTACAAATGCTTTGGAGCGTTCTTCTTCTCCTTCTTTCTTCATTGAAAGAAAAGAGAAGAGGAATGCTTCGAAGCATTTGTAGCGTCACGTTGACCGTAGCCTGAGAAGTATTTCTGGCAGCAATTATTAAAAATCGTGCTCTTATGCAGGAAGTGTCACATATAAAAATATCATACCTGTTAGTACCAAGCACGTAGCTATGAATTTTTTCGTAGCTCTACACGTAGTTATACAATACGTCTACAAATTATTACTTCCTCCTTGAAAAAATTCTTTATAAATTTCACGGTCCTGACAACGGTCCTCATCAACTGTCTAGTTAGCTCTGGCCAAAGTGATACCTGTGTACGAATAAATATATTTTTAATCAAACTATTAAACTATTACAACATATAACCTAACTTGTCAGCTTTCTCGACATGTGAAGAAAAATGTGTTTATAGATGTATTGGAATAGATATACGGTTTACGACGGCTTTATTGCTTACGACCCAATCAAATAAGCGTTACGATAAATGTAGTTCTAGCTTTACATGCCCCACGAGCGGAGATATATTACGACGCAAAGTCCAAAATTGAAAATTTTATATTAAGATACTTACGTAAGATACGTCGACGTCTCTCAATAATATATATATGTATATTATGTATGTATCAAAAATGTCACTTTCACTACTTTCAACGGTATAGAATTATAATAACACGCGGTCTCTCCCGGCGAAAAGCAAATGGAGGAGGCTGTTGCACACAGGACGTGTTGCACAGGATATAACATGTGCCGCGCGGTAAGAAGCGACGCGCGGTACGCTCACAACGGACAGATCACTAAAAATATGCGATTTACTAATTACAGAACGCGACTGACTAACGCAACTTAATTAAACTACGACGCGGGATTTCGGACTGCCGACGTTAACGCTAAATACGACCAACTCGGAATCGGCGGGCGCACAACGCACAACCAGAACAATGGTCGCCGCGAAAGAACGACGCGCGTAACATCACGCACGACGGGCACATGACACGTGACACGCAACTCGCACGCCACTCTCGACCAATTAGAACGCGCGCATCACTGGCGGCACTGAATCGCGCCAATGCCTGCGCTCCACGCGAGAGAGACCAATCCTAGGCAAATTAAGCTATAGTAGCCGCTGCGCACGCAACCTGTATGTACATACATACATGGAATGCGTTTTGATATTCGCTGCTACTAAAAATCTGTAGTATTATATATATATATATATATATATATAAATGAAAAAAAAATTTTTCAGATATGACAATTTTTCGCGGAGTTATGCTTATTTGAAGTTGGGCAAATTTTTGACTTAAATTTTTGTTGCGATAATTTTGTTGCCCAGTGTATATATATATATATATATATACACTGGGCAACAAAATTATCGCAACAAAAATTTATGTCAAAAATTTGCCCAACTTCAAATAAGCATAACTCCGCGAAAAATTGTCATATCTGAAAGATTTTTTTTCATTTTAAAGGGTGAAGTCTGTACTTTAAGAAACCATCGTTAAATTTTGAATTTAGCCTTCCCCCCTCTCGCCGTTCTTCCAAAAGTAAGGACGTGTTACGTCTTTAAAAAATTGCATACTTTGACACATTCTACGGAATAGAATGAATTTTTTTTGTAACTATCATGGCAACCATCGTAAAATATGGACTTTTCCCTGCAAATTGAAAAAAAAATTAAGTTCGTACGATTTTTTTTCGCCGAGTTATGGCTTATCAAAGATACCTATGCATTTTTGTGCATTCAATTACCGCCAACATTAGTATTACCCGATGAACACTATGGGGAGGTTATTGATGCGATTTTTCCTATCGTGCATGTGTGTGTGTGTGTGTGTGTGTGTGTGTGTGTGTGTGTGTGTGTGTGTGTGTGTTAGCAGAGGTTTGCGCAAACTAATTTTTATTCAAACGAGACATTGTTACGATTTTGTCTTTTGTTTTCCGAATGAGCAATACAATACATTAATACAGTAACTGCAATACTGTGAAGTTTTGTAATACTGAAGTAACTTCACAGTACATTACTTCCGTAAGTAACTTCACAGTATTGCAGTCACTGTATTGTATTGCTCATTCGGAAAACAAAAGACAAAATCGTAACAATGTCTCGTTTGAATAAAAATTAGTTTGCGCAAATCTCTGCTAACACACACACACACAAACACACACACACAAAAACACGATAGGAAAAATCGCACCAATAACCTCCCCATAGTGTTCATCGAGTAATACTAATGTTGACGGTAATTAAATGCACGAAAATGCATAGGTAACTTTGATAAGCCATAACTCGGCGAAAAAAAATCGTACGGACTTAATTTTTTTTTCAATTTGCAGGGAAAAGTCCATATTTTACGGTGGTTGCCATAATAGTTACGAAAAAAATTCATTCTACTCCGTAGAATGTGTCAAAGTATGCAATTTTTTAAAGACGTAACACGTCCTTACTTTTGGAAGAACAGCGGAAGGGGGGAAGGCTAAATTCAAAATTTAACGATGGTTTCTTAAAGTACAGACTTCACCCTTTAAAATGAAAAAAAAATCTTTCAGATATGACAATTTTTCGCGGAGTTATGCTTATTTAAAGTTGGGCAAATTTTTGACATAAATTTTTGTTGCGATAATTTTGTTGCCCAGTGTATAATATATATTTTATTAATATATATTAATACATATATTTTATATTATTTAATTATATATTGTAATTAAAGGTAAAAAAGTATGCGCAATTATATAATATTTATATTATAATATTAATGTAATCTAATTTATATATATATATATATATATATATATATATATATATATATATATATATATATATATAACTAGATTACATTATACTAGATATTTTAAAAACCTGTATTATAATTCCGCATTCCGCATACTCTTTTTTTAATTACAATATATAATTAAATAATATAAAATCAGATTGACAAAACAATTTTGACGACATCCACAGGACATTAGAACATGAAATAACATGTATAATATAAAAGTAATAAAACATTTTTGTTTTACGCGTTGGAAAATATAATAAGACGTTTTCGAGACATCCTTTAGACATCTTTTATATGACGGTAAAAATATGACATAACAAAATAATTATATATTATCGAGATATCTATTGAACAAAGAACATGAAATAACATTATGTATAATGTAAAAGTAATAAAGCATTTTTGTTTTACGCATTGGAAAATATAATAAGACGTTTTCGAGACGTCCTTTAGACGTTTTTTATATGACGGTAAAAATATGACATAACAAAATAATTATATATTATCAAGATATCTATTGAACAAATATGTAAAATAAAGTCATTCAATATTGTTTAACAAAATTAAAATGTAAAAAAACTTGGGTTTAATTTGAAAAATCAGACATATTGACGATGTACTCTGGACATCCCTCAAACGTCTGTGTAAATAATCTCATTATAAGACGTCCAAACAACGTCCTTGAGACGTATTTTAGACGTCCGCAAGAAGGCGACATAAATTAGACTTTTCGGAGCATACTTCGGACGTCCGAAGGACGTCGGTGTGTTGCGTGGGATGTTGGGCATCCGTGCCAAAAGCAACCGTGAAATTGTAGTACGTAACGTTGCGTCTCGTCGTCGTTGTCGTTGTCGTCATTAGTCGGTGTCTCGTAATATCCGTCAACGCGCGTGCCGTCGATTTTATGCTCGCGCCCTCGCCCTGCGTGAATCATGGGATGTCCGAGCACGTGCTCCATCCACACTAACCACTGTAGAGATTTGCGCGAGTGATTATCGGCGAATCTATATCCTCCCGCCGGAATGACTCCTATCTCTTCCTTGCGCAGAAAGTTTTTGCGAAAAACCCTCATGCACGTGGAGGCGATAGTCGTGCATTCCTCGAACGGACACACGTTCCCGCATTCCAAAAAAATTTTTCTGAAAGTCATACACGCGCGTCGAAGAATAACCACGTCGTTACGGCAATATTTAATAATTTCATTTTGGAAGTTAAAAATGAAGTTGTTACGCGTCATCTCCGCGTGCCACGAAAGAAACCGTTTGCGTTCTTCCGGTTTCATATGCTCGGGAGAAAAATATCGTGTGTCGGGTATCGGACCGATATAATTTTGATTCCCGCGGGTGTTAAACAAATGTGGAAAAATGCCTTTATCCGATGTATCCTGCAGCCCGAAAGCTTTAGGTAATTCGGATAATTTCATCGGCATATAATTTAAACTATCGATAAATTTTGTATGTCCGACCGTCATCACGACAATTTTCGTCCCGTTTAAAATTACTTGTGGCTCTTCAGTCATTTCCGTATTTTCGACTAAATACTTTAGAATAAATTGCGCGTCGAACGCTTTCGCATTATGCGCGATGCAAATAATTTTTTTAAAACATTTCGTTGGTCGCGTTGCAAAGTCCACGAACTTTTTTACCGGATTACGACGAAATACAAATTCGCGCACTCTGCACCAATCGCAATGCTTCGACATGTCGTCTATCGCGGCACACGTTTCGCAAATCTGTTGCGCGACGCAGAGAGTCGGTACGTGAACTTTGACGTTCTCCGTACCTTCGAGCGTCTCGTCTTGACGCGTTTCGAAATCATAAAATACGAATGCGGCGCGTTCTTTTTTGCTACGTTTGTTCGTTGCTTCCGTGCCGACATTTTCGTTACCAGGCGCTATCCGCTCTCCGCGTGCCAACGTAGTACTCGTACCCTCGCCCGGGTCTTCGTTTACTTCGGCATTACGGTGAAGAGGCCGCATAAAACATAAATGATTAGCGGACTGCAACGAACAACACGTCTTGCAATACGAAACGCCGCATTCGTGTCGCGAACCTCTCTTGACGAATCGCCCGCAATTATCGCAAATCTTCACGGAACTGCAGACGCTCGCGAGCGATTTACCGTCGTAAGATTTTTGCGCGAGATGACGTTCGAAATACGAATTTCCGAAAAACGCACGATTACACGCCGCGCACTTAACAATTTCTACTTCGGGATTCTCGCACTAGGGTGTGGCGTAACAACGCGGACATTTTTTGGAACAGCGATGTCCTCTGTTCCTACGATACGCAGTGTTGCACGCCACGCAAAAATCATGTTGAGTACCGGCGGCGGCATTCAAATTTAAAATTGGGTTGTAATGGTGCGAACGCTCGTAGTACATTATATTTAAACGGAACGTAGGTTCGCGTTCTAACGAAGCGAGTAATTCGCTACCGTCGTACAGAGGATTTTTGCCGCTGCCGAAATTGATGGAATTATATACAATTATAGCTATATTTTCGTTTGCGAGAAAACGTTGAAAACGTACGATCTCAGGAATTCCGCACCCGTCTTCGGGTATCGTAACACTGGCGTTCCTCACGAGTTCCAACGCTAATTCACACTGAAACGAGGAAGTCCGGCATCTTACGCTATTCCATCTGTCGTGCAACACTCCCGTGCGTAGATTTCCGCGCTCGCGATAAATTCGTGCCAGTACGAGGGAACGAGGGAGGCACAAGTTATCATTGTTACCGATTTCTAAAATTGACCGCTTAGCGATAGCGTTTAACCTGTTTGTCGCACCACCACCACGCCCCACTGGCATCGCAACGTTGAAAACGCACACGATAAAATTTTCCGCGATGTCGATTCCCCCGTTACTTTGAGCGACCGAACTCACGAGATTCCATATGTTCTCGGGAGTTAAGTCTCGTACTGGGCGAAACGATAGTCCTGCCGGACCGTGCGTTAGTTCCGCCGACTCGAACGATAGACCGACGTAATCTCCTGGCCCAGTCGAGCGTAACGCATACGCGTGAATTTCGCGGAACGCGTTTTCTAGCCAGCGCACGGTATCCTCGCCTTCGGGTATCGATCGTACTTGAAAATTAGCCTCCCTACCGAGTATTCGAAAATTTCTAAATTGACGCGCGTTTTCTGCCACTAAATCTATATAATTAAAATGTCCGACCTGGCGATGCTGCTGACGTGCCTGCTCCTGATGTTCTTCTTGCTCCCTCTCCACGGGGGTCTTTTCCTCTCCGTCTCTCTGCGATTGAGTTCCCTCAGCGTCGGTAGCAACAGTATTCTCACCGTCCTCCTCCTCCTCCTCCCCACTAGCACTCTGCGTTTGCGAATCATCATCATCATCGTCAGTGTTCGGAGCAGCAGCATCGGTAGGACGGTCCGCACCTCCTCCACCCGACTGTACTGAAAAATTAAAAAAACTTAGTCTCATGTAATATTGATTTATATTGCGTTTAAAGAATTAATTTTTTTTTACGACCGCGATAGAGCATACTAAGGTAACTCACCTTTAGTTGCTTTTATCACTAGCGTAGGTTGACGTTCTTTTTTAAAAAATCTTATTTCTCTTATTAATTTTCCGGAGACAAGGATCGAACCGGTGAGTAGAAAATATCTAATCAGAAATAATTACGTGTGATTAAAACGAAAAATTACGGAATTAAAAATATAATAGACAAATATTATTACCTTCATAATTGATAGGCGCGTATCTTTCGTCGTCGTCGTCATCGTCATCATCGACAGCACTATTATCATCGCCATTTTCACTTTCTACCTCCTCCTCCTCCTCCTCCTCCTCCTCCTCCTCCTCCTCCTCCTCCTCCTCCTCCTCCTCCTCCTCCTCCTCCTCCTCCTCCTCCTCCTCCTCCTCCTCCTCTTCTTCGTCTATCTCCTCCTGTAACTCTTCTTCGTCCATCTCCTCCTGTGACTCTTCTTCGTCCATCTCCTCCTGTGACTCTTCTACGTTTCGAACTTCTTGTTCTTGTTCTTCCTCTTCCTCCTCCTCCTCCTCCTCCTCCTCCTCCTCCTCCTCCTCCTCCTCCTCCTCCTCCTCGGATTCCATTAATATTCTCTCGATTGCCTCGTCGATGCCCGGGGTGAAAACATCACTAACTAATTCTTCTTACCTTCCTGGTAAAATGAAACATTTCGGTTATTTCTTTTATTCGCTGTTAAATTTTTATCTTAACTTATTTTTTAAACTTACGCGGCGTATACATGAACGAATCGGGTGAGTTCGCAATTCTCACCTCCTCCTCCTCTTCTTGTTCTGCTTCTTGTTCTGCTTCTTCTTCCACCTCCTCTTCTTCATCATCATCTGAAACAGTATAAATTATATTTGTTTTATTATACTAATATTGTAAGTGTTAACTTTTACGTGTTATTATTAGTCTCTCCCGGAAGCTAAATCGATGACTACGGGATGAGGAGGTAGTGCCACGATTCTAGCTCTTCCTATAAAATTTAATATTTATAATATTTGTTATTTTTAATGATTAATTAATTTTATTATTTCTAACTTACATGCTGGTACAGCCTCCTCCTCGGCAATGTCTTCTTCCGCTCGACGTCTCTGTCCTCGTCGGAACGGTTGGACAGCGGCAATGCGGTTCTCTACCATTAAATTAATTTAAATTTTAATAATAAACTACACTATATTAAAATTTTAAGGTTTTTATTTCCATCACTTACCTGTTCCGCCGTTACGACGCAGGAATCTGCCTATATGACCTCTTCCTGCGTCTTCTTCTTCGTGATTAAAAGCTCCACGCGTTTCTAATATGCTCGAAATGATGTTCACCAATCTTTCGTTTCTTCTACAGTAACCCAGTTCATGCATAACGCATAACAGAGTACTGGAGCACAAATCCGCGAAACGTCTGAAAAGTTTATAATTCGCCTCTTCATCGTTTGTCACTGCTTCTACAAACTCCCGCTCATTAAACATTTCTACAAACTCTTGCCCATTAAAGTGTTTGCATAAATTGCAACTCACTTTGAAAAAATCGATCAAAATTGCGCGGAGAGACATTTTGAAGCACTTTACTTGACTAACCAACTAAGAGCGTACGAGACGACTTCAGTACGATCAGTCAAGTAAGGACTAACTCTCTGCTATAGTGTTACAGCCTATTTATAGTTGAAAATATTTCCAAAAACTTCTAGAATAATGGCATAACAAAATTGTCTAGCTAAGACATTGGTAAGCAAAATCGAAGCTTTTCCCACTCTCTACCCACTCTCCCTTACCGAAGAAAGCGTGAAAATTTTCGGTGAAAACTTATCTATGTCTTTACTCTTCCATTCTCGAAGACAAATTTTTTTATCTAAGGGCTTACAAAGAATTCTTTATTAGAAATTTCTATAGTAATGCTTTGTTCCAACATACATTTAGTAGGATTTATTACTACAACCCAGAAAATTTATTGATTTATTGTTCCCAACACAAAAAGGGTTCAGTTAAACACACAATCAGTTTACACAAAAACACATTTTTCTCTAAAAACTTACAAAGAATTCTCCAATGAATTTTTCTACTAATATTATATGCCCCATTAACTAGAAAGATTTATTACTACAACCGGAAAATTTTATTGTTTTATTGTTTCCAACACAAAAAAAATCGGTTAAATTTTACACAAAACATTTTTTCTAAAAACTTACAAAAGTTTCTTTATTGAATTTTTCTACTAATGTTACATTACCAACAAAGAAAGATTTATTACTACTACAACTCGGCAAATTTATTGATTTATTGCTTCCGGCAGAAGAAGAGCTTGGATAGATTTTTGTTGTTCCTTTATTTCTTAGAAATATTTTTATTTAAAAATTTTTCAACTATTACACTTTTTGTATAAAATTTTTAGTCGATCTCTTTATTAACAAATTCTCTTAGCTCCCTATACATCAGAATTTATAGTTTAAACTAACAAAATCTAGAAAAGTCTAGAAAAATCTATAGTTTTCTAATTTTTTTCTGCGCACGCAGACTAATTTTTCTAAAACGACGCAAGCAAAGTTAAAGTTTTGACTAACGTTACGAAGCCAAAATCATTCGAGTCCCATCGTTCGAAGCGACAAGACGTTCACCAGTGAAAAAGTATAACTCTCTTATCTGACTTTTCAATTAGTGTGTGTGTGTGTCTGCCGATATTACGAAGAAATAAGAACAATGGCTAGTCACAGAGAAGACGCTAATAATTCTGAGAAGCGGATGTTTACTCGCGTTATTCCTGATAAAGGGATTTCCGATAAGGGACGCGACTTCGAGGGAAGAAACGAGCAATTACATATGCTGCTATCGACAACATATGGACTCAACAGCTCCCATACGAAGAGAATTCATGTAGGTTTGCAAGCAACATCCGAGGGAGTCTTCGTGCCGCTGGTCAAATTAACCGGCAACTGTGCGGACGGCGTTTATTTCGATGAGAAATCGTGGCAACAGCTTCAAGAGAACATGAGACTCGTGAGCGAATATTTAAATGGAGAAACCAAATTGAAGCCGAATTCTATCTCCATTAACAATATCTCCGTCAATTTTACCTCGGCCTACGGAGCAAGATCCATATTGCTGGCGTACAAGGAAAACGAGGAGAATACTTCCATGGAACAACAAACGAACGAGGAAAATTGTCCACCGACGAAGAAACGAAAAACTTTCGGTGGCAATTGTGATGCAGAAGCCTACATTTATCGGACTGAAAAATATTGCGAAATGTATCGATGCGCATTTATCACAATTAAAATCAGTGGCTGAAAATGTTAACAATTGCGCGCGTTATCTTATTAAAGAAATAGAATTAAATCTTCCTAACAATTATATAGATGAAGATATTGTGAAATTAACTCTCAGAGGAAATTACAATGACATCGAGCGTAATGTACGTACGCAAATAACCGATTTAACTTTCCTCGATATGTATTTTAATATAGTATTTTTAGAACTTATTTTGCTGCGCTTCACCGAAATCCGTCGTATAATTTTGTCGAATCGCGGATTGTAAATTTTATAACATTATTGTTTGAACAATTTGTATTTTTTCCATGAAGAAGAATTTGTAGCAATAAACATTTTTTGTAACTTCTACTTTCTTCTATTTTTCTTCAATCCTCACGTTATCCGCAACAAATTCCCTTTCTCTTATTTTTTCAGAATTAGTTGAAGTCTACCTCGTAAATATTTTTCGAATGCGCTCAATAATAAAAACTTTTATTTAAAACGAAATAATTTTGTCACGTTACAAAGCGAACCTGTCCGTTCCTGTTTTACTCTCTCCTTTCTCCAGAAAATAAGTTTCAAGTATTTTATTGTTTCGAAAACTCTTTGTCCAGACCCAAGTCCTAAAAGAACACGGTCATTAATCATGAAAACTATTCTCTGAAAACATAGAAATTCCACTTTCCGTTTTCGGCATCTTAGCATCATATCCTTATTTTAGCTTAGCGTCGTCTACCACGTGCTCCCGCCAAAATGGCGCTGGTCGACACTTCCGCTATTTTTCCTTGTGACTTAGCGTCGTCAGCCACGTGCAGGCCCAAAAAGACGCTGGACCCTTTAGGCGGGAGAGCCAATCAGACGCTGGCTAGGTATGGGGTATCCAATCAGAACGCGCCATTTAGTTACTATTTTGAATCCGCCATTTTTGTTTCGTAATCTTCTACCACGTGCAGGCCCAAAAAAGTCACTAGACACTAGACACCCTAGGCGCGGGAGAGCCAATCAGACGCTGGTTAGGTATGGGGTATCCAATCAAAACGCTCCATTTGAAGCCGCCATTTTTGACTCCTACTCTTCCACCACGTGCTACCCCCTCAATGCAGCCAGACACCTCAGGGGGGAGGGCCAATCAGACGCTGGCTAGGTATGGGGTATCCAATCAAAACGCGCCATTTAATTACCTCGTTACCCCCACCCCTCGCACGTCAGCCAATCAGAGCGCTCCGAGGTCACGTGGGCAGACCGTCTGGCCACGCCCCTGGCGTCGGCGGGGTCGGTGGTGGGGGTTTGTTTTGACGTCCCATACCTAGCCACTTACTACTTCGACGTATTACATCGAGATAATAAATTGTACGGCCGACCGCGCACAGATTTCCGGCTGGTTAACGTGCGTCGGACACTTGTAACGTCAATTTTCCATGTCTCTTTATGTTGCCTTATGTTTACATTATGTTATCACCCTGAAAGAGTCGCGACGAGATTCTCGCGCCCTGGCGAAAATTAAGAAGCTTTATAAAGCGTTGACAACCGTTCAATGAGGGTTTTTTGAGAGTTTATACGCTTTCAAACTTTATAAGAACGCTTACCCAACGCCGTTGGATTTTGAACGCTTCCAAAACGCTTATAAAACGCTGTATATAATATAACGTTTCATAAAAGTTTTGAAATGCTGAGGCAACGCTTTTCAGAAAACGCTCAGTAAACGCTGCATGCAGAGAGTTTGCTGTCAGATTTTTCAAACGTTTAGCAAACGCTTTTTCCAACGCCGTAAGACAAGCGTTTTTACTCCGTTCAGCAAACGCTCTTCCGATGGCGAATTGTAGAGGCGGAGTGAACGTTTTGTAAGGCGTTAACGCAAACGGCTTGGAGACGCCCAAGAAACGCTTTTTCGGACTCCGTAACACAAGCGTTTTCCCTCCGTTCAGCAAACGTTTTTCTAACAATGCCGCTTGGCGGCGCATCTTTCTCGCATTTAAAATACATCCAGCTGCGTATATAAGCAGACCCGCTGCGAGGCGAAAAGCAGATTTTAACATTTAACGCTCTTTACGTCGTTTCTTCTAACGACAAGAGTAAACGCCTGTTAAGCTCAATAGAGGCTGCACGCAGTTTTCAATGATGAAAGCAAATGCTTTCGACTTATTAAACGCTAAACAGAAGATCTCTAAATGTTTTAAAGAACTTTCAGCAAACATCATACGTACGTCATGTAAACGCTGTGCAAACTCTCAAAAACGCTATATTCAAACGCCTTTCAAACGTTGCACCGTTGCAATTTCCGCTCTACGAACTCTTTACTGACCGTTTCTAAACTCTCAACAAACTTCCGCAAGCGCTCACGTAAACGTTTATGAAACTTTTCATTTTCGTCAGGGCGTGATTATTACGTATCGAGCGATCTTATAGATTAGCGTTAACATAAAAAAATTTCAATATTTCTTATTAACATATTTTTTTATAGGCATGAATTCGCCTAACTGTGATAATAATTATTTTCTGTACTATATTTTTTTCTAATTTTTTTCTCCATTATTTTCTGATATTTTTTTAACTAAAAAAATAATTGAGACGATAAATAACGTTAGTAAAGTTAATAATTAAATGACAAGCGTTACGTATATCTCAGATTGAACGTCCGGTATAATACGTTAAATCACTTCGCGACCTCGCTCCCTATAAATAATAGCATTCCACGACGCAATATTTTCTCTCGTCGGAAAAAAATGCAGTGACTCGAGATTCTAGGTGTGATCGCGGCGATTAAGCAAGAGACACCTGCCAACCCGCAAGCTGCGGTCTACTGCAAGCTTTGCGAAATCACGGCTGTGAACTATCGGTTGCACATCGTCTTCAATTTCTTGAGACTTCGTTTGTAGATCTTCTTTGGTTAGTGGTTTGCAAGTCTGCACACAGCCATCTTGATGTAGATGTAAGATATTTCGTTTTTTTTCTTATACTGCACTCAGGGGAAACCCTGATGGAGGTCCGTAGCGATTCTGACGTGCAAATCGATTGTCGGAACTGGGTATAGGGGCGAAAGACTAATCGAAGCTAGTAGCTGGTTCCCTCCGAAGTTTCCCTCAGGATCTCAGGATAGCTGGCACTCGGCCGTTCCGCACGGAACGCGCGCGAGTCTCATCTGGTAAAGCGAATGATTAGCACAACCGTGAAGAAACTGCACCAAGTTTTACTTGTTTGCGCCCAGCGACAAATTTTATTTCTGATGGTTGGAAATGTATCTAGAGAAAGAAAATCACAAATATATACTTGTCTAACAGTAGATTACGTTGTTACATCTATTCACTTTCCGAAGTGCAAAGTCAGAGCATACTGCATATTGTTACTAACCTCGTAAAGTTTTTGAGTATTATTAGGTGACCAGCTCTTTCCTCTTCCAACCGCAGCGATCAATTTCTGCCTCAGCGACTCATTTTGCGGATATCTTATAAGTGCGTAGCCATCATTACTGTTATTACTGCACTTATATGCGGTGCATCTCGATGGCATGATTAGTGCCTGTAATACAAGAACAATAAATTAACAGTACTGTAGTATTTATTTCTTTTTTAACACATTATTTATCAGGAAACTGCAATATAATCGGTTTAAAAGAATAATGACACTTTTGTTCTGTGCAGCAGATTTCGCATATAGCTTTGTAATATTATTATAGCACGTAAATAATACGTGCTTTAATAATACGTGTTTCTTTATATTATTTTAACGTTTGCTAAATAAAGACTTACCGTTCCTTCGTTGAACTGATGTTAATTTGTCACTCAGTCACTCACGCGCGGAGTGCGCGGACACGCGCGGATGACCATGCAGCTTTTTCTTCTTTTTCTTCTTATAACCCCGTATGGATTTCTGGCTCCGGGAGAGCCACAGTACCACGCTTTCTTAGCAAGAAATTGGGGGACTCTCCGGGGAAAGAGCCGCCCTTTTGCGATATTTCCAAACGACTCAGTCTTCTCGCATGGCAAAAAAGAGCTGGCTCCATAACAATCAGTGCTTACAAATCAAACTGACAGTCATTCAAAAAATTAATTATTGTTTTTAATATTTTTCTATTAAGGTTATTAAACAAATACGATACTGAAAAAAGTGCAAATAGATTAAGATTAAATAAATTATTAGTGAAATCCTTTCTTTTCTTATTATATAAGTCGCATGACCAAAATAAATGTTCAATATCCTGAAAATCACAGCCACAATTACAATCAGGCGAATCGCACAAACCAAATTTAAATTTAGTGGCATTAGTATACGGGTAACCGACAATAATGCGAGATATGACACCCAGCCAGTGTCTGTCAGTACGAAACTTAGATAAGTAAGAGACATTAATTCCTGCTTTAAAAAAGTTTTCCATGTTGAATTTACTTGATCCGATATCAATCTTCACCATGAACTCAGAATCAATAGCCTTATAGGAATCCAACAGTGAAGCAGCAACATGCCTGTGTGAGATTTTATTCTTTAAAAGTTCCCCACTGACAGAGGCAGTCCTGGCTGCAGAGTCCGCTTTCTCATTCTCAAATATACCAATGTGGGCAGGACATCACGTAAATCTTATACATTTTTTGTTAACAAAAGCATAGTTCAAGTTAGTTTTAATATCGGCCATTAAAGGGCCAAGTTTACAAAAATTGAAAGGTTTCAATTCAGGTTTCGTAATGCCATGAGAACGCTTAAAGAATCCGTACAAATATTTACATGGTCCCATGAAAATTCCTAAATTAAGTCCAATGCTCTAGAAATGGCTAACGCCTCCGCCGAAAAAGAGCTGGTATATTGATTCAATTTGAACATCCTGGTAATATTCAAGAAAGGAACAATAACCGCGCAACCCACTAGCGTATCGTTCTTAGATCCGTCCGTATAAATGTCTATCTCAGAAGAATATTTTCTATTAAAAGAAATAAGATTAGTAAGCGCCAAATTAGGGTTCCCATGTTCCCTCACAAGGTAACCAGTATCGGTATCAATCAAAGATAAAATTGAGCATGACTGATAAGAGTATTGAGGGTGAGCATACCAAGTATATAAATGATTCCTGAAAGCTTGTACCATAGGCCATCAGGAGATTAAAAAGGGAATATTCTGGGAGCGATACGTTGATTCTTCACCAAATAGTGAAAGTTATCAATTTTATTAACATATTGTTACGTAGCTGAATGGACTTAGCAATAAACCTATCACATTTAGCAACAACTCTCCTCATGAATGATTTCTGTCCGCTAAAAGCCCAACACACACGATTGGATGAGGTTTTAGGGATATTAATCGCAATCTTATATGAAGAGCATAATATACGGTCGATAGAGGAACGATAGGTTTGTACTGCGCTTATAAACCACATGGCCCCCCACTCGTGGATAGCCCCGATGATGGCGTTGATATAATTCAAGGCCAAGGCAGAATTGATTCCACGGAATCTACCAGAAAGCCACTTGAGAATATTCAAGTAAATCTTGGCTCTGGTGCTTAAGGATTTAATATGGTCCCACCATCTAAGTCCAATGTCCATGATTAACCCAAGATATCTAATATGTTTACTAAGGGGAATAGATCCTCAAGCCAAATCAAGCTGGGCAGGTATTTTCAGTTTCTTGCGATGAAAAATAATGAATTGTATTTTGGGTAAAGAAATAGATAGATCTAAATTTTCCAGCCAAAAGGCAAGCTGTTCAAAAGATCTCCTCAAGCCCGCATGACTCTGTCGAGACTGGTGTCCGAGAAGAGGATGGCAATATCATCAGCATATTGCAGAACGATGGCATTATAAGGGATATGAAAAAGAATGTCTTTAACATAAATATTAAATAAAATAGGGCTCAAAACAGAGCCCTGCGGAATTCCACGCTGCAGGCATTTCTTAGCATAAAAGGAACCGGATTCATAGAAACTAACATATCTGGAGGAGAGGAGATTACAAAAAAAGCGCTTATATCCATCGGGGATTTTTAGTTTGTTGATATAACTAAATAAGATATGAGGATTAACATTATCATATGCAGCCTTAATATCAAGGAATAAGGCTCCAGTCATAGCCTGTCTCGAGAAGGACCTATAAACCTCCAAATTAATAAAGGTCACTCAATCATCACAAGACTTGCCTCTCCTGAAACTAAACTGGCAATTTGGTAGGATATTCTCCATTTCAATAAATTTCTCAAATCTATCCTTAATCAGTTTTTCAAAAAGTTTGAATACATTAGAAGCTAAAGAAATAGGTCTAAAACCTTTATTATTTGGTTTGGGAATGAGTACAATGTCGAAAAATTTCCAATTAGACGGTAAAGATCCATCTAATAATATTAAGTTACAAGATATTTATCAGTATAGATAACGCAGAGTCCAATAAAAAGCTTAAAATTAAATTAGAAATAAGATCAGAGCCCGGCTTTTGGTTTCAAAAGAAGCAATTGCTCCTTTATTAAGATCATTCAAGGAAAGATCCTCGTCAAAAATAGAGACATGCGGAGTATGAGTAATATTCTCAAATGAGTTCGGTACCCAAGGAGGAGAAAAATCGCTGATGAAATCATGAATCTTAGAGATACGGCTAACAGATGGTGGATTGTATTCTGTAAAAAAGGCAGAGTTCTTAAAAGAGTTGATCGAATTCCAGAAAGTTTTTGGGTCAAAATCTCTCCCAAGCCCATTAATGAAGGAAGTAAAATTTTCCTTTTTTCTTTTACGAATAGTCCGTTTGCAATTATCCGATCACTTTCTATAATTAGTTAAACTCTACCTGGAAGGTCTCTTCCTAAGAGTCCCATAAGCATTTTTCCTAAGAGTCTTGGCCCCCTTCACACTCCCTGTTCCACCAGGGTTTACGGGTTAACCTGTTTCCTCTCGCCCTTAGGCCTGTATGACTTACACGAGTCTGAGCCAACATCAAAGGAGATAACCAATTCCAAGGAATCGAAAATTTTTGCTCCAGCACGAAAAGCACAGTCGGTGATAATAGCACTCCACTTCTCATAAGCCAAGGCACCAGGGATATCGCCAACCGAGAAATCGGTCATCCGCTTATTTACAATGTTAACAAAACAGTCTTTGTCCATATTAGAAAAACACAACCTGGCTCTCCTAGTAGCCTTCGGGAGATTAGGATTGTAATTAACTTGTATTATAATGGGAAAATGATCGCTGTCATAAGGTTCAGCTAAGATGGTCCAGGAGCAAACATGGCTCATTTATTGTGAAGCCAAAGAGATGTCAGGGACACTGTGATACTCAGGGTTAGCCGAGACTCTAGTTAAAGTACCATCGTTGAGAAGGACGAAGTCAGAGTCCACAATAGCTTCGGACAAGGCAATGCCATCACTATTTGCTCTGGAGGATCCCCACATCTCGTGTTGCGTATTAAAATTGCCACAAATAATAATATTATTAGAACCAGAGGCAGTAACTACAGAATCCAATAAATTGGACCAACATTCCAAACCCATACGTATGTGGAGAGGTTTATAAAGCGAAATGATGAACATTCTCATAGGCGATAGTTTCTTACAAAGTAAGGAGATACACGTAAATTCGATACCGGAATTATTAATAAAATTAAAATAAAAAATAATCGGGTCAAATTTTTTCCGACAGAAAACGGCGGTGCCCCTTCCACAAACATCATCTAGTCTATCACTTCTGAAAGCAACAAAGTCCTTAAATGAGAAATAAGAAAGCGGACCCAGCCAGGTCTCCTGTAAACAAGCCACATCATATCCCAAGATCAAATTAGAGAACTCCGAAAACTTTCCAGTGATACTCCTGCAGTTCCACTGCAAAATTCCCAAAGCCATTGATATTTAAGTAGAATTAATTTAGCTTACGAAAAATTAAGCCAAGGTACTGTAATAAAGCCGAGGCTTTATATTTTTCTGATTTACCTGAGTTATATAAATATCGCAAATCATGAAGAATAATATCAGGGGTAGGAAAAGTACTTGAAAGAGATTCGAGGTTAGGCTCAACCAGACTAGATTCCCTGGGGAAGTCCCTCGCGGGTGATTCTACAGAGAGAGGGCGAATAGTGTCATCCATTACAGATTGAGAATTGATCGAATTTGCACTATTCACTCTCTTGGAACGTTTCATTATGTTAAAACTAGAGTTCTGGACCTCGTTTAGATCGAACTTATTCCATATCATGAAAGTGTGATCCTTGAAGAGATTCACTGCCTGTTGACAAGATTTAATGTCTCTTGTCCTAATAATTCTCTTTGCCTGAGCGTAAGAGATATTTGTATACGCCATGACCGTGTTAATTAATTATTTTATGCTCTATGAAAACCGGGCAAGAGAAATCCGAGGAGATATGATCTCTCTCGCAATTAATGCACTTCGGCTCCAAATCACAATCTCCATCTCCAGAAGGATGGTGGAGACTGCATCTTTCACATGATTTATTACTTCTACAAGTCAGGGTGGAGTGGCCCCATCTATAGCAATTTGTGCATTTACGAACATTATTAATAAACAGAAAAATGCATCTGACCCTCCAAATGTAAATATACGAAGGTAGAAGATTTGAAGCAAAAACCACCTTAACAGACACGGAATCCACTAGACTCATTACTAGATCTTTCATGGTATTTAATTCTCTCCAAAGAGCAAATTTTTAATGAATCTCCCGGCCAAGAAATACCCTCACGGATCTCATCAATAGACAAAGAGGGGTTCACGTCTCTAATTACTCCAACCCGGAAGACTATATAATTTGAAGCATAAGCAATCAAGCCGTTCGGTAGAACGCTTTTGCTAGATAATAAGTCGTTCGCTTCCACATAAGAGAAAAAATCCACGCAGATTAAATTCCCTCCCAGTCTCCGGATCGCTGAAACGCAATTATATTTAGTGCGCAGTAGCCTTCCGATACTCATAGGATGAAGGTTGCCGATATTCAAAGATGTAGAAAGAGATTCTATATGTACGGGATAAGGCGCAATAATTGCATCCGAATATCTTTTTATTTCTTTGCGAAAGTATAAATTTTTCTCTGCCCGAACTCTGATCCTCGTCAGATTTACTCTTATCCGACAAAATATTACACTCCATATCAGTATCGTTACGACGGCGCTTAATAGAGCTCCCATTCTCCTTCTTCTTAGGAGATTTGCGGTTCGTATTCTTCGGCATAATGAAAGTAAAATGTGCAACTCAACGGAATGGGAAAAAGATACTCGCAGAAAAGAAAAATTATCACAAAGTAAACTCAAATTAACGCATATAAAATAAAATACGACGCAAATATATTCAAATAGGCGCAAACCCACGCCAATGACATATATCTAATTCTACTTAGTTTCTATATATACAGACCATAATGTGATCACGCACGCAAAGGATGAATAATCGCCATAAGAACACACAATACACATGTTCTTCGTTGTAACAAAAGCTTTAGGACTCCGAACTAAAGGAATGTGATTATATGTGCAAAGAATGGTAGTAAACAA
Source organism: Temnothorax unifasciatus (assembly GCA_030770225.1). Taxonomy (NCBI): domain Eukaryota; kingdom Metazoa; phylum Arthropoda; class Insecta; order Hymenoptera; family Formicidae; genus Temnothorax; species Temnothorax unifasciatus. The sequence continues at coordinate 131,694 of JASTWK010000255.1, read as the reverse complement.
AGGACACGAAAATAAGGTTGTCGACACAATATACCGTTGAAATTCAAATAACATATTTCAGATATCACACTAATAATAATTAATATGTGAATATCGATAGGTATAGTACCCACGCCAATAACAAATATCTAATTCTATGTAATTTCTATATATAGTCCGTGATAATGACCGCATACGCAAAGATGATAATAAATGCCATAAGAACACGCAGTAGTACATGTTCTTCGTTGCAATAAAAGTTTTAGGACACAGTGCGAAAGGATCCGAATGTGATCACGCGCGCAAAGTAGTAGTAAACGTAAGAACAAGAGCAACGATCTACAATCCATATATCATTGAAATTCAAATAAACTCACTTATAATTAAAATTAAACGCAATGAAGAATAAATTTCACTAAGTACGCGCTATTTATAATATGAAATAATCTTACCGGACTCGAAAACACATACATAAGGAAAGAAAAGATAAATTTCACTAATAACGTAAGAACGACTGAAATTTAATACATTTATTTAACATCTGATTGTTAATTCACCGAGACTCACCCGACCAGGAGAATACATTCCATGAGTGCCGTAAAAACGGTATATTTCTCCGGTCGCTCTGAATGTACTAGAATTTACGATTCTCCAATTGTTCCAATGATCCACATATGTTCCAGAATATGACGATTCTCCAAATACTCCCAAGATTACTCCGATATTATAATCTCCAATTACTCCGAATGCTCCAGAATTTACGACTCTCCGATTGCTCCAATAAACCTTAGATGCTCCAAAATGTAACGACCGATATTAGGAAGTCAACGAAAACATCTCAAATTATGCGAAGTCCGCCGCTCGTCACAGACAGATAAGAGCACATGTGCGAACACGACAAGAGCTCACGACGGAATCGACCATGCAGCTGATGCAGCGTGTGTGTGTGTGTGTGTGTGTGTGTGTGTGTGTGTGTGTGTGTGTGTGTGTGTGCGTGTGCGTGTGCGTGTGCGTGTGCGTGTGCGTGTGCGTGTGCGTGTGCGTGTGCGTGTGTGTGTGTGTGTGTGTGCGTGCGTGTGCGCAGCGTGTTTAACTCAACTTAACCTGCCTGCGCTAACCCCCTCCTACCTTAGTTAGTTGCGTGATGGCCGCCGTTGCGAACACACTCGTTTTAACCTAGCTAGTTCCCGCAGAAGTTTTCTATAATTTTCAGGGTTTATTAGAGGGTTACGAGAGTAGTTTAGGGGCTTTAAAAGGGGTCGATTTACGAAATCAAGTATAGGAAAGAAGAAGGGGGCAACAGCGTTACCCCCTTCCGGAGGGGGGAATACATGTAAAGGTGTAATTGCGAGAAAGCAAAAGAAAGGGATCACAAATGTGAAGAAGGAAGTTGCGATGCAGGCAGCAGCAAAGATGATGGTAGATAACAAACAGGACCCTAAGAGCAAAAAGTCGACTTTAAGTCGACTTGAAGCCGACTTCTACCGAAACTGACTTGGCAGAAAAGTTGACTTTTTTAAGGCCGAAAGTCGACTTTAAGTCAACTTGAAGTCGGCGAATGTATCAAAAACCACCGATTAAAAGTCGACTTTCCGTCATGACAAGAAGTCGACTTCCCGTCATGACGAAAAGTCGACTTCCCGTCATGACAAAAAGTCGACTTCCCGCCAACTTTTAAAGTCGGTAAAATAAACCGCCGTGTACGTCTGGAGGTCGATTGTGTATCTTGAAACGAGGTAAAAATGACAAAAGTTAACAGAGTTTACTAGATTTTGATAAATAAAATCATAAATACGCTAATAAATTTTCTCACTTTTGTAATTTTTACTTCATTATTTCAAGATACGCAATCGACCCCTTGCTGGAGGGCTAAAACTGATGCATTTCGATTTTTTTTCATATATAAAATAATTTAATAATCTAAAAAACTGTATAATTACAATCCTAATGTTTTATTCTTAATTACAAAGGCGGCCATATCTGTGCCACTTCTGTGTGCGCGGATTCCGGCAGCCACTTCTGGTAAGCTGACAACAGTACTAAAATTAAAACATTCCAGCGTTAATCGCGAAACAATATGCAAAATTAGTTATATAAATATATATAATATATATATTATTATCATAATGTATTGTAAATATATAATAATATTAAACAGAATACTAAATTTTCTTTCGCCAGTATATAGAATAACAATTAAAGTAATTTAAATTGACCGTGACTGGCAATATATAACGTCTTTCCGATATGAACACAGAAAAACCGTGAGCCAACTTGGTTTGTCGGATTCACACATCGAGACATTACTAATTTTGACCAAGGAATTTTGGTTCGTTGATGTAATTTCTAAGTTATTTCTAAGTTAAATAGTTTCAATTTTTTATTGCTAAAAAATATTACCCCAGCCAGGGTTTGAACCTGGAACCTCTCGTAACCGTGCGGGTGTAGTGCCAATTCAATTACATCAATGGACCAAAATTCCTTGGTCGAAATTATTAATGTCTCGATGTTTGATCCGAAAAAGTGCTGTGTGAATCCGACAAACCAAGTTGGCTCACGGTTTTTCTATGTTCATATCGGAAAGACGTATTATATATTGCCAGTCACGGTCAATTTAAATTACTTTAATTAATATAATAATATTGTTATATATATATCTACATATACACGGAGAAAAAGTTACGGTTGCTACAACAGAATAATAATGTTAATTTTCGCCCATCCATACAAAAGGGTTATGGAAACCATAGTACTCTGGAAGTGACCTATATGGTTGCCCTAACCTTAGTGAGGGTAGCTACTATATGGATGTTGCAACCATAATATATGGATGTTACAACCATAATATATGGATGGTACAAAAACAAATATTCACCCAACAAAAAAATTATTTATTTCGAAATTTTATTATTATTTTTTAACTAAATTTGTTTCTTAAGATGCAGTCTATGATTATAAATATTTTCTCGTATTTGAAAAAACACTTACCTTGGTGGGATTCGAACTCGGAACCTCTGGATTGTGAGTCAACTGCCTTACGTGGTAGACTACTTCTTAATTTAATGTAAGTGTTATATATAGTCTACATATGTCATAATTAGCGCAAATATATAATTTTTCAAAAATCATCTTAAGAAACAAATTCAGTTTAAAAAGAGTAATAAAATTTTGAATTAGATACATGATATAATATTTCTTAATGTCAGGTGAACGTTTCAGAAACCAATGTCGGCTCATTACGAAATTTTGTGTTCGTAAATATATTTATGAAAAAAGTATATTTATAAAGTTAAAACATCCTTATCAAATCCTTATCAAATCCACTTTATTCTATGCAGAAATTCTTTTGCGCGCGCAATGGAACTAAACTCTCAATCAGTGATTCAGTGTTGTACCGTGCAGCTATATTTTATGGATCTCTCAACCATAAAATTTGTGCTGCAGATCACATAAGAGAGATAGCAATAATCCTTTGGTTGAGGCAACCATATACAAGGGTATTGTAACCGAATGTCACGTATCGTAAGAACTACGGTTATGAAAACTGTATAAATGAGTATATCTTAACAGCTACATTCAATGTAATATCAATTTAACTTGAATTCACATACATTTCTTTTTCAATCATAGAGAATTTTGTTGTAACAACCGTAGCATTTTTCTCCGTGTATATATATATTTTTTTAAAAAATCGAAAAATTTATACTTTATATATAATATTATAAATAAACTCGTCACAAAAATTAAAGGAACACTTAAATTTTCTTAAAAACTAGGCAAAATTTGAGCAGCTGTATCTTCGTTAAAAATGAACAAAATTTAAGTTTAAAAAAAGGGTTTTAAAGCTTGAAATCTCTACTTTCAGAAGATCACTATTTTTTTTTAGTTTCTGTGAGTTTGGTAATTTTTACATATAGAAAACCACGAGCTGGACAAAATGGAAAATTTTCTTCTCACTTTGTGGGCCTGTCACGTGCTCAAAAAAATCCTGCGAAATTTTTTGACTTCCCAATGTGAAAGCTCGAAGTTTTCCCTACAAAATCTTTTTTTAAAAATGTTTCTACGATTTTTTGTTACTGAGTTAACGCGGATTGAATAAAAAATGAGCATTTTGACTTTGATTGCTCATAACTCCGTTAAAAATCATCGTACCGCAATTCGCAAAATGGATTCTTAAAGCTAAAACTTTGCTCTATCAAGTCGTATAATCGCCAATTTTTTCATAAAGATGTTTGGATACATTACAAGTGAGTAAAGATGTCGTAAAAATTTGCAATTTTTTACTTTCTTATTTAGATCCAAAAAACAATTGTGCAGAACAACAACAAAAATTTATTCTTTACGTTTTTTTGTACTTTTAAGTATCCTACATTTAAAAAAAATTTGCCGAATAGCTATGAAATTTTCTTCATGGTGGCCACTATGGTTTTACGGGGCAAAACGTACAAAAAATTGTGAAATTGCTTAATTTCAGTAAAAATCAAGAAAAAAAAATTAAAAATAACGTCTGGCGGACGTTGAAAAACTGTTTTCAATTACGCTGACAATACATTGAAGATGAGTAAGTGTCAGCATAAGCTACAAAGACTTTTTTATAAAAAATTAATGTTTTGTGTTTTAAAAATTTGAAAAAATACCGCCGGCATTAGCGTTACCCAAAGCATACGAGGAGGTTGCCCGGTCGGATTTACGCTGTTATGCGCGCGCGCGTGCGTATGTGTATGTGTGTCATTCAGCTGAGACCCCGCGACTCGTCGCTTTCGCAGTATTTATGACTCCAAACTCATTCATGACTGTGTATGCGTGCGCGCACACGCGCATGTTTGTATGTATGTGTATGTATGTGTGTGTTCCGTATGCGTGTGTGCGTGCGTACATGCGTGCGTGTATGGGTGAGTGGATAGATGGTCGTAGGTGGTAAAATGAATTTTTTCAAATTTCGAAAACACAAAACATTAATTTTTTATTTAAAAAAAGTCTTTCTAGCTTATACTGGTATAAATTTGAAAAAATTCATTTTACCACCTATGACCATCTATCCACTCACCCACACACGCACGCATGTACGCATGCATACATACACATACACGCATGCAAGCGCACGCACACACAGTCATAAATGAGTTTAGAGTCATAAAATACTGCGAAAGCGACGAGTCACGGGGTCTCAGCTGAATGACACACATACACATACGCACGCGAACGCGCGCATAACAAAACGTAAATCCGACCGGACAACCTCCTCGTATGCTTTGGGTAACGCTAATGCCGGCGGTATTTTTTCAAATTTTTAAAACACAAAACATTAATTTTTTATAAAAAAGTCTTTGTAGCTTATGCTGACACTTACTCATCTTCAATGTATTGTCAGCGTAATTGAAAACAGTTTTTCAACGTCCGCCAGACGTTATTTTTAATTTTTTTTCTTGATTTTTACTGAAATTAAGCAATTTTACAATTTTTTGTACGTTTTGCCCCGTAAAACCATAGTGGCCACCATGAAGAAAATTTCATAGCTATTCGGCAAATTTTTTTTAAATGTAGGATACTTAAAAGTACAAAAAAACGTAAAGAATAAATTTTTGTTGTTGTTCTGCACAATTGTTTTTTGGATCTAAATAAGAAAGTAAAAAATTGCAAATTTTTACGACATCTTTACTCACTTGTAATGTATCCAAACATCTTTATGAAAAAATTGGCGATTATACGACTTGATAGAGCAAAGTTTTAGCTTTAAGAATCTATTTTGCGAATTGCGGTACGATGATTTTTAACGGAGTTATGAGCAATCAAAGTCAAAATGCTCATTTTTTATTCAATCCGCGTTAACTCAGTAACAAAAAATCGTAGAAACATTTTTAAAAAAAGATTTTGTAGGGAAAACTTCGAGCTTTTACATTGAAAAGTCAAAAAATTTCGCAGGATTTTTTTGAGCACGTGACAGGCCCACAAAGTGAGAAGAAAATTTCCCATTTTGTCCAGCTCGTGGTTTTCTATATGTAAAAATTACCAAACTCACAGAAACTAAAAAAAAATAGTGATCTTCTGAAAGTAGAGATTTCAAGCTTTAAAACCCTTTTTTTAAACTTAAATTTTGTTCATTTTTAACGAAGATACAGCTGCTCAAATTTTGCCTAGTTTTTAAGAAAATTTAAGTGTTCCTTTAATTTTTGTGACGAGTTTATATAATATCTACAGACTTTTATACTAGACCACTAACATCTATAGACGCACTGCCGAAAAGCTGATGCGAGTGCGAGATGCAAGTGGTAGTGAAGGGTGCGGCCATATTGAATTAAGTCACTATCGGGTGTTCAGTTGCTTATGATGTGCGTTTATCTGCATTCGTTATTACAGTACATAATGAAGCAGGCGAATGTTTTTGTGTTAAATATTGGTACATGTTATCAATAAATTTGTAAGTCATGCCTTCGACATGTAGCGTACTTGGATGCCGAAATCGAACCACTACTCCTGTAGTATTAAACCCTTTCTTTTGGACATTCTGTATATGCCAGACTATTGTATAGAAATCTTGTATAAAACCACTTATAAAGAATCTGTAGTACAGCATATCTTGACTAAAATCAACATGGCGGCAAACATCACGGCCGAGATGCCTGTCAGCGGTCTAGTATTGTATAGAAGTCTATGATAATATCCAAATATTATTTTATAAATAAAAATCTCACATTTTTTATACGAACCCCAGATTTCTAGCAGTTTGTCTTTGGACACGACTCCTTGCGACTGCAGCGTTTGTACTATTGCTTGAGTGCGTGGTATCAACCTGAAAAAATTGTATTGAATTGATGTAATCTATTCGATAAATCAACGTGAAATCGAAAGGAGATAGAATAACGATTTACCTGGACCATGACTTGGTGATGCTCCTAGGTGTCGTCAGCAGTGACGGGACAAATCGTTTCAGTTTAGGGCACACTTGACCCTTCAAGGAGAAATACACGAACCACTTGACACCGTCTACGGATGCTCTATACCCATCGATGGTAGTGCCCATCCGGCCTTTCCGAATGTACCAGACACGCGGCAAATGATCTTCCCAGTTCCTTGATTATATCTATAAATGAGAATAATATTCGATCATAATAAATATTAATATTTTTATAAATAAGTAGGAAAAACATTATAAAGCAAGAATTGTGATAAAAATACCTTGGCGGTGGACCAACCAATGGTTCACTAAGATGGCATAGCATGGGAGCGAATTTCGGCAATTATTCGGGTTCTATCGCCGTGACTCCTCTCATGTACATCTTATTCGTTTCGTACACCTCTTGATAAACCACCTATTCCGGACTGATTTTCCGTAGAACGCACGACGAATGCATGAACACAGGTTCCTCCATTTCTGGTGTTCTGAAAGATGGTTCAGAATGGAGAGCTGTCGCATTCAATAGATCTTAATTATCGATGATATTTATAATAACACACCATACCTAACCTCTAAGCATGTTTCCACTTGGCCTTATTCTGATCCTCTTTTACCTCGTCGGGCGAAACCTTTCTCGCGACTTGATCCGTCATACCTGCAAGAACTATCTGGCGCAGCAATTTCGCTTCCATGTCGGTTGGTAACGGCATTCTGTAACAATTCTTGTTGTAGACAACCGTCTCAAACATATTGTAACGTACATACAGTCAAATTCCAGTATTCTGATTTAATCGAGGAAGTCAACGGGAAGACAATGATGACGAGGACTGTGAATGACGACGACGACGACGTTTCGTGGCGGTGGTTGATAGCGCGGCGCTTTATTGTGTTTTATTGTGTCCTGTCTCGCGGCACGTATTCCTCGCACTCGCGTAAGCTCCTCCAGCCTCCTCAAGATTCGCCGCCATATTGATGATACATGACGCGCCGCTTGACTATTTTCCGTCTTTTTATAAGTCGACTATTTAGAAGTCGACTTTTAGTCGACTTTCCGTCATTTTTAGAAGTCGACTAGAAGTCGTCTTATAAAAGTCGACGGAAAGTCAACTTTTATAAGTCGACTTTCCGCCATTTTTAGAAGTCGACAATTTAGAAGTCGACTAGAAGTCAACTTATAAAAGTTGACTTGCCGTCGACTTTCCGTCAACTGTGCTCTAGGGGAGGATGCAAGGGCTGCAAAGAAGAGAGCGGCGGATAATGAAAATATGGAAAATAAGGACGAGCCTTATACCAAAGGATACTCACAGGAGGAAGGAGAGTGGAAGATTCAAGAAGGAAGGAAGATGACGAAAGAAAAACGCGCCAAAATTCAGAAAGAAGTCACAGCTATGAAGGTTGGCAACAAGGAAGATACTGATAACCAATCAGGAGGCGATGACGTCAGCTCTGAAGAGCGAACGCACAAATCAGGAGATATCATCATGGAAGATTCGAGGTACGAGACAGCGAATTAAATGGAAGTGGATACCGAGAATACGACACGCGCGAACTCGATAGACGTGAGTAAAGATAAGACAGAAGTAAGTAAAGATTCGAGAATGGCAAAAAGTAATCAGGGAGCGACAAAGAAGGTGAAGGAGGAATATATAAATCGTAAAGACTTGCTGGAAAATATAAGTGGAGTTTTTCCAAGCCCGTTCCCTTGGCAGTGGTTTCGCTAAATAGTAGATAGGGACAGAAGTCTATGATAATATCTAAATATTATTTTATAAATTAAAATCTCACATTTTTTATCCAAACCCCAGATTTCTAGCAGTTTGTCTTTGGACACGACTCCTTGCGACTGCAGCGTTTGTACTATTGCTTGAGTGCGTGGTATCAACCTGAAAAAATTGTATTGAATTGATGTAATCTATTCGAAATGTAAACTCGAGTCTCTGGCGGAAACCGCTCGCTGTAGTTCCTAGAGTTAACTCTATTACCCACCGATGAAGAGAAAAACAATCTTTGTACTATCCCACACAGCACCGAAATATTTCAGAAAGCTTTCAAAAAGCTGTCAATGAAATATGAAACCTTTCAAAAAAACATTTTAGACATGTTTCAGATATGTTTCAGAAATATAAAATGTCCGCCAAGCTGAGATTTCAGAAATGTTTCTGAAATATTTCTGAAATGCTTCAGAAATATCTCTGAAATGCTTCAGAAATATTTCTGAAATAATTCAGAAATATCTCTGAAATGCTTCATAAATATCTCTGAAATGCTTCGAAAATATCTCTGAAATGTTTTAGAAATATATGGGAAATATTTCAAATACTTTTTCCCATATCAAATTGTTCCGGATCACTCTGTATAGGGTGATCAAGAACAATTTCTTGTCCTTCATAAATCATATTCTTGATTATAGTTCATGATTTTGCTTCGCCGGAGGCCTGCTTATATTAGATCCTAACTGAAATTTACTTACGAGTTAGTCTTACCATTATGCGCCGCCTAGCGGCGTCGTTGCATATTTCTCTGAAATGTTTCGTAATATTTCAGAAATATTCAGTGAAAAGGGTCATAAATGATTTCGATGAAACGTTTTAGAAATACTTCTGAATAATTTCAATGTAACATTTCAATATTAATTCCCAAGTTATCTTTTGGAAAGTTTTCAATGATATATGATTTTGATAAAACGTTTCAGAAATACTTCTGAATAATTAGCAAAAGAATTTATGTTCGACTCAACTGGCAAATTTTATTGTTCACAAAACGCTACGTTTCGACCGCAGATTTCGGTCTTTTTCAAGTTCAAGCGTATAGAAACTCACAAATATTATTAGTCAGACATAATGCCCAAACTACGCCGAATCTAAAAACTAAACATAGAAAACTGTGGCACGCAACAATAAGTATAAGTTCAAAAATAATTATGTAAATCAAAACTTACATATTTGTGCGTTAAATTCACAGAAGTAAAATACAATTTAAACGGCATTTTTGTTATTCGTTTATGTCGAAGGGCATGTAAGAGCCGTGCGGTGGTAAAATTTTAACTGACGAGAACAGACAAGTAATAAACTAACTAATGACGTCAATATTAAAAGCCAGGGCGTGGAGAGGGAAACACAGAAGAAGGAGATAGAATTACGTTTCTTTTAAGATATGTTCGTAGAAATGTAAAGATTGCAATGCTACGTATATTGGGCAGACAAAAAGACATTTGTGCACACGTCTCAAAAAGAACACCAGAACGATATCAGAAAACCGGCGAGCAAGCATTCTGTAGTGAGTGAGCATCGAACATCCTGTGGGCATGATTTCGATTGGGGGAAGCCAGAAATAATAAGGAGAAACAGATTAGAAAGAGGGAATTAGCGGAGATATTTTTTATTAAAAAATTTGATGACACCATTAATTTACAAAAGGACAAGGAGAATCTTAACGCTCTCTACGAACATATCACGAAAGAAACGTAATTCTATCTCCTTCTTTTCTGTTTCTCCTTTCACGCCCTGGCTTTTAATATTGACGTCATTGGTTTGTTTAATTATTTGTATGTTCTCGTCAGTTAAAATTTTACCACCGCACGGCTCTTACATGCCCTTCGACATAAACGAATAACGAAAATGCCGTTTAAATTGTATTTTACTTCTGTGAATTTAACACACAAATATATAAGTTTTGATTTATATAATTATTTTTGGACTTATACTTATTATTGCGTGCCACAATTTTTATGTTTAGTTTTTAGATTCGGTGTAGTTTGGGCATTATGTCTGACTAATAATATTTGTGAGTTTCTATACGCTTGAAAAGGACCGAAATCTGCGGTCAAAATGTAGCGTTTTGTGAACAATAAAATTTGCCAGTTGGGTCAAACATAATTCTTTTGCTAATTGTTAATTATTCACTGGCGATTCAAGTTCTCCGTTTTTACTTCTGAATAATTTCAATGTTACATTTTAATATTATTTTTCAAGTTATCTTTCGGAAAGCTTTCAATGATACGTATTTTACACATTACGTACGAAATATTTCTCTGAAATGTTCCGTAATATTTCAGAAATATTTCAGTAAAAAGGGTCATAAATGATTTTGTTGAAACGTTTCAGAAATACTTCTGAATGATTTCAATGTTACATTTCAATATTATTGTCCAAGTTATCTTTTGGAAAGCTTTCAATGATATATTATTTTGATGAAACGTTTCAGAAATATTTCTGAATGATTTCAATTTTACATTTCAATATTAATTTCCAAGTTATCTTTCGGAAAGCTTTCTGAAACATGTTGTGCTGTGTGGGATTCTAGTTCCGCCACTTACGAAGAGAAGCGCTGCGCACTGATCTTGCGTCGCAGTGGACTTGGAAAAACCCCCCGTTCTCCTCCCGCACCAGACTAACAAAGTCTCGTACGAGAATCATCGAATGAGGTAGACCGTCCCCATAGTGAGGGAGGCGACCCACTTGGCCGCCATGACGATGGGTACAACCGAAGTTGCACCCTCCGCCCGACGTTTCCAGCGAGGACCACGAGGAGGTGGGGTCGCCAGCGCTGCTCGGTCTCTTACGGGGACTGCAGTCGGCAATGACGCCCAACGGGCCGAGGGCTTCCCCGTCCGTCGACCGCCACGACCAGCGCAGTCAGTTTGGCGTATTACCGCCCATGTGGAATCATACTGCCGGGGCAGCACCCGTGAAGATCCACCTGGACTCCTTCCATTCATCCGCAATTGGTCAGCATTCAAACAATTTGGATTTGGTCTTTTCCACAACAAAGATAAGTGAAATTATAGAATATGAACAACTGGAAGATACGTGGGACTCAGATCATTATCCGATAGAGGTTAGATTAACAACGGAAATTAAAGAGTATAAGAAGAAATCTAACAGGTTCTCTACGAAGAAGACAAAATGGACAGAATACAAAGATACGATGAGAATATTAATTAACGAGAATAAAGACAAGTTCAACGAAATATTATTGGGAGAAGAGACCAACAAGGAAGAGAAATACTCAGCTTTTATTGAGCTAATTAAATCGACGGATAAAAGTACCACATCAAATTATAGAGAACCAACAAATGAAGAAAAGACAACAAAGAAGAAAAAGGAAGAAAAACCGAGAGGAAGGAAAGTTAGCTGGTGGGATGCAGAATGTGATGAAGCGATTGTGAATAGACAAAGAGCATTAAAGAACTTTAAAAAAAAGAAAGACTTACATTCAATGGTTCAATATAATAAGAGGAAAGCAGAAGCAAAAAAGATCATCAACAGGAAGAAGAGAGAAAGTTTTGACAAATTTTATACATCAATTAACAGATTCACTAGCCCCATATACGTTTGGAACACTGAGAATTTTCAAAAATGTTAAGAAGAAAATCAATTGGAATGGTTGGAAACATAAAAGCAGGGAAGAAGAAATTAGAAAAGAAATAGACAAATTGGCTCCTCCAAGTGCACAAACGGAAATGATGGGACAGGATGGTGAAACACACAAAGAGAACGGCTTGGAAGATAAATTCACGAAGGAAGAACTGAAAAGGGCATTAGAAATGATTAGAAAAAACTCGGCTCCAGGAAGAGATGGAATAGAATATAGAATGCTGAAAGATATATGACGGAGGAAATGGAAGAAGTATTGTTACAAATTTGCAATGAGGTCTGGACGACGGATTGGTTCCCGGAAGATTGGAGGAAATATCAAACAATGTTCATCGATAAAGCAGGCAAGGAGAAAGTGAGACCAATTGCACTTTCTTCGTGTGTTGGCAAAATAATGGAAAAAATGGTGAATGAACGACTGGTCTGGTGGGCAGAACACGATAATAAATTGGCAAAGGGTCAGAATGGATTTAGAAGAAAAAGGTCATGTGCAGAAAACTTGGTTAGATTGACAACGGACATAAGAAATGGTATTTATAAATATCAATATATATTAGCTGCATTTTTGGATGTCTCATCAGCGTACGACAATGTAATATCTAGTATATTAATGAAAAAACTAAAGAAACTTAAATGCCCGATGAATGTTTTAAAATTCATAGGTAAATGGCTATACTATAGAGATACAGAATTTATAATTAATGGCCAAGAATCAGAACATAGAAGAGTATACAAAGGTCTCCCACAAAAAGCAGTGCTTAGCCTAATATTATATGCTTTATACATCTGTGATATAACTAATAAGAAAGAAGAGGACTATGAGCCGGTACAATTTGCTGATAATATAGCAGCATATGTTATCGGTCATAATAGGAAAAAAAATAAACGAAAATTAGAAAAGGCTGTGAATAGTATTAACGAAAAACTTAACGAATTAGGACTACAGCTAGAACCTAAGAAAACAGTATTAGTACAATTTTCCAAATATGGAGGCTGTGATAACACATATATAGAAGTACAGAACACTAAAATTTATGCACAAAAAGAGGCCAAATTTTTAGGTATATGGCTAGATAGTAAGCTAGACTTCCATAAACAAGTACAAGAAACCAAAGATAAAGTGAGTAAAGCAAACTCATTGATAGTTTACTTAAATAAGAAATCAAAAGGCATGGAAGTTAATACAGTTTTAATGCTATATAAAAGCTTGATCAGATCTATAACGGACTACGGAAATTTTGTGTACTTCCTAAGAAACAACAATAAAATTTGAAAATGGAAAGAACACAATAGCTGGGAATAAGAACAGCATTAGGATATAGAAATGGTACTCCTAACAATGTAATAATAGCAGAAGCAAAAGTGACATTACTAAGAGATAGAGCAGAATTACTGGCGAGAAATTTTTTGAGTAAAATCAGCATATACGGAGAAGAAGAACTATGTATGAAGATAGAAGAATTAATACAAAATGAAAATTATGCTAGATATAAACAACCTTTACATCAAAGAAACATAATAGGGGAAGCATGGGAAAGAATAAAATTTTGTAATAAAAAAAGGATGGGCCCAAGAAGAAAATTCGAGATATTTGAAATGGAATACAACACGGTAACGAGTCATATAGATGTAGATTTGGAGACAGACTATTATTGTAAGAAGAAAGGAGTTATGGATAGGCAACTACTAGAGAAGATTAAAGAAAAACATGGGTTAGAAGAAGGAGGGAGGGTCCCGTTAGCGCACGGTGCGATAGCGCACAGCCCGATAGCACACGTCAAATTTAAAATAATTCTTGATAGCCCACATCCCTTTTAGCACACGTCCCGATAGCACACCAAATAAATGGTGCACTATCCCGATAGCGCAGTAATATGCACATTTGCCCGATAGCACACAGGAAAATGAAACATAGTACCGATAGCGCATGAAATGTTGGAAGCATTATCCCGATAGCGCACGCACGTTTCCTTCCCAATAGCGCACGAAGTGCGCTAAAGAGACGTGTGCTAAAGAGAAAAGACGCGTTTCTTTTCCGATAGCGCACGAGGTGCGCTAAAGGGACGTGTGCTAACGAGAAGAAAAACGTTCATTTCCCGATAACGCACGAGGTGCGTTACAGGGACGTGTGCTAAAGAGAAATGACACGTTTATTTCCCAATAGCGCACGCACGTTTCATTCCCGATAGCGCACGAGGTGCGCTACAGGGACGTGTGCTAAAAAGAAATGACACGTTTATTTCCCGATAGCGCACGCACGTTTCTTTCCCGATAGCGCACGAGGTGCGCTAAAGGGATGTGTGCTAAAGAGAAAAGATGCGTTTCTTTCCCGATAGTGCAAGTACATGCGTGGGCGGGGGGGGGCCTCGCCCCTCCCTGCGCCCCCCCCCCCCCCCATTGTGTGAGTGAACCTAGGGAGTGTGGGCGGGGGGGCTGCCGCCGCGTCTTTTCTCTTTAGCACACGTCCCTTTAGTACACTTCGTGCGCTATCGGGATAATGCTTCCAACATTTTGTGCGCTATCGGGACTATGTTTCATTTTCTTGTGTGCTATCGGGCAAATGTGCATATTACTTGGTGCGCTATCGGGATAGTGCGCCATTTATTTGGTGTGCTATCGGGACGTGTGCTAAAGGGATGTGGGCTATCGGGAATTATTTTAAATTCGACGTGTGCTATCGGGCTGTGCGCTATCGCACCGTGCGCTAACGGATCCCGCTCGAAGAAGGATTTACAGTAATTTACACGGATGGATAAAAAAAAGGAAAGGAAAATCACTAGGTGCTAG
Organism: Temnothorax unifasciatus; assembly: GCA_030770225.1. Lineage (NCBI taxonomy): Eukaryota > Metazoa > Arthropoda > Insecta > Hymenoptera > Formicidae > Temnothorax > Temnothorax unifasciatus. The sequence goes on along the minus strand of JASTWK010000255.1, from coordinate 116,658 downwards.
CGTAGTGATAGAAGAACAGGAGCTGGCGTACAACATCAGCATCCCGAAGAATTGTTCGACGTTCACGGCGGAAGCGATAGCAATAAAAGCAGCGTTAGAAATTATAGAGAATGAAGCAGAAGCTAGGCCCAGCGATATAGCGATTTTAACGGACTCGAAGGCAGTACTACAAGCGATAAGAAATAACCAGCTGAGTGTGTATAAAAACAGATATATAAATGAAATCAGAGAAAGACATTTCAGAGATTGAGCAACGTAAAGAAAAAAAGAATCGTTTATATATGGATTCCAGCACATATTTGAATAGCAGGAAACGAAATGGCGGATCAACTAGAGAAGGAAGCTACAGAGGAAGAAGAAGACGAACAAATAGAAGTGCCTATTTTGGATTTCCGACAAGAATTCAAAAGAGAAATATGGAATAAAACGCAAGACAAGTTGGTTAAGGATGCAAGTTATAAAGGAAAATATTACTTCCAAAACTTCTACAATAGGAAAAAGAAGAAACCGTTCCACAAAATGAACGAGGAAAGATATTTCGTAACATTGATTAACCGACTGAGAAGTAACCACTACAATGTTAACGAGTCACTAGCAAGAAAGGGATATATAGAGGACGCCAGGTGCGAGTGTCGGAACGAGTGTGAAAGTATCGATCACGTAATATGGAGATGTAACAAGTATGACGATAAGAGGGAGAGACTGGATAGGGAACTAAGGGCCAGAGGAATAAGAGAGGAAATAGATGTGACCAGAATACTGAGAAGAAAGGAATGGATAACTATTAGAAGCATTTATAACTACATCAAAAGGATAGGAAAAATAATATAAGAAGGAAATAAAACACGAAGGTTAAGCAACGCTGTGCTATATAGCTCCGGGGCGGAGCTGAAGGCACTAATTTTCCTCAGAAGAGGAAACCTAACCAAAAAAAAAAAAAAACTTCTCCTACGCTCTTCTGCATTGGCGTCGCAATCTCGCCTTTGCCCCCCTCAATAAGGTTGCCAGCCAATCACGGAGTGGCTGGTCACATGACCAGCAAGCGCATAACCGCACACACTACCCAGTGAACACAGTAATATAGCAGCAATGCAACGGCAATGTAACCGAATATAACAGGTTATATCAACCAAAGTGTTACATGCAACTTACATGTTATTTACAATTTCCGACTCAGCAATATAACATGTTACATAACGTGTTATTTAACTATTACGTAACAGTTATAATAAGATAATGAGCGTAAAAAAATTATTTTTTTCGAAATTTTATTACCATTTTATAACTAAATTTGTTTCTTAAGATGCAGTTTATGATTATAAATATTTTTTTGTATTTGAAAAAATAACTTACCTTGGTGGGATTCGAACTCGGGACCTCTGGATCGTGAGCCAACTGCCTTACGTGGTAGACTACTTCTTAATTTGATGTAAGTGTTATATATAGTCTACATATGTCACAACCAGCGTAAATATATAATTTTTCAAAAACCATCTTAAGAAACAAATTCAGTTTAAAAAGAGTATACGTTATTTATCGATACGGATGGATACCCGGATTATATAAATTGATCATATAAATTATAAATATCTTGTAAATTATTAATAATTATTAATTATAAATTATATATTTTGTAAATTATAATTTTTGCCTTAAGGGGTTATATCCACTTAGGAGGCAAAAAAAAAGCGATTTTTTAAGAATTTATCCTGGAAAGGCATTTTAATTTATAAACACAAAATTTTACACACTTATTGTAGTCACTTTTAAGTATAATTTCAAATTTTTTTGTTTAAAAATAATGATGTTTACGGCCGCTATAGCCGACGTCCAGGAGCATCTATAAAAAAAACGTGTCTTGCGGTGACCACTCTATCTCTGGACTGAATCATCTGAAATCAAAAAACCAAAAAGATTTCGTTAATATAATATATTATCTAGTATTTGATCAAAGGAATAAGCAAAATATTAATTTTAACAAAAATGGTGGTTTCTTAAACAAACAAAATTTATAGCAAAAATCGAAATTTTTGTTTTAAAAGCCGCCATTTTTTTAAAAATTAATATTTTGCTTATTCCTTCGATTAAATACTAGATAATATATTATATTAACGAAATCTTTTTGGTTTTTTGATTTCAGATGATTCAGTCCAGAGATAGAGTGGTCACCGCAAGACACGTTTTTTTTATAGATGCTCCTGGACGTCGGCTATAGCGGCCGTAAACATCATTATTTTTAAACAAAAAAATTTGAAATTATACTTAAAAGTGACTACAATAAGTGTGTAAAATTTTATGTTTATAAATTAAAATGCCTTTCCAGGATAAATTCTTAAAAAATCGCTTTTTTTTGCCTCCTAAGTGGATATAACCCCTTAAGGCGAACTAAAAGGCCTCTGCACAATATTAAACCTTTCAAACAAAATATATATATTTAAAAACAATTAAAAATTTATGATGAAAAGCGCAGACCATTATTAGCTCTAGCAAAATAAAACGATGCAGGGTTTAAGAGCCCGGGCACATAGAACAACGTAAGCAGTAAGCAAATCAACAGTCTTATATTGTATATGTTATTCCGTTACACCCCATTAATATTACCAGAATATTACTAGTTATACTAACATTGATACAAGCGTGTTACGTAACAATTACACAATTTTTGTTACATATCTGTAACGCCAAAAAGATATATAACAGTTATATTACCTGCATATAACAATGTTAAATTGCATGTTACTTCCATGTTATGTAGCCCTTATATATCACAAGAATAACATTGTGATATTACATGTAACTTCCATGTTATATTGCCGTTATAAAATGTGTTCACTGGGTAGTGTTCTTCTTTCCACTTACGCACACAGAAACATTCTGTTTATCCGTGTGACAAACTCGTAACTTGAAAAATTTAATATTGATTACATAAGAAATATAAATTCCTAAATTTATCTATTTATTTTATTATTAATTTACTTACTGGCTCTTAATTAAAAATTAATTGTACATATAATTATTTTTTATTATTACAAAACAAATAACAAGTTATAAAATTAAATACCACTTATAAAATTTTTCTTAATCACTTTCATTCCCCGAAAATACAATCTCTTTTGATTCCACCACATTTTCCATCATTTTTTATTCAGATTTTTCTTTCTTTAGTTCAAAATTTTTTAACTGGTATATATTATCTGTACAATACGTATGATTGTGTGATACCTTAATAACGTCTTTTAAGCCGGCTACACACGTTCCGGTAGAACTGTCAGGTATGCCTGCGCAGGCCTGTGAGATGATAAAACTGCGCAGTTATTTTGACCTGTGCAGGCGACCGGAGCAAATACGAAAATTCATTCGATATGCCTGCGCCGGAGTGGCCTGCGCAGGCAAACCGGAGCATGTTTACCACCAAAGAGGTACTCTTACGTTTCACACACTTTTTTGCTAATAATAAGCCGACTATCGCTAAAGCGTCGTCTGTCGATGCCATGGTCAGCGTGAATACTGACAGGTTTACCGGAACGTGTGGGTACACTATGGGCATCCGGTAGACCTGCACAGGCGTGCCTGCGCAGGCATACCTGACAGTTCTACCGGAACATGTGTAGCCGGTTTTAATGACGTTAATAAGATGTCATTTGACATTATTTTGCTACTTAATGTATTATATTTCAACAATATATTGCAGAAATATTACTGTAATATTTCAATATTATTTAAAAACGTGTAATACATCAGTAATATTTCTGTAATATTTTATTGTAATATGTAATATTTCGACTATATTGCAATATTACTGCAATATTTCTGTAATATTACGTGCTATGTGGGATATTACCCTTCTTCGAGCGCGTGAGAGGTCCTGTGTCAATGGCTAGTTGTGCCCATAGTGTAAGTAATAGAAATCTCGTCATCGACGGTCCCTTTAATGGTTTCTGATCAAATTTGACTTTAAAACAGATATCGCAATCTTCGACACAAGACTTTACGTAACATGCTGCATTCTTGTGACATGCCTGGCCAGTAGTAATTTGGTCTTATGCGATTATACGTATTGTCTCTATCTAGATGACCTGCCTGTGGAGTTGCGTGGTTTTCACGCAGGACGTTTGGAACTTCGTCTGGCCTGATTACTTTTTTTCCGGGTTTTCGTCGTCCATCAACATTTTAGCATAGTATGGTCTGTAATAATAAAGTTCGTCGTTTTCGATCTTCCACTCTGGAAATCTATCCGGTTGTTTACTCACGAGTTTGCGTTTTGTCTCGTACCAGTCTTGATCGCAAATAGTTGTTAATTGCATTCGGTTCTGGGTTATCTCTTTAATAACTTTCTCTTACTCGAGTGGATCGACGTCGACCGTCGTACATACGCGAAAGTGTATCCGGTGCTTCATTTGTCGTTCCGCGCTTATATTCGACTGTCATATTATGTTGTAAGAGATAGATCATCTTGCAAGACGATCTATAGGGTTTTTTAATCCATGTAGCCACTGTAGCGTTTTATCATCAGTGACAAGTTTAAAGGGCATAGCTTCTAAATAACAACGTAATTTCTTAACTTCCCAAACGATCGCTAAGCACTCTTTTTCGGTGGTTGTATAGTGCAATTCCGCGCTCCTTAACGGCCGGGTCAAGACTTCTATCAAATTTTTTTTCTTAGTGTCGGGATCTTGCTGTACTAGGATCGCGCTTAACCCGGAGTCGCTGGCATCTGTATACAAAATAAACGGTTGACCCGGTCACAGTATAAGGATATACAGTAGGAACAAAGCATGTAGGAACAAACCTTTGATCTTTTTCAGCTGACTTTTCAGGGTCCACCATATTCTTGGGCTGCTAGTACCGTATCAATAGTATTAGGAACCTCTGTCATTAATGAATCTTTTTAACTTTTACAAATTATAATAAAATAAATGGATATGTAAAGGATAGATAAATAAATTATATCTTATAATAACTCATTATAGTGTGTAAAATAACTATCATTACTATATAAAATGTTATTTAAAGTTTAAAATAAAGTAATAAAATTTATAAAATTATAATATAATAATTATACAATTTATATAATTACAAAATTTAAAACATTTTATTATTATAAAATTAAAATAAAATTATTTAAAATTTTAAACAAAAATAATTATATTTAAAAAAAAAACTGAAAATTTTTAGAACTACATGTTATCTGTAATCACAAATTTACTTGTAAACAATAAAAATCTTATTTAATATATATGTAATTTTCTTAAAAAAAAAAAAAATGTTTACACATTTGTTAGCGAAATAAGCAAAATCTTTATTAATATAAGAATTTGGTACACAAAATTACAAAAAATTGTTTTTATTCTGTTGTCTATAACTTTGTTTTAAAATTCACTGCTAGTGCTGAAAATCTATAGTATATGTTATGTGTACTACAGATTTTCAGCGCTGACAGTAAATTCTGGAACACAGCTTACATTAAATATTCTATATTACTTGTTTTGCCAAATAAGTAATTTATTTTTCACAACACCTCCACGGAAAGTTCGACTTTCCATGCCTGTAGAGAAAGGCGAAAGCGGCCAATTTCACGCCAGGGCGGCATAGCGGGCGGAAAGTAACCACTTTCCTCCCTAGGGAAGAAAGTAACAACTTTCCTCCCTGTTTAGCGGGTGGAAAGTAATCACTTTCCGGCACTTTCCGCCCTAGGGAGGAAAGTAACCACTTTCCGCCCTAGGGAAGAAAGTAAGCCCTGGCTTGAAATTGACCACTCTCGCCTCTCTCTAGGCATGGAAGTCGAACTTTCCGTAAAGGTATTGTGAAAAATATCGTGTGCACCCCGGGGCGAAAGCTTTTTCAGACTCGTGTGATTTGCCGCCCGAGCCGAAGGCGAGGCCGAGCAAAGCCGAAGGCGTCTGAAAAACGCTATTTTTGCCCCTTGGTGCACAATATACTATTTACTGCTCCTACACTGAAAAAAATAATTATTTTTTTCAAAAAAAAATTTTGTTGATTTAATAAAACCGGAAGATTGTATGTTGCCAAGCAGATGATTTGATTGGCTTAACAAAATATTTGTACAAAATATTTTGTTCTTTTTGTTCTTTTGACTATTTTGTTTGTTGACTATATTGATTTGTTTTTTTTAACTAAATATTTTATACTATCAATTATACATAATATAACATTAACTAAATATTTCTTTGAATAAATTTACTATTTTTAAAAACGTTAATGTTCTTGGTTCAACAAAATTATTTTATTGAGTTAACAAAATTGATCATTAACTTTAAAAAAATGATTTTGTATGATACCATTTTTACAGAATTCAATTATTTTATTTTGTTCAAATAATAGACGTGTACTTAATTCAATAAAATAAATAATTGGATCAATAAATTAAAAAATCAACAAAATTGTTTTGTTGATTCAATAAAACCGGAAGATTGTATGTTGCCAAGCAAATTTGTTTTGTTGATTCAACAGAATTTTTCCCTCAGTGTAGCTTTGAAGTTTCCATTGATAAATTTCAAAGTAAAATATAATCTTATACGTGTAAATAAATGTAGGGAAGACCGGGGCTAAACCGCCAGTTTTTTTTGGTGCCGATTTTTAGCAACAAAATAAATAATTTTAGTTAAATGTGGTATACCATTGTAAAGAGTGAACCTTTAGCTACAAAATTTATATAGGAAATTTTTATCTATGTTGCTTTGTTTAACCGGTATAGAGCAAAAATGATAACGGTGCAAAAATTGAAATCTTAAAAATGCCGGGGTTGAACCGCCACCCCCCCGGGGTTAATCCGCCACACTGCATTTTTAATACATATCCTACATTTAATCCTGAAAAATGATAGGATACATTTTAATAATTGTTTAAAAATATATATATATATAAATTTATTAAAAATTTGTATGCGAAATTTTTTTTTACTTATTCCACAAAACAATTTAGGCAGGTAAATACAAATCCTGACAAGTAGAGCACGCATGTGTTGTGTGTCCTACGCTCGCACGCAATGCACTGTTTCTCATGTGCTCTGTTTATTGTCAACTTCTCTGAGCACACGCAGCACGTATTATCCAAGTCTTCATCAGAATCCGACCGCTGCTGCTTCCTTGATTTCGATTTGCGCCCACTGCTCGTCGAAGGCTGCGGTTCTGTTTGTGTGGCATTGTTTTATTTTATCTTTTCTCACCGCAAGAATTGCTTTCTTGAGTTGCTCCTTGTCGACGGCGTCCTCGCGCCGATTCCTCGACGCGCCGACACGTCGTCGGAATCGCTCCGTCAGGACCCAGGGAATCTGTGATTTACGTCGCTTTGTACGGAGCGACGACGACGACGACCACCACGACCACCACGACCACCATGACCACCACGACCACCACGACCACCACGACCACCACGACCACCACAACCACCGACACCACCACCGACACCACCACCGACACCACCACCGACACCACCACCGACACCACCACCGACACCACCACCGACACCACCACCACTACAACGGCGGCGACAATGACGCTGAGACGATGCGGCGAACACTGGACGATGCGGTCACACGCGCGACTGTCACTGACACAACGACCAACAACGTCGATCTATCGCGGCCGGGACAATCTACCGCGCGCGCGGCATGTCAACTCTCACGCGGAAATCGCGGGATCTCAGAGCTGTGCCGTGCCTCGCCGACGTGCCGTGAGTGCGAGCGATCTCGAAAACAACAGTCCGCCATCTTTTCGGTCGGCCAAAACACCCGTTTTGCGACGATACGTGCGTACCATTTCCCTCCTATACAAACTGACGCTTGTGCAAGGGAAGACAGAATCACGCTCGAGAGAAACCAAACCTGAAATCGCCGTGAGCTGAAGTCGTGCGCCCGGCGCGCCACAGTGACGAGACTGGCGGACCAGCCCCGGGTGCTTACTGGCGGATAAGCCCCAAACATAAGTTTCAGGTTTGATCGCCCACGAAATATTAGACATCAACGATAATGAAAAAACTACACTGGATTCGTGTTCAGCATGCATTACTCTTTATAATCACGTACCTCGAGATTTGGAGAGCAAATATTATTGCAGATATTACAATATTTCCACGCGCAGAAAATTTCACTTTCACCTTCCGAAAACACGTTTGCCCTCGTAAAAATCATAACACGGCAGGTAACCTGCCAAAACTCCGTTGGTCACATGGGTACCATAAGCAGCGTTTACAATGTTAATAGCGAGTTCGCACAATATACAGGTTCCGAGATATTTGATTTGGCGGTTCAACCCCACTGGCGGTTCAGCTCCGGTCTTCCCTGTTATACGGAAATTTTTACATGGATGTTTAAAATTAATTTTTTTATACTCTACCACAAAGTTGTTTACAACATTATTTTGTATAACAAATTCTTCGATACTTTCAAAAAATATTCTGTTTATTTGACTAACAAAAAATGTAGAAAAGTTTCAGCTGGCATATACAATGACCCAAATGGTGCATCTGTGTTACCAGTGTACAATACGTATGATTGTAGGCTTTAAAATGAGAATATAATGTTCTATCATCAACATGCTGTTGATTTGTAGCATATGAAGTACAAACATCACAAGTATGTTTTGCAAGACATTTTTTTATTAAAAAATCGCATATATACTGAATTGAATTTTGTTCCAAAGTATCACATTCTTGATAATCTTTACTATGTACAGGTAAATCTTCTGGTAACACGTCAATAATTTCTGTTTCTTCATACGATTGATGAAAATTGCGAAATTGTAAAAGTGTTTCACTGAAATCTGCAGCACAATTTTTACCTCCATTATGAAATAGTTTCGTACAGAACAATTTTTTGAATGATCTAATAAACTGAATAGGTGTTGGATTTACACAATTTCCATTTTGTTGTCGTAAGTAGCCAAAAGTATTTTCAAGAGCATCTTGATTGATTCTGCGAGTTAAAAGGAATTGATAATTCTTTTGATGCAAGAAATCCCCATAACAGCATGATAGCGTTTATTGTTATTTTCCAATCTTGAATCGACTTTTTAGAATGAGTTATATCTTTACCAGTTTTCTTGTTTTTAACTACTACATTGTCTAAAAAGTTTAAACATTCAAGCATCAAACTTTCTTGTTCTGGTGTACCTTTGTATGGTTTATTAAACTCTTTTTTTTTATCTTAATCCTGATGAATTAAGTATATCAAAAAGCTTATCGAATTTTTCTATAAATTTTACTGTTTCCATAGCTTTTTCAGGCAATTTTCCAAAATATATATAGGGTAGACCGGGGCACGTTGTCACACGGGGCACGTTGTCACATCGGCTTTATTTAAAAAACTAATAAATCAGAGGACAACACCCGTTATTCCCAAAACGTGTTAGTGTATGCCCATCTTTGGTATGTTTACAGTGTTGAGATTGCTCCAGCTGTGTTGACGTAAAATCAATTTGAAAGTTTTTTGCGACCGTAAGTAAAATTTTATTGTCTAATATTCAATGTACTGGACATGAAGCTTATGTTTTTTCAGAATAGACCTTTATATTATCTTAAAGTATGTACTTTTACCTACCGCGTGCAATACCTAACCTTATGAATATCTCAAACGTGTCGGCCATGAGGCTGTTTGGAGTAAAAAAATGCCCTTGGGGCACGTTGTCACGAATTTTAATGTCATAGGTACAATTGGGATATGGTGCGCTCCTACAAACGGAAAACTGCGAGAGCCGCAGTAGTCGATCAAGAAGTACTTCGTCTTGCTGTTAAATGTGTATCAATAAGTTGCGCATTTAAGTGGAATTTTTGTATTTAGATTAAGACGAAAACTTCGTGCTTTTTGTACTTTTTTGAAATAAAATAAATGTTTCTGTGAAGGATTTTACTTTTTTACATTGCAGCGCACTATAATATATTGATATTTACGTTGAATTCAGTTTGGATAACATTTTGCATGCAATCACATTTGATGTGACAACGTGCCCCGTGACCGGGGCACGTTGTCACAAGCGACCTGTTGTTATTTATTGTTATGTAACAACTGTAGAGTAACAATCACACAAAATTCGATACTGTCCAATTGAAGCTGAGGGTTCACTCAAAATTTTGGCATATCAAAGTACTCTCAAATATTGAATGTAAAAAATACAAAAATATTGAACAAAATGTGTGACAACGTGCCCCAGTCTACCCTACGTTGACATTGCAGAAAAAAGTGAATAACTAACTACTTGCGTAGCGTATTTTACTTTCATTTTTTCAAAGTTTGTTGGTTGTATATGAGCGTCAGTTAATTTAGGACATAATCGATTTGCCTTTGTTTTTTCATTATTATAAAAGTCTGATATATACTTCCAGGAAGTAAAATTGTTATCAAAACAGTATGAATGTAATAATAAATTGTTTCTGGTTGCTTTAACCAAATGACATGTATCATAAGCATAAAATACTTTTGACTATCAACGAAAAAGAAAAGATTTTCGGGTGTAATTCTTAATAAATTACACAATGCAACGTTATTTTAACCCATATCACAAACAACTATACAAACTATTAAACCTATTTTTTTAATTTTTTTATACATTTTAAAAGTGTAGATTTTGTTAAGTACACAGTGCGTTTGAGTCTCGTATTGCCTCGGGCATACTAGCTGCGCGACCCGTCCCTGTTGCCCCCCAGTAGCTATGCGATCACGTGAGCAGGCCCGAGCTATCCCCACCATTATGTGACCAGAAGCTCGCTGGGACCCAACGAAGCAGCACGTGAAGCGCGGCCAGCGCAGGCCTAACAAATTATTTAGCTGTAATAAGAAGTGTTGTCGAAGAGTAATGAAGTGTAATTAAACGAAAAGACTCATTGTCTTGGCCACGCCCGTTCCCGAGAAGAACACCGGAGAGCACGCGTGGAAGGAGCTCAAGCCAGCTATTCTCTTTCGGCAAAAATAAGAAAGAGAAGGAAGGAGTTCTCTAACAATTTTAATATTTCAGTCGTACATGATGTACGCGGTAACAAATAGCTAATTGGCTGCTTCCAATTTTTATATATCCCACGAATTAAAATACTGTCGCCGAAGAACAAAGTTCGAACAATCGTTGATCGCCTATGTCTGTAAAAGCATTTTATCTTTGCTTATATCATACTATAAGTGTGATTTTAAAGCCATCTTATTTAAACATAATCAGTCATGGCAGCCCCTCGTGAACGCTTGTCTCGAGTAGACTATCTCGGTAGCGGTTTCGGCTCCCTTCAACGCATTTTCTCCTCGGTCTTGCACGGCGTAACCGCTCCTCTTCTCTGCCCTTGTCTGCTGCTTCTTTCTCCATAGTTTGGCCGTCTTCTTCTCCTGGGCAATGTATTGTCTCGGAGTCGAAGAAAGGCAAACAAGTCTTAGCAATTGATCCACGTCCCTTTTGTGAATTAGTCCGGTGTCTATTTCTTTACATTGTACGTACGTTCCTAGACATTTCTCAATCGTAGCCGTTGTCCACTTGGGGCCCGTAGCTCTATAAGTTCTCATCCGGACCTTTGTGTCCAACGGAATTTTTCGGATTCGCGAATAAGACTCAGTTTCATCTTCTGTTTCTTCATCCTTCGTTGGCCTTCTTTTGTCTAGCGCCGTTCTTAGTCTGCGTGCAAACATTTCTTCCGCCAGACTTTTCCTGTTGAGGACGATGGCATAGTGTGCTGTTTTAGAAGAAATCGGGCTATTTTTACTTCCCAATCTCCGTCTGTTAATTTCTTTAGCGATTTTTTTGTAGTTTGTACCATCCTTTCCGCTTGTCCGTTTACCTGTGGGTTATATGCTGCGGTGTGCAACCATTTAATGCCGTTTTTCAAGTAGAAATCTTTTATCTCCGTAGAGGCAAATGCTGTGCCGTTGTCGCTCACGATAGTGTCTGGTACTCCGAATGTAGCGAAGAATTGTCGTAATTCTCGGATTACTACAGCTGAGCTCGGAGATGGGACTCTTTTTACCTCTAACCATTTCGTTGCTGCATTCACCGTAATAAGGAACGTTTGTCCTTCAATTGGACCTGCAAAATCAATATGCAGGCGACTCCATGGTTTCTTCGGTGGCTTCCATTGTTCCATAGGCGTTTTTGCAGGTGCAGATTGTACTTCCATACATGCTTTACAGTTCTTGACTAATAATTCGATGTTTGTATGTATCAATTCGAGGCCACCATGCATACGACCGTGCCGCAGCTTTAGTGCCACAGATTCCGGTGATTTCCATGCAGATATTCAAGGACGATTTGTCTTAAATCTCCCGGTACGACTACTCGACTGCCCCATAATATACATTTCTTGTATAGTGACAGTTCTTGTCGTTTAGTCCAAAACTACTTAAATTCCGGTGTCACTTTGGCAGGCTAGCCTTTTCTTAGCCATTGTTTTACTTGGCGTAGAGTTGGATCAGATTTTGTCCGTTTAGCTATCTCTTGTACTGCAATTAGTTTTTTATGTGCGTTTTCAATCATCATCACTTCGCCGAAATTTTTCTCGTCTTCTTCGATGACATCGCCGAGGGGCAAACGTGATAAGATGTCAACATTTCCATTCTTCTTCCCCGGCCTATACACGAGATCGTAATCGTACGCGCTCAGTGTCGTCGCATATCTTTTTTGTTTGGGAGAAATAATTTCAGGCGTCGCTCTAGGAGGAATATTCCCAAGAGCGGCTTGTGATCCGTTACGAGCATAAACTTTCTACCTGCTATGTACTGGTAAAAGTGTCGTACTGTTTGTACCAGGGCGAGTGCTTCCCGATCCAGTTGCGAGTACCTCCTTTGTGTTTGGGGCATCATTTTTTAGAAGAATGCTACTGGATGTTCTTCTTCATCTTCTCCAATGTTGGCCAGAATTGCACCAATTCCAGTCGGCGATGCATCCGCGGCAACTATTATTGGTCTGTTTCATCGAAGTGGCACAAGATTGGTGCTGAAATTAATTGATTTTTTAGCTTAAGGAACGCCTCTTCGTGGACGGTTTTCCACGTCCACGGTGTGTTTTTATCTAATAATCGGTGAAGTGGTTCAGTGATTGTAGCTCTGTCTTTTAGAAATCTTCCGTAGAAGTTTAATCCTCCTAGGAAAGTTTGTAGCTCTTTAACGCTTGTGGGCGCTGTCATTTTCTTTATAGCAGCGATCTTGCTTTTCATAAATTTTACGCCAAAATTACACTTTTCCAGGTTTATGCGGAGGTTTGCGTCTTCCAGTCGTTTGAGCACTTCGCGTAGTCTACTGTCATGCTCTTCTTTTGTTTTTCCTTGAATCATGATATTATCGAGGTAGATCACAATTCCTTCGATCCCTTGTAATCTTGATGCCATGACCTTCTGGAATATATTCGGAGCTATGTTAAGTTTATCGAGAAGTACATTTACGTTGAACAGTCCAAGCGGGGGTACTAATCGTGAGTATCTTTGAAGTATCTTCGTCAACGTGTAACTGTTTATACGCGTTTCTTAAATCAATTTGTGAAAATAATTTTTCTCCGTTCAGCGAAACCATCGCCTCGGCAACAGTTGGCATGAGATATTCAGAGTCTCGAATATACAGATTTACCGTTATCTTGTAATCGCCTACAACTCTTATCTCTCCGTTAACCTTCTTGACGAACAATGCTGGCGTCGCCCAATCGGACTGATCCGTTGGAGACAGCATCTTTTGTTTCACCATCTTATGTAATGCTTCATTGACTGGTTCTATCAATCCAAATGGCAGTCGACGTGACTTGACAAATTTTGGGACGTATCCCGTCTTTAGCTCTATTTTTATAGGTTGACCGGCGTATTCCGACAAATCTCCACGAAGTACTCCTGGATAATCTTCAAGTAGCGATCCGTAGTTTGATAGTGAATCTTCAGTTTTGTGGATTCCCGTGACCTCGATGCCGAACGGTTCAAACCAGTTTGCACCGAATAGGTTCGGGCCGTGATCCTTCGCCGTTACTATCACGAGTAATTTCTTTTTAATACCCTTGTACACTACGTCTACCATTGTTATTCTTATCGTCTCGATCGCGCGTTTCCCCCACGCTTTCAATTTTGGGATGCGGGAGTAGGGATAATATGTGCTACCTAACTCGGGTGCTCCGAGGGGGGAGCGGGGCGGGGGGGGGGGACTCGAGGGCGAGGGGGTCCGCGGAGGAGGGGGCAGGTGTCAGCGTTCTAGGGCGAGGGGGTCCGCGGAGGGGGGGGGGGGGTGTCGGCGAGCGCGTCCAGACATGTTGTTTATTAAATATTTATAAACATATCATTGACAAGGGGTACCGCCACCGTTCGACCGAGGGGGGGGGGGGGAGACGTTCGCGTTTTCGGCGCGGGGTATTACAAAGGCTAACGCGGGCGCCGTTCGTCTGCTGGAATTTTATCGATGAATATAAACAAAATAAGGAGTCAGATTGCGAGACACTCATATCTGCAATGATCCCACGCTTCTAGAACTGGCCGCCATTCAGTTACGACGCGTTCACGTTTTCGGCGCGCCGCGGGGATGGGGGTCCAACGATCACGTCGGTCCGCGTGACGTCACACGGCGCTCTCGCTCCCGTCCCCCGTTCGCGTTATCTCTTCCTCGCGCGCTTCTCGTTCGCGTTCTCTTTTCCTCGCGCGGTCTCACTCGCTCATGTCGCGCTTCTCGTTCGCGTTTTCTCTCCCTCGCGCGGATTTAACTTAATAATTATTATTTAAATTATTATAATATAATAACTTAATAATTATTATTTAAAATATTATTATTACGAAATATACTTAATAATAGTGAAGGAAGCGGAAAAATGAATAATAAATGATATATATGGAATTAAGCATAAAAATATTTATTCATAAACTTGTTAAAATTTGTAAATTTACCACACTTCTTCTTGTTCAACGTCGAATTCGTTTTCGATTCCAAACAGTCTTCGCAATCCGAAGATGTCCTCGGATCCCAAAACGTCCCATATCTCCTCATTATATTCATAATCGATTCGTCTAAACCACTGCACCCAACGCAAGTTCTGTATATTTATAAAGCCACGTATCTGGATCTCATCCATATGTATAAAATTGGGCTGAAAAAAATTTTTTTTAATTAAATAAGTACCATTTGCTTCGCCAGATAATAATTAACACAATTAAGAATTAATTTTTTTTTAATTTAAAAAAAATTCAAAAAAATTTAAAAATTTATGAAAAAAATATTTATGCACCTGAACGTGAGGGATCCGAATCCTCACCATATTGAAAAGTTGGATCTCGTGCACCGGCACGTTATCGACCCATATCCACTACAAGATAAAAAAATAGTTAATTCTATTTTATTTTTATACAGTTATGTGGATTGTTGCTTGCGTGCCGCCCGGTATGCTTTTCAAAAAATGTTATGCCCAGGCCGACGTTGAGTCCGTGACTCTTCGGATTTCTCTCTCACACTTATTCGCACTCGCGCACTCACGAAAATAACGACTCGTTTATTAAAAGGCCGCTCGCTGCACGCTTCAGCTTGGAGTTCGAAAAGCATACGACACGCACGCACGCACGCAACGGTATTAAGTATACATACTCCTACAGCGGGGTGAACAATTTCTATAAAATTTTCGATTCTATGAAATCTTTCCATTTCTTCCTCTTCTTATATTTTTTGCTCCACTCGCGAACGTTCACTACTGACAGTACTGACTGACTGACTGACTGCAGGAAGACCGAACCAGAGCTCAGAAAAGTAATTAAGATAAAATATGTTTAGCATTACAATAATAGCGAGCAAGGATTCGTTGGAGCATTGACACCACATAGGCGAGCGACACCGGAGCATCGCTTCATTCAGTTTACGATATACGATACCCAGTGAACACAGTAATATAGCAGCAATGCAACGGCAATGTAACCGAATATAACAGGTTAAACACAAAATTTTACACACTTATTGTAGTCATTTTTAAGTATAATTTCAAATTATTTGAAATGCTCCTGGACGTCGGCTATAGCGGCCGTAAACATCATTATTTTTAAACAAAAAAATTTGAAATTATACTTAAAAGTGACTACAATAAGTGTGAAAAATTTTATGTTTATAAATTAAAATGCCTTTCCAGGATAAATGCTTAAAAAATCGCTTTTTTTGCCTCCTAAGTGGATATAACCCCTTAAGGCGAACTAAAAGGCCTCTGCACAATATTAAACCTTTCAAACAAAATATATATATTTAAAAACAATTAAAAATTTATGATGAAAAGCGCAGACCATTATTAGCTCTAGCAAAATAAAACGATGCAGGGTTTAAGAGCCCGGGCACATAGAACAACGTAAGCAGTAAGCAAATCAACAGTCTTATATTGTATATGTTATTCCGTTACACCCCATTAATATTACCAGAATATTACTAGTTATACTAACATTGATACAAGCGTGTTACGTAACAATTACACAATTTTTGTTACATATCTGTAACGCCAAAAAGATATATAACAGTTATATTACCTGCATATAACAATGTTAAATTGCATGTTACTTCCATGTTATGTAGCCCTTATATATCACAAGAATAACATTGTGATATTACATGTAACTTCCATGTTATATTGCCGTTATAAAATGTGTTCACTGGGTACTATAAATTTCAAGCGGCCTGAGTTCTATAGAACGTCGCATATACGGTTCTGATTCCACTTCGCGCTTCTTTCCTTTATAATATATAATTGGGAGAATTGAAAGATAATAAACTTTTTATCATATAAGCATTAATTTATTTATTATATCTCGCATCGTATACAATATTGTCTAAAGCATAAGCTAATAATTCGCAATCAATAGTCGAATTTTTTATCAAAAAATCTTGCTGCGCAAGATTTCAGCTGCATCGCGTTTATCGGTTTGTACAATTTCTTCCAAAAATGGTTACAAATTGTTTAAATTTTTCACTTACGCCATGAACATTTTGGCATAGTTGAAAATACACATTCTCGACGCAATGATCTAGTTCGAACAAGAAGAGTACGGTTGACGGTTTCATGTACAAGCTGGTGTCGCACGATGTTAATTTTACAATACCTGCGTCACGTATTTTTACGAGTTCTATAATCAAATCTTGAATCGACATCGATGAAGGTGCGGTTGACTGCAGGAGTCGTTCAATATCAGCACGTCTTTCAATTAGCGCTGTCGTATGAGCCAACACCATCTGATTTCCTCGGTTATCACCGAGAAGTAGGTCCACAAAGGACACAGGTCCCACGCTGATTCCAATATCCAAATTTTTATAAGCTGCTGGTGTTAAGGCGTATCGTCTGCCTAGTATATGAACCGCGCGACGCTCCAACAAAATGCTGTAGAAAAAATAATAATTACTTTCAAAATAATACAATTTATAATTTGCAATTTAAAAAAAAATATAAAACTTTATAATTTAAGAAGAAAAAAACGAAAACTTACTTGTAAGACTTGTTCTCGTACGATGGAGTTTCATCATCATCACCATCGTGAATCGGTACGTAATAATTCATACGTCTACTGCCACTGTTACCCCGCCGTTGCTTCCTTCAACGGAATACATTCGATCGAGAGACATTTGTCCGTACCTTTTAATGCGTTGTATCGATATGTAGCGAGATCCAATACTAAAAAATAAAATATATTGGTATCATATCCTATTTACCCGTAATCTTAACAATTCATATTTATAATATTAAATTAATTTAATTACCTTCCAAATTTTTACATATCCTCGAAATTTTGAATAAAACATAGTCATTGACAGAGTCGCAGTCTCTTAATCGCAAGTGAGTTAAAAACCTGCAAAATTTTTTTATCAATCTTAACAAATGTGTAGCAGAAAATCCACTTGATGTTAAATCCAACTGTTTTAAATATTTACTTGTGGGTGCAAAAAAAGATATATTATGGATGTGAGTAGAATTTTTACATTATATATTACATAAATTTAAACATTTTAATTTAAAGAAATTACGATCCCATGTTATTCTTCTGAGACGTTTATTTACTGCGTACATATAACTCAACGATCTCATATCTAGGTTTTTTAATATTTTTTTTAGAATTATTTCATCCTGCAAAGGTAAAAAATAAAATTTCAATACATGAGATTACATGTGGTGGCCGCGTGTACCCCTACTAAAGATAGCGCTACACTAATTAACCGCGTTTTCTCGCGAGCATTCGACCGCGCCGACTTAAGTAAACAAATTCGACAACAATATTTATTGTCCCGATCGACGCTCTCATCGACGATCTTGTCAGACGATATAAGCTATAGGCAGACATGTACATGTGGAGAGTCATATCATCGTGACCCGCAGAGAGTTACATGGTATTGTTGGGGACTCATATTCCACACATCCAACCATACACTACTACTCTCCACTACATATGTTATCCCCAAAATACATTTTGAGAGTGTCATAAAATGTATAATTTTTCGTTACCGATCTATTTGGAAACCGGTATCAGAAATTTTTTCAATTTTTCGGGAATTAATTTACCGAATTTTAAAGAATTGTATATGAAACAGGGGTAGAATTTCTTGAGGAATGCTATAAAGTGTATAATTTTTTGTTACCGATTTTTTTGGGAATCGGTATCCGAACTGGTAGTTAAAGGAATTTTTTTCGATTAAGGATATTGAACCACAAATAAAGCCGTTTGAAGAAAAACGACTCCCGGGCGAAGCCCGGGTAACCAGCTAGTAAGAGCATACAAGATAAACTTATAATAATATATAATTTTTAATTGCGGGATAATTATAATAAGTATTGCATGTAATGGATTGTGTTGATTTCATCTATCAATTTGGGAATGGTGCCACTGCGACAGGATGTCATATTAATAATAGAAGTTTAGCCGAAACAGCTAGAAATATAATTGGAACACCTACCAATTTTCCGAATTATGGAGATTTTTCGAAAACATTAGTCATGGTATGTATTTTCTGATGATATTATTACATGCACGGAGAGAATTTTTTGTTATATTTTACCCTTAAATTCACTACAAACTTGGGACAACTTGGCAACCAAGGAATTTATAAAATATACAAAAGACCTTTAAAAAAAAACCAACGTGATAAAAATGCTCACTTGGATATACTCAATCTTCAAAAGAAATTTCTTGAATATTGTAGTATTTGTGAAAGGTATTATAATAATTGACTGTATGTAATATTCAATCTTTTTTTTTATTCTCTTAAGAGGGTATTCTTGTATAGAATGCTGTTTTTGGAGGTGGTTTTTAGAATAGAATAAATTTAAAACTGTTCGAGGTTTCTTTCTGAAATTTTTCACACATATTTTTGTTGTTGTTTTAAAAACAAATTTTATGTGTCCAGCTCTTCAAAGTATTCTACATGGCTAGATGCTGTGCAATTGATATGAAAAATTTTATAAATATCCTTACCCTTGACAAGTAAAATGAATATTCTTCACAGCGATATATCTTCTAAGGATAAGAAATATCACAGGAATTATCATTTGGATAATACAAAGTATAATACAAGAGATGATATCAAACTGCTATCAGTAATTAAGGAGAAGTCACTCTGCAAGAATTTATCTGTACTTCTTGTAAGTACTCAAAATGTATTTTGGGGATAACATATGTAGTGGAGAGTAGTAGTGTATGGTTGGATGTGTGGAATATGAGTCCCCAACAATACCATGCAACTCTCTGCGGGTCACGATGATATGACTCTCCACATGTACATGTCTGCCTATAGCTTATATCGTCTGACAAGATCGTCGATGAGAGCGTCGATCGGGACAATAAATATTGTTGTCGAATTTGTTTACTTAAGTCGGCGCGGTCAAGTGCTCGCGAGAAAACGCGGTTAATTAGTGTAGCGCTATCTTTGGTAGGGGTACACGCGGCCACCACATGTAATCTCATGTATTGAAATCTTATTTTTTATCTTTGCAGGATGAAATAATTCTAAAAAAAATATTAAGAAACCTAGATATGAGATCGTTGAGTTATATGTACGCAGTTGTAACGGCCTGACTTTATCGAACGCGGACGGGATTTCCGGATCAGGGGTTCGATGACAGGCCCAGAGACAATAATCAATTTGCAATGTACAGATATCGTTTATTATATTCACTCTAAATGCGGTGGTACACACAGACTCGGTATATTACAACGGTCGCCAGACCGGCGGAACTCGGCGTTACGCGCAAGCGCGGTGTATTGCAACGGCCGCCCGGTTGCGGCGGAACGCGGTGGATTACGACGGTCAGCAGTGCATCTGCACTCGGCTGGCTAGCGGACGGGTATCTTATCCCACGCGGGACTCGATCAATTCGCAGATCGCGGTATATTACATCGGTAAGAGCGGAACGCGGTACAGCAGTTCGTGGATTGCGGTATAATACAACGGTATTAGGACCGGAACGCGGGACGGAGACGTGAATCGCGGTATAATACAATGTGGATCGCGGTATAATACAATGGTAAGAGCGGAACGCGGTATAATACAACGGTAAGACCGGAACGCGGGACGGAGACGTGAATCGCGGTATAATACAATGTGGATCGCGGTATAATACAATGGTAAGCGCGGAACGCGGTACAGGGATGCGGTATCTGGTCGCCGGCGAGAACGGAACGCGTTGTATGCAATGGACGCGAGTGCACGTGCACTTCGTATCGGCGGGACGCGCGAATATTTAGGATGGCGGTGTTCCGGCGTTACGGTCGTGAGAACCCTCGCTGCGGGGCTGAGCACGCTCGACCGCGTCTGGCCGTAATCGTCGGAACGGAGGATGGCGTCGGGGACACTTGAGAACCCTTACTCGAGACCCACACTCTGGACCTCGGCTTGCGTGTCGCCCTAGGAGCTTAGGATAGGTGTTCGGTCGGAACGGTAGCGACGAGAAAGGTCCCGTCTCGTCGAGCGCGCCGGTTTATATATGCCGCTCGGTGCGGCGTGTTCGGCGGGAGGGGAGGCCGATCGTCAGGCGCGCCGCGCGGTGGCGGGAGCGGCGCGATTCCGTGCTCCCCCCGTCGGCGCTCGTCGGCGTCGCGCGGGAGGGCACCGGTGCGGCGGTTTCCCGCGCACACGGTGCGTTTTGAAGGTTTAAAAAATGTGGGCGCACCGCGCCCTGTCCTCGCCCGACGGAAGGTCGGTCGGGCGGCATCCGGCGGATGGTAGCCGGGGACGATGCCTTGGTGTGAGTGGCGCATCGTTACACAGTAAATAAACGTCTCAGAAGAATAACATGGGATCGTAGTCTCTTTAAATTAAAATGTTTAAATTTATGTAATATACAATGTAAAAATTCTACTCACATCCATAATATATCTTTTTTTGCACCCACAAGTAAATATTTAAAACAGTTGGATTTAACATCAAGTGGATTTTCTGCTACACATTTGTTAAGATTGATAAAAAAATTTTGCAGGTTTTTAACTCACTTGCGATTAAGAGACTGCGACTCTGTCAATGACTACACTGATAAAAAAATTTTTTTCGATGAAATAAATACATTTCATTGAAATTAAATATTTTGATTTAAATAAATATTTATTTTGTTTAGAAAAACGTTTTATTTTATTAAATAAATTATTATTTGAACGGAAAAAAATATCATAATTTTTAAGATCAAATATGAAAAAGTTTAAAATAAGAATGTATTTATTTAAAAATAAAAAAATTATTTATTATAATGAAAAAAATCTGTTTTTTTAAAACAAGCAGTCGAAAACAAAGAACATATTTATTACTTTAAATAATTCGATATATTTAAAATAAAGAAAACAAATGTAGTTGATATCTTTAATTTAAAACCAATAAATGTTTTTTTAATTTATGTGTCTACATTTAATTGGCCGTAAAAAATACATATTTTTGGCTTTGGTACACCGCGCCGCTCAATGGCAATAGGAATGTAGACACATAATTCAAAAAAATATTTTTTTATTTCAAGTAAAAGATATCAACTACATTCGTTTTCTTATTTATAAATATATGAAATTATTTAAAACAATAAATTATTTCTTTGTCTTCGACTGCTTGTTTTAAAAAATAGATCCTTATTATTAGAATAAATAACGTTTTATTCTGAAATAAATATTTTTTTATTTTAAAATGTTTTATATTTGATCTTAAAAACGAAAAGAATCTGTTTTTTTAAAACAAGCAGTAGAAAACGAAGAAATTATTTATTACTTTAAATAATTCGATATATTTAAAATTAAGAAAACAGATATAGTTGATGGCTTGCGCGGCGAAAGAGTTTGGCTCGCGTCCGCTACGCGGCGCATCGCTAGTATCCTTTTCTCGTAATTAAAGTTCAACATCGATTCCTATAACTAGGGCCGCTCAGCAAGGTTTCTCCAGCGTTCTCAGGATCGCCAGTCAGGGCGTGCTCACCCACATATGTTATGCAATTTTCAATTATAAATCTGTATAATTCTTTTTTAGGTTAAAATTCTTATTTTTCATGTAGTGCTTTTAAAAATTATTTGTTCAAATTGGACAAATAGTTTTTAAAATTAATAATGTATTTATTTAAAGTAAACAAAGAAATTCATTAAAGTAAAAAAATTCTTTTTATTTAAGAAAAAGCATTTTCTTATAAGACCAAATATTTATTATACAATTATTGAAATAAATATCAATATTTCTTGAAATAATTATATATTTTTTTAAATAAAAACAGTTCTTTTTCATCTTAAAGAAATTATTTCTTTTATTATAGACAATATTGTTTTATATTAACATTTACAATTCTAAAAATATATATCAGTATTTCTTAAAATAAATATATATTTCTTTAAAAAAAAAAAGTTCTTTTTACTTTTAAGTAACTATTTCTTTCATTATAACAATCATTTTCTTTATACAAAAAAAAATATTTTTTATTAAAAATTTACAACTTTTAAAATAAATACCGGCAATTTTTATTTAAATAAATATTTTTTTATTTTAATTTGAAATTTTCTACTATACAAAAAAAATTATGCTTTGTTTTTACATTATCTTCTTTTAATTTAAATAATATTTACTGCATAATTTAAATATATAATCTCTTGCACACCAGACAAAAAAATTATTTCTTTATATCAAATCAAATTTTTTTGATTTTAAGATATTTTTTTCTCAGTGTATGTTTTATTCAAAATTTCGAGGATATGTAAAAATTTGGAAGGTAATTAAATTAATTTAATATTATAAATATGAATTGTTAAGATTACGGGTAAATAGGATATGATACCAATATATTTTATTTTTAAGTATTGGATCTCGCTACATATCGATACAACGCATTAAAAGGTACGGACAAATGTCTCTCGATCGAATGTATTCCGTTGAAGGAAGCAACGGCGGGGTAACAGTGGCAGTAGACGTATGAATTATTACGTACCGATTCACGATGGTGATGATAATGAAACTCCATCGTACGAGAACAAGTCTAACAAGTAAGTTTTCGTTTTTTTCTTCTTAAATTATAAAGTTTTATTTTTTTTTAAATTGCAAATTATAAATTGTATTATTTTGAAAGTAATCATTATTTTTTCTACAGCATTTTATTGGAGCGTCGCGCGGTTCATACACTAGGCAGACGATACGCCTTGACACCAGCAGCTTATAAATATTTGGATATTGGAATCAGCGTGGGACCTGTGTCCTTTGTGGACCTACTTCTCGGTGATAACCGAGGAAATCAGATGGTGTTGGCTCATACGACGTGGACAGCGCTAATTGAAAGACGTGCTGATATTGAACGACTCCTGCAGTCAACCGCACCTTCATCGATGTCGATTCAAGATCTGATTATAGAACTCGTAAAAATACGTGACGCAGATATTGTAAAATTAACATCGTGCGACACCAGCGTTTACATGAAACCGTCAACCGTACTCTTCTTGTTCGAACTAGATCATTGCGTCGAGAATGTGTATTTTCAACTATGCCAAAATGTTCATGGCGTAAGTGAAAAATTTAAACAATTTGTAACCATTTTTGGAAGAAATTGTACAACCGATAAACGCGATGCAGCTGAAATCTTGCGCAGCAAGATTTTTTGATAAAAAATTCGACTATTGATTGCGAATTATTAGCTTATGCTTTAGACAATATTGTATACGATGCGAGATATAATAAATAAATTAATGCTTATATGATAAAAAGTTTATTATCTTTCAATTCTCCCAATTATATATTATAAAGGAAAGAAGCGCGAAGTGGAATCAGAACCATATATGCGACGTTCTATAGAACTCAGGCCGCTTGAAATTTAAAGTATCGTATATCATAAACTGAATGAAGCGATGCTCCGGTGTCGCTCGCCTATGTGGTGTCAATGCTCCAACGAATCCTTGCTCGCTATTATTGTAATGCTAGACATATTTTATCTTAATTACTTTTCTGAGCTCTGGTTCGGTCTTCTGCAGTCAGTCAGTCAGTCAGTACTGTCAGTAGTGAACGTTCGCGAGTGGAGCAAAAAATATAAGAAGAGGAAGAAATGGAAAGATTTCATAGAATCGAAAATTTTATAGAAATTGTTCACCCCACTGTAGGAGTATGTATACTTAATACCGTTGCGTGCGTGCGTGCGTGTCGTATGCTTTTCGAACTCCAAGCTGAAGCGTGCAGCGAGCGGCTTTTTAATAAACGAATCGTTATTTTCGTGAGTGCGCGAGTGTGAATAAGTGTGAGAGAGAAATCCGAAGAGTCACGGACTCAACGTCGACCTGGGCATAACATTTTTTGAAAAGCATACCGGGCGGCACGCAAGCAACAATCTACATAACTGTATAAAAATAAAATAGAATTAACTATTTTTTTATCTTGTAGTGGATATGGGTCGATAACGTGCCGGTGCACGAGATCCAACTTTTCAATATGGTGAGGATTCGGATCCCTCACGTTCAGGTGTGCATAAATATTTTTTTCATAGATTTTTAAATTTTTTTGAATTTTTTTTAAATTAAAAAAAATTTTTTCAGCCCAATTTTATACATATGGATGAGATCCAGATACGTGGCTTTATAAATATACAGAACATGCGTTGGGTGGCAGTGGTTTAGACGAATCGATTATGAATATAATGAGGAGATATGGAACGTTTTGGGATCCGAGGACATCGTCGGATTGCGAAGACTGTTTGGAATCGAAGACGAATTTGACGTTGAACAAGAAGAAGTGTGGTAAATTTACAAATTTTACAAGTTTATGAATAAATATTTTATGCTTAATTCCATATATATCATTTATTATTCATTTTTTCCGCTTCCTTCACTATTATTAAGTATATTTCGTAATAATAATATTTTAAATAATAATTATTAAGTTATTATATTATAATAATTTAAATAATAATTATTAAGTTAAATCCGCGCGAGGGAGAGAAAACGCGAACGAGAAGCGCGACATGAGCGAGTGAGACCGCGCGAGGAAAAGAGAACGCGAACGAGAAGCACGCGAGGAAGAAATAACGCGAACGGGGGACGGGAGCGAGCGCGCCGTGTGACGTGACGCGGACCGACGTAATCGTTGGACCCCCATCCCCGCGGCGCGCCGAAAACGTGAACGCGTCGTAACCGAATGGCGGCTAGTTCTAGAAGCGTGGGATCATTGCAGATATGAGTGTCTCGCAATCTGACTCCTTATTTTGTTTATATTCATCAATAAAATTCCAGCAGACGAACGGCGCCCGCGTTAGCCTTTGTAATACCCCGCGCCGAAAACGCGAATGTCCCCCTCCCCCCTGGGTCGAACGGTGGCGGTACCCCTTGTCAATGATATGTTTATAAATATTTAATAAACAACATGTCTCGACGCGCTCGCCGACACCCCCCCCCCCCTCCGCGGACCCCCTCGCCCTAGAACGCTGACACCTGCCCCCTCCTCCGCGGACCCCCTCGCCCTCGAGTCTCCCTCTCCGCCCCGCTCCCCCCTCGGAGCACCCGAGTTAGGTAGCACATATTATCCCTACTTGCGGGTACTCCACGTGGGATGTGAATCGCCCCAAATTTTCTTGTACGTTGACTCGTTAATTAAAAACTCATCTGCCCCGTTATTTACCTCCATATCTATTTCAATGTTGTTTAGTTTTACCTTGGTACTGCACAGTGGGCCGAGAAACTAGAAAAAGTGGCCAAAATTTGGTTGCAAAATTTCGACTAAGGAAGCATACTAACTTTATCTGCATAAGTCAAAGTACTGTTGATAAAAATTTTATATTAATTTGTTAATTATTTTTTCATTAACAAATGGTTTGAACTTAAAAATTTTCCTATAAGGACAATTATTTTTTCTTGAAGATTTTCATAATTTTGACCATATTACACAAATTTCAATATTTTCCTCTAATTTTTAAAAATGTTGTGTATGCATTTATTATATAAATATTCCTATAAACACGAGAATTAAAAAGTGTTATTGTTTTGGTCCATTGTATGTCTGCTTTATTGGATTTTATAGTATCATGTCCGGATCAGCATAACACACCATAACACGCTCGATCAAGCCAAAAACGATTTCATAGCATTCCTTCCAATGTATACTTGAAGTTCAGTCGGCGACTTTTTTGCGCTTTCACGTATATCTTATAGGAATTCGTAAAATACATCGTAAAGCATGCGGTTTGTTTTCAAAATAAATATGTCGAAACTAACAAAAAGGGAAGTTTCTTGACCAAATTCCCAGTGATTCTGAAAGACATTTGGGCGTTGATTACATTTTGACAAAGCTAAAAATTGATTCAAAAAATTTGAGAAAAGATGATTTAGATCGGTTAAAGGCCTGTGTGTCATCTTTGAGAACCAGATGCAATGAAAAATTCAACGCGGCTAGCAGAAAAGCGATTGAAAAACTCAGCCTGGCTAAATTCTGAGTTTTATCTTCCAGAATTACGCATTGAAAACAATTTTGAAAACCTCGTTTGTAAATCGAGTGCTGGTCGACGACCTCTCGAATTTCAGAAAAAATCTGAACGATCTCAGCGGCGAGAGATTGCGAAGATAAGTACACAGAACGAACACGATCCGAACAAAATTATATTGGCTTGTAAACATGCAGCACGAAAATCTGGAGAAAAAGATTTGCATGCAGTTTTGAAAGAATTATCCAAAAATCCACATCGTCCGAGCAAAGTTAGAAAGTGCTGGACACGTCGACGTCTATAGAGAAGATAACTCCAAACGAAGCTTTATCTTTCTTATTGGACAATTCACTGACAAAAAATGTTTACATAAATATGCGTTTAGAAGCAAGGTTATGTATGCGGAACAGACATTTGGCCACCGTATAATAACGTTCGAGGAGCTAAAGCACAGTGCAGACCACCGAAAGAAGTAGTTATGATCAGCGAAACTATAGCTGAAGTTCCTCTTCAATCACTACTTAATCATACTGTACAGCGAATCGTGAACTTGCAAGAAGAAGTTATACATCAAAGTGTATGAACAACACTGATCTTGATGTCGTCTTTATTTGTTCCTGGGGATTCGACGGAAGTTCTGGTCATTTCAGCTTATAAACAGCGATATCAAAACGAACAAGCAGAAGCTGTTAATGATGAGAATTCGTTCGTTACTACTCTCATTCCTCTGCGATTATCATCTTCTACTGGCATGATATTCTGGAATAATCGATCGACACAGTCTGCCAGGTTTTGTCGTCCACTGAAGTTAGAATATGTCAAAGAATCCAGCGATGTGATCATGAGACAAAAGCAACTGATAGAAGATTAGATAAATCAACTAAGGATTTTTGAAATTAGCTTGAATGATTATCGTATACAGGTACATTTTTCGTTGCATTTAATTCTAATAGACGGAAAAGTTCTCAATATCATTACGGGAACCAAATTGATGCAGACTTGCAATATGTCACGCAACGCCGAACAAATTCAACGACCTTTCCAATCGGTTAAAAGGCTTATTTTTATCTGATCCAAAATCACTCCAATATGGAATTAGTCCTCTGCATGCTTGGATACGACTTTTCGAGTGTTGTCTGCATATAGCATACCAAATCAACATAAAAAAGTGACAGATGAGAAGTAAAAGTGACAAAGCTGAGTTTGCAAGAACGAAAACAAGAAATTCAGACGATTCTTTGGGAAAAGTTAGGATTAAGAGTAGACAAACCAAAAGCAGGAGGCAGGAGCAGTGGCACTACCAATGACGGAAACACGGCACGTCGAGCTTTTGAATATCCCGATTCTTTTGCCAAATTATCTTGGGTTGGGCCGTCAGTTAGTGCGTAACTTCAAGATAATTTTAATTGCCTTTTCCTGCGAATTCCCAATTAATTCTATTCGTTTTGACACACTGTGCACATCTACAGCTCAGATTTATGTCGCTCACTACTCTTGGTATCCTATGCCTTCGACACTGCATAAAATCCTAATCCATGCTCCTGAAATCATAAACTTTTGTATGCTTCCTGTGGGAATGCTTTGTGAGGAGGCCAGAAATAAAGATTATAAAAAGTACAGGGACCATTATAGCAGAAAGCACAGTCGTAAATCAAACTTAGAAGACATTTTCTATAGAGCGATGGACACCTCGGATCCAATTATATCGACAGTGGGTCTTCAGAGAAGAATTCAAAAGAGAACGAGATCAGACGAAACCTCATCGTTGGCCTCGTCCTCAACGTGATAGCTTGAAATTGTATTTGCTTCAGGTATCGCGAATAATTCTGTCTTTTCCTTCTGAAGTGACATAATTATTCGCGATACCTGAAGCAAATACAATTTCAAGCTATCACGTTGAGGACAAGGCCAATGATGAGGTCTCGTCTGATCTTGAAGAAACACTGTTGTTCAACGACGTAGAACTGTCGGACGAAGATTAATTTCAGATCATTGATTTCTGAAGATTTTTTAAAATAACGTGAGAGGCGAGAGGACTCACTCAGAAAGCACCCCGAATACAGTGAGAGGCGAGAGGACTCACTTTAACAAAGCACCTCGAATACAATGAGAGGCGAGGGGACTCATTTTAATAAAGCACCCCGAATTACCGATACGGTAATTAAGGGGTCTGAAATCGCACTGTAACCTCCTCGTGGTAGGCCCCGGAAACTACAGATTTTGTAGGCAAACTGCAGGCGTTTTAATTACATAATTATATCTTTTTATTGTGCAAATATCATATTGGATCCGCCATTTTAAATTTCTAAATTCTGAGTACAGATTTGAATTCAGCAACCTCGAAAACCTTTAGTATCAAATTGCTACACAATCGGAGCATTTTTAGCAATTTCGTCCGCCATATTGGATTCGCGATTTTGAATTTCTGAATTTTGAGTACGGATTCGAATTTAGCAACCCCAAAAACCTTGAACTATCATATTTTATAATAATTGGAACATTTCTAGTATTTTGGCTACTTTTTCTAGTTTCTCGGCCCACTGTGTGCTGTATTGAGTCTTCGCGCTGTGAATTTTTGATCGTTCCGGTGTTACAGAATGAACATATTCTACATCTGATTCGGAATCTAAGTTTGAATGTGTGATTCGAGCATTTTTTGCGTTTTTCTCACTTTTCCGTACTCCTTTTTTCTTTGTTATACACGCCTGTTCAATATGACTTTCTTTGTCACAATATTTGCACACAGCTTTCTTGAAATGGCATTTTTTCCGGGGTATGATTCGGTTTATTACACCGAAAGCATAATTTTTTTTTTTCTTATCAGAACTCTTCTTTGAGCTCTTCTTCCTTGGACGTTGTTTTCTTGACTCCATCTGCTTGATGATCTGTAGCTCATGACCTTTCAACTGCTTTTGCAGTCGTTCGGTACCCTCGATGCTGCTTCCTATTTCGAGCGCTTTTTCCAAAGTAAGTCCATCCTTGTTCGCCGGAGTGATAGATTCTTTATGACGGCGGCATAGGTATTGTTGGAGTTCACCGTCGATGAGTCCGGCCACGAGTCTGTCTCGCAGCATAATCTTCATCGGCAGCGATTCCCCCGTGCCTCCGAATTTGCAGTCCTGTGCTAGCTTTCGGAGTCCTCTTTCGAAATCCTTGAGACTTTCGTCTTGCTTTTGATCCCTTTTCTGGAAACGGACTCGTGCTAATAATTCGTTCGGAGATTTACAGAAATGAGCATTACATTTCGTTACTATTTCATCATACGACATCGATCCAGGCGTTTCCGGCGCAATGAGGTTTTTTATAATAAGTTTTTGCACCTACCGCAATAAAAAGTGTGCATCACTTGGCGCTCTTCGAGGTAATTTTATTAGCTTCGAGAAAGAATCCAAACCTTTCGATGTATCCACTCCATTTTTCCTTCGCAGCGTCGAATTCTGATAGCGTGCCTATAATGGCTGCCATATTTCCAGTCACTGGTGGATCCGCCTTGTCAGAGTTCTCTTTATCCTCGCTGTCGGACGTCGTTGGAAGTAAGGCTTCTTTCAAGTCTTCTTCTTTCCGTGTGGTTATCTTCGATCTAGCTCCCTTGGAGCCGGACATGTATGTGGGTATACGCGGCAATATCGACCACGTGGCTCATAATACATTCGCCGGATTTTATCCACTTCACGTTTACCTCTGAGCCACTTTCGACTCGCTCGTACTTTCCCCGTCGCCAAATGTTGGATCCTTAAATAACTAAGACCTAGTAAGCAACAATGTGTATATTTCTGTGCGGAGTACAATCGGATGCGCGTGCACGTAACAAGCAGAGAGCCATGTCTCCCGGGAAAACAAGATGTCGGCGCCGTGTCGATGCGCGAAGTCCTGCGCCGGGCGCGCTCTTTCGGCTCGACCGGAGCGTGCTGCCTTATGTGGCTGCGGGCCGTACTTGGATATGTATCAGTATGGCTACTGATGGTATTAGGCGGGTTCTGAAGATTCCGTGATACCTTTCCGGCAACCAGGGAAAGAGTTTTGCACGCTGGATGATGGTTCCTGAAAGGTGAAGAAAGCAGAGAATAACTGTGAGGAAGAATTAAGAATTATTTTAATACTTATAATAATAGAATTTAGATATCAAGAGGCGTTGAAACAACGGAAACCATGCTTGAGAGGACTACCAGGGCACTACCAAAGTTCCCGTTGCGCCCTCGTCCGCTATCTTTTTCAATACGCGTGGTAACAAAATAAAGGGTGGAAAAGCGTATAAATTCAGTCCCTCCCATAAGAGAGTAAACGCATCTATTGCTACAGATCCTGGATGTGGGAATCATGAAACGTAGAAATCGCACTTGATACCAAGTGTAGTAGTATCAAGTGTACATGATACCAAGTCTTTAAGTAGAGACGCAAAATGGTCTACATCGAATGGACCAAAAGTCCTGGCCATTCGCTGAAAAATGTCATTGGATAGGGACCACTCGGTATCGGGATCTGCGATTCGAGATTTAGCGTCGGCGATGGGGTTCTTAATAGAGAAAATATATGAAGCAAAATGAAGAGATTTCGATTCTCGCACTAACGCCAAATTTGTCTAGAAATTTCAGAAAGATGTTAAAACTGGATAAAACCAAACTTATTGATGTAGGCTAAAGCGATTGTATTGTCAATACAAAGCAAGATGTCACAATCGCAGAGGTCTGCTGCAAAGCCGCACAGGGCGTAAAAAGCTGCTTTAAGTTCGAGTATGTTAATTTGAAGATCTCTATTCCCTACCGACCACCAGCTGTGTGTACGCAGCCGCACGAATCTCCCCAACCGTTCAAAGAAGCATCTGAAAACATTTCTCGGATGAATCTGCCCGAACGAATCTAAATAGATTGATTAGGGTTTGAAAAGACATTGATCCACCATGCAAAGTCTGATTGGAGATATGATGGAATCTCCAGAGTTACCGAATAATTATCGTTGCTCTTATTGAGAGCCGAGAAATTTTTCTCGTTCTAAATTTTTTATATATAAGAGTCTATATTGAACAGCTGAGTACACCAAAATGAGCGATCCAATCAGGCTAGCAAATTCTCTTATGGAACATCTCGATTTCTGAGCCATATTTGTTGTTAGTTGTAATAATTTCTCCCGACGGCGAGGAGGGATCGAAATAGATTGGTCGGTGGAATTAAAAACAAATCCTAAAAATTTACGGTTATTCGATGGTTTCTAAATAAGACTTAGACTAGTTTATCTTGAAGTCTAATGACAGCAGGAGGTTAATAGACGCAGTAACGTTAGCTCGGCATTTCTCTGTGGATAAGCCGAGAAAAAGAAAATCATCCAGATAGATAATAGATAGGAAACCTCTCTCGCGAAGGTAAGATACGATTGGTCGAAGGATTTTGGTAAATATGTATGGGACTGTCGAAAAGCCGAATGGTAATGCGGTAAATTCATAAGTTACTTCGCGCCACTGGAAACGCAAGTATTTTCTATGTTCCTTGTCTATTGGAACCAGCAAGTAAGCGTCCTCTAGATCTGAAGTGGCCATTAGCGATCCCGGTAACATGAGGCAAATTACTGTCTGCCAATCCTCCAACTTAAAATGTGGCGGCTCAATATATGCATTCAATTCACGCAGGTTTAATATAAAGCACTTATCACCTGGTGGTTAAAAAAAAACACATATTAAGCCATGTGCGTATAGCCGCTGCGTGTTTGTTCGAAGAAATCCGCTTTCTCAGTTGGTCACCCATCCAAGTAGTATATCGGCGCCTTGTTGCTTGACATCGTTGCTCGAACAGGGTAGTGGTGATCCCTGACTCTGACGCTACTTTTTCTACAAGAAAGAACGGGGATAAAAATTGTTCTGCACAGGATTTGACCGTTTCATTGGCTCCTTTACGCAAGAGGCGTTTAACCTCTAAATCAAAAAATTTTGCGGTGGTCTGCAAAAATTCCATTTCTTTCAAAGCGGCTCTCGGTGGAAGCAAAAATGTAAAAGGGATGTGATAACCCCGTATAGCATCCAATACTGTTTGGTCGGTAGTAATATCTGACCACTGTGACAAACAGTTGTGAAGGCGCCCGGCGGTACTTACGGTGTTTAACGATGATGTCGTGGCCGGGACCGGGAGTGAAAGCTGCGGCGCCTGCTGACGGACAGGCTGCAGAATCTTTTGCCCACCAGGGCTGACAATTTAGAAATCTTGTGCCCTGTCTTTTCACATGCCTGTGCTGCTTTAAGGGTCTCCGTGAAGCTTTGACCAAACAGGAATTCGTCAATAGGTGCTGTCTCCGCGGCATTTTTGCCTATGATGTTAAAGGAAGGCTTGGTGAACGCTCTTCTAGCTAGGGAGAGGCGAAAGTGATGGTCAGACAGTAAGTGTATGCCCTCTGAGAAATATGATAAGGCCGATTGTGCGTCGTCAGGATTTCCAAGCTCGCGCAGGATTTCCAGCTTTAGCAGGATTGACATGCCAGAGCCGAGGGCATTGAGGCAGGCACCCACTTGAGCCTGTGAGAGCGATTGATACTCCTCACACTATCAGCAAAAGATACATACCAAGAGTTGCAGAAAAAACGTCGCCGACGTTAGTAGGCACTAGTGCCAAACAGAGAAAACAAAGCAGAAGGAAACAGTCGGTTATGTCCTCTCTTCGCCACGGAGTATGGGTCAACAAGAGGACATACCTGGTATAACGCCCCGGTCAGCTTGTGCGACCGTCTTTAGTGCTTGTTAATTGCTCTAAGGCAAGAGGTGTGGCCTGAGAGACCGAAGTTAAAACCTCGTTCACGGGCGAGGCGCCCGTTGCAGGCGACCTAACCTCCTGGGCAGGATCTTGGAGGTTATCGGCCCGGTAGGCGATAAGCCTACGAACCTGCTCAAGAATCTGAAAGCAGCTGTCCCTGAAAAGAGAGCCTCGAACGGATGAATCTCTCAATGTCCGCCTGCTGTCCGCAGAATGGCTGCACGATCTTCCTTTACGTCGCAAGAGATCGAGATCGTCTCACGGGAGAATAGGTTCGCAAACGATGCTTACGATGGACTTTGTCTCCTCTCGAGCGTCTCGAGGGAAAGCTATTTTTTCTATCTTTATGTTTCGGCATCCTAAACGACGAAAATCCTGAAGATAGGAAAAGTGTATGTTGTCTAGACTAGCGAACAAAACACAACGAAGAACGAAGGCGTGCGGACCGTGCAAAGGGCGCTGGGGGGCAGGCGTGCTTTTGCTTTTTATTTTGGGCAATTTGAATGCTGTTGTCTGGGAGCATGCAGGAGCACGACTACATAGTTTTCCATCCGGACGAGACAACTGGGCATAATTTATAATTTGTCATGAACGGAGCAAGACTTTCATTCAGACGAAATTATCCAACATATAATTAATAAATAATTTTACACAAATTTACATAGATTATAATAGTAATTTGTCAACGAATGAGAGTAAGATCTTCACTCATTAACAGCAATTTACTTTAACTTAATTTAAGCATCGTCGAATTGGCGGACTCCCCGATTTACAATAACTCAGTACATAAATGATCAGATAATAAATAGATATAAAAGCGCTACAAAGAAAATATTAGAAGTAATAGTGAAGGAAAGTATAAAGTATTTCCTGTTTATTTACATTTGACTTTACGGCCGGCCTTGAGCTCGGAATGCTGATGCTGGCAGGCACGTTCGGACTCAATGCCTTATCGTTCACAATAAAGTTATATAAATTAATTAGATAATTATCAATTTCGCTTCCCAACTACTCCACGTTGGGCGCCAATTAAGACAGGATTATTTTACAACAAGCCTTTTACCCGACGCGACTTGGGTCAAAGCTGTCGGGTCGGGGCTCAAAATATAGCCGAATTAATTTGTTGGGCAGTTAATTTTCCCGAAAATAACAAAATAGATCTAAATTTTATAACAAGATGGTTCGATTGGGTGACCCAGGAAACAGGAGATTCCAAGAAGCAGAAAGTAATTGACGGAACTGCAAATTACTACTTACGTATTGACAGGAATCAGTAACCCTTTATTATTTAATAGACAGTCACAGCTCTCGGAGATCGACTCTACGTGTAATCGCTTCTTGACAAACGTTTCGACGACACCAGTTATACAATACAAGGTTATTACGTTATTCGCACGATGCTCAGACGGAGAGTGATCGGTCCCATTTTCGCCGGCAACCTCCTGTGGTCTGGGAGAGCAGGGGGAAGTCGCCACAGGCAAGGACGATATATTGTTACCGGCCCAGCCGTCGAGGTTTGTTCGGTAATTTGGCTGTATAGAGTAATCCTATTAGACCTAGCGCAAAGTTTTAATTTTAATGTTAATCGAATATTGCTTTATTCTACCGCGCATCTCGAGAGTTTAAACTGCGAGACATTGAGCTCAGAATCTCCTGTCACGTCACAAAGAATTTAAGAGGTAACAGTAAAATAAAAATATTTAATGAAAATAAAATAAATAAATATTCTTGTAAAAAAACTTGGCGCTGCTTTTTTACTCCCGTCATATTCTTCCCTAAATTATTTTTATTCAAACGGCCAATTTCGAGCAATTATCAGGTGTTAAAGAAAAAAATATATTTAATACATTCAATATCGTATAAATTCGTTAACGTTTCGCGCCTTACTTGGCCTTCCTCAGAACAATAAAAATTACACAGAAAAACCGCGCATATATATCGCATTATTCTAAGAATACAAAGAATCAACTCAATACAATTTGCATTAAACCGGTCTCACCAAAGCAATCGGATTAGTCATATTGAAGTCAAAAGTGTCAAATTATTCGTCAATCCACTGAGTCGGTCGCTTCCCCCGCTGCATGACACTTATGCGTCCATGAAACTCGTATGGATGTAAAATTCCTTGTCTCACAACCATCTTAGTGACAACTATATTAAAGTTAGAATTACATAAGACCAAAAGAATTTTTGATTAAAAATGAGCTTAGCCACAACAGACTCACATAAGAAGTCGATGAAACAAAGAACCGGGGTGAATTCATTACATCGTCTCGCAAAACGTGTGCTCATCGTGAGAGATAACGAACGACTGAGACGATACTCGCATTACAAGGACACAGAAACATAAATCTTTGTTATTAACCCAACGTTTAAGATAACCGATTCAAGATGTCAAAATAAGCATCGTTTAAAAATTGTGGTGTCTCTTATGTCGGTCAAACAAAAAGACAATTACAAACTAGATTAAAGGAACATAAAAACAATATAAGATTAGATGAGTCAAAGCATTCGGTTGTTTCGGAACATGTGACTAAATTTAATCATTCATTTGACTGGGATAATGCACGCATCTTGGAAGTGGAGCATAACTACAAAAAGAGATTAACCGCAGAAATGATCCATATTAAAGAGCAAATTAATGGTATAAATTTAAATAAAGACACGGAACTATTAAACGATGCTTATTTTGACATCTTGAATCGGTTATCTTAAACGTTGGGTTAATAACAAAGATTTATGTTTCTGTGTCCTTGTAATGCGAGTATCGTCTCAGTCGTTCGTTATCTCTCACGATGAGCACACGTTTTGCGAGACGATGTAATGAATTCACCCCGGTTCTTTGTTTCATCGACTTCTTATGTGAGTCTGTTGTGGCTAAGCTCATTTTTAATCAAAAATTCTTTTGGTCTTATGTAATTCTAACTTTAATATAGTTGTCACTAAGATGGTTGTGAGACAAGGAATTTTACATCCATACGAGTTTCATGGACGCATAAGTGTCATGCAGCGGGGGAAGCGACCGACTCAGTGGATTGACGAATAATTTGACACTTTTGACTTCAATATGACTAATCCGATTGCTTTGGTGAGACCGGTTTAATGCAAATTGTATTGAGTTGATTCTTTGTATTCTTAGAATAATGCGATATATATGCGCGGTTTTTCTGTGTAATTTTTATTGTTCTGAGGAAGGCCAAGTAAGGCGCGAAACGTTAACGAATTTATACGAATGTATTAAATATATTTTTTTCTTTAACACCTGATAATTGCTCGAAATTGGCCGTTTGAATTTATTTGCTGTTGCTTTGTCGAGCGAAACATTTGTTTATTATTTTTATTGTTTCTTTATTCAATCAAAAATTTTAGTACTAATGTTTAAATTTTAATGTTTAAATTTTGAAGTCCAGCAGCGCCAAGTTTTTTTTACAAGAAATATTTATTTATTTTATTTTAATTAAATATTTTTATTTTGTACTGTTACCTCTTAAATTTTTTGTGATTAAAATGATTCTTTGCAATATTATAATTTTGTTAAGAAGAATTAAGAAAGAGAATATTACCACTTGAGTTGGAATAGGAAGATCCTTTAATGGGAACACAAAGATATGTACCAGTTGGATTTTATTTTTTAAAAGTAGTTGCACAACAATTATTTTTTAAAGCAATGTATACATTTTCTTTGCAATTGGCGCAATTTAAAGATTTCACCCCTCTTTTAAACTAGCAGGATCAAATGGGCAGAATCAAACCGGACCTATCAGAATATTTAGTACCTATTTTGTACTAATTTATACCACTAATAATAATTTTGTGCCGTTTCGGAGAAAATCGTGGCGCTGCTACCTTAGCATTAAGCTAAAAAAACCACAAAAAAAAAATTAAATACAGAAATTTGAAGGGACTGAATGTGTACTAATTTGTACCATACAAATAAACTTAATATATTCATCTCTTCTGCTTCAAACAGCCCCTAATAGAATTTAGTCCTATTAGTCTCAAGAGTAAAGTACTCTTTCTCATCAGCAGAATCAATCGCTACTTGTAGATTCGATTCAGGATAATTTGTACCGCGAAAATATGAAGTTTCAGATATTGTACCCCAGCCGTTTGATAAAAAACTACCCCCGATCCCTAACAGTCTCAAGAGTAAAGTACTTTTTCTTTTCAGCAGAATCAAACACTACTGGTAGAATTGATTCAGGATAATTCGTACCGCGAAAATATGAAGTTTCAGATTTTGTGCCCCAGCCGTTTGATAAAAAACTACCTCTGATCCCTAACAATCTCAAGAGTAAAGTACTTTTTTTTCCAGCAGAATTAATCACTACTCGTAGAATCGATTCAGGATAATTTGTACCGCGAAAATATAAAATTTCAGATTTTGTACCCCAGCCGTTTGATAAAAAACTACCCCTGATCCCTAACAGTCTCAAAGGTATAGTACCTTTGGATACGACATAATTTATACCATTGAAATATAGCATATATAGTTATTTTGTACTGGTGCCGTTTTTTTTTTAATTATTTATAGGAATAAATTAAAATCTGATTTTTGCTATGATTCAACGTATAAGAAGATATCGAAGTAAACTGTACGTATTTGCATGTATACGGGTATGTGCGCGTATATGTGCTGTCACGGCTTTTCCACTCCCGGAGCGGTCCGGGACGTGTGCCGGATCAAAAGGAGAAGGAGAGGAGGGTGTCGGGCCTCTCCGACGATTCCCTCGCACATCTGAAGTTCCGCGAATCGAAAAATACCGTTGGGCGCCAGACGCGGCAATGCGCGTCCACGAAAGTACAACGAAACCGCGAAAAATTCCAACGAGACGCCAGACACAAGTACTTCGATGTGCGGGGAGTTGGCCAGCTCGACCTAAAGAGGATGGGCGGAGTGGAGAGGAGGGCGGGCGCGATACTCGGCGGGGTGACGCGAAATCACTAATTCATATCATTTGAAAATAAAGTAACAAGGTTTATTCTGCTTACGGTCTTCATTAAGCCGCAATCAAGTGACTGGGTAACAATACGGACGCCAGAAAAGAAATTAAACGACGCTAGGAGCGCGGGCGTCAAGATCGACAGAAAGTCTCGAAATTTTTACAAGGAGAGCGCCGAGTGCGCGGTTAATGAATCGGAGAACAGTACTGTTGTGACGCGTAAGCCGAGTCAACCTTATTACGACACGATGCTGTCAGTGCACGTAATCAGGCTATTGCCTAAGACACCTGCGGTGGCATTCCGGGAATCACCTGATTGCCAGCGCAGGACAGTATTGCTAAATTCATCTGAGGTGGCATTCCGGGCTTCACCCGATTGGCACACTGACCTAATCCAGATGCAAAAGCGCTGACAGCCGAGTCAGCAACGCGGCACGATAAAAAGCCCGCCCTTCGGAGAAGCGGCGGGCAGTCTGATAACCGAGCGCGTACCGCGAGAACACCGTGCCGATAATTGTAACCAAGTGTAATAACGAACGCCCGCAAGTCAGGGCAGTGAAATAACTAAGATATTGTGAATAAAGAATAAACGTTTTATTTAATCAAAGTGGAAACAAGCTGTTGTTCGGTAAATGTCCCTTCCCTCCTGACGGGTCCAAAGAATCCAGTGCCGAATCTCGCTAGTCGAGTTAACGGCACAACAATTGGTGGCAGCGGTGGTCCTGTCAACCGAGCGAAAGGGACATCCTGCAGAATCAGCCTGCAAACGGGAACGGATCGTTAGACGGCGGCAATAACCCGGAGAGGAAAAGCCAGCCAGATCCCGAGTAAGTGAAGCAGCGGTAGCAGCCACCGAGTGTTATCAGTGACACCGGAGACGGCCCCGACCTACCGCACGGACTCGCCAGCCCAAGCAGCAAAGCAGCGTAGCAGCGTGGCACGGAGCAACGAGGCAGCGGAGCGGGTCAACGAAACAGCGGAGCAGCGACGCAGGGACGCCGCGAGCCAGCGAAGCAGCGCCGCAGAGACGCAGCAAGCAGAGACAACGCAGAAACAGCGGAGCGGCCCTGTCAGGCGTCAAGCGACGGAAAGCGGCCACGATGCGTCATACGGCGGTACTGTAAGTCAGCAAAAATTGTAAGCCGACACAGGCACGCGCCGCGACGAACCGATTATACCTAAGCAAGCGTCCCCCGCGACAGCGAGCGCCGAAAGATTTTCGCGATTGCAGGCAACACAACCGCGATAGCGAGCGCCGAAAGATTTTCGCGATTGCAGGCAACACAACCGCGATAGCAAGCGCCGAAAAAACATTTCGCGATTACAGGATATAAAAGGTGTAAGAGCCGATAAATGTCAGACGGCGAAATTACACCATTCCGCCCCGTATTAAACACATCGTTTCTACACAGTGAGCCAGCGCTGCGCGCAATTTCAGAGAGTCCGCGAAGCCCCGTACATGTAACATTAGACCGCGTGCGACGGAATCTAGACGCGCGACTATCAGACGACGACTCGCCGGTGCTCGAGTTACACCCCAACGTCGTCATAGAACGCGAATTCGAATTTTTAGACGCAAGTTTGGCGCACGAAAATAATAACGGTAACGGCAGACTGACCCCGACACAAGCAAACGAAGATTCATACAGTGACTGGGACACCGACACTGACGAGATCAGTAGTCTTGATTCGCAAAACGAAGAGCCCGAAGAGGACACAATGAGCCAACAAAGAGGCAACGCGGCCCTGACGCCACGAGTCGATATAACGCCCGATCAAGTGAGCGAGGAAATAAATCGACTACAATCGGTAGGCCAGCGATCGTCCGAAAGGGACCAAGGCCAAGGAGCGCAAGACGCTTTGATCAACGACGTCCTACGGTTAATGGTAGAAATGCGAGACCGCATGGAACGTGCTGAGGCGGCAGAATTCGATCGCTCCACGGAAATGCTCCGCGCGATTCGCGAACTACAGAATCGTATGAGCCGGATAGAAGCCGGTACTTACGATCGCCCAGCCGAAACAGGGCACCGCATGCGTAGCCAAGGCCCATTAGACGTCACATATGGACGGACGATTAGCGACGTTCGTAACCAGCCAGGGAATAATATCGGATACCTCAGTCTGAAGGAGGCCCGAAATATGATTCCCGAAGTAACCGGAGAATCAAGAGAGCGCGTCCGCGAGTTTATAAACGCAAGCAATTACGCGATGAAAAATATACATCCCGCGGATGAAGTCATGCTCCTAGAAGCGATTTTATGCACAAAATTTAAGGGCAAAGCCATGACAGACTTCGACACGCGCGATATTCGAAATTTCGAACAGCTGAAACAAGAGCTCGAAACAGAATATCTAGGAAAGCGCGGTATGACCCATCTGCAGCTGGAATTCAACTCCCTGAAACAGAAGCCGGGAGAAAAAGCGCAGGAATTCGGGCGTCGAGTCGAAAAGCTCGCGAGGGAACTGTACGAGGCCATGGAAGAAGGCCAAGGGCACTCGCAAGAGCAGCAGAAAGCGATACTGGACAGTGTGAAGATGCAAGCCTTGCATAACTTCCAGATCGGCCTGCACGATGATATCAAGATGCTGGTCAGAGCACAACGATACAAAAGCCTACAAGAGGCAATAACCGGCGCTAGCGCCGAGGAAAAAGTCAGAGGCCCCTCCCCGCGGTATGGAAATAAATTCAATCAAGGAAACGCACGAAATGCGGGAAACGCGAGCGTGCAATGTCACAAATGTGGCAAGACCGGCCACTACGGGCGAGATTGCCGTACGAGCCGGCAAACAAACAAATTCGCGCTGCCGAGAGCGGACAAGCCCGGTGGCATAAACACAATCGAGTGCACATACTGCAAGAAAGCAGGGCACAAGAGAGACGAGTGCTGGTCATTAAACGGGAGACCAAAGCCCGAGCGACCGCGCCGATCAAAGCCGGAAACCGCCAAGAAAGCTCCGGTAAGCACAATAAGGAAGACAAAAGCGAGCGAATCTAGCGAGGATGCAACCTCCGACAGCGGCAGCGAGGAGGAAGAGAAGCCGAGGAAAAGTAAGGCACGCGCCGCGGAGACATATCGCGTGTCTCAGATAACGCAGAAGCATAAGATAGGCCCGCTAGACATGATAACACTGCCCATACAGGAAGCAGAAAGAGGCGAAATGAATCTTTTACTAGATTCCGGAGCAACACTAACATTAATAAAGGTCGGCAACCTGAAGGGAAAAACGATGGTGCGAGAGGAAAAATTAGCACTGATCGGCGTAACGGGACACCAAATACACACGCTAGGAAAAATAAAAGCGACGGTGGATCTCGGTAAAAAGAAAATACGTCACACGATGTATGTAGTAAAGGACGATTTTCCGATCGAATACGAGGGAATATTAGGCAACGATTTCCTGACGAAACATAAAGCCGATATTTCTAACACCTCAAAGCAGCTGAAAATAGGCAAAGCCACCTTCAAACTACGACCGTATCGGAAAGTAACATTACCTCCCTGCAGTGAGACCATCGTACAGGCCGTAACCGATCATAATCGAGTAGGCATAGTAAAAAGTGGTGAACCTGCTCCCGGAGTCTTTATCGGGCATTGCCTCGTAAAGCCAGTCGAATTTACTTGCCCGGTCAGCATATTGAATGTGACGGACAAGCCGGTGGAGATCCTCACTCCACACGTAACACTAGAAGACCTGCCGGCGGACGACGCCGCGAGCGTACTCACGTTACAGGCGAATGATGAACACGAGAATGTGACAGAGCGACAAAAGAAATTGCGCGAACAAATACAGCTCGATCACCTAAACACGGAAGAGCGAGAGGAAATTGAGAAAATCTGTGATGAATTCCACGACGTCTTCCATTTAGACGGAGACAAATTAAGCGCGACCACAGCCATAGAGCACGAGATACATACTCGGCCGGATAGCGCGCCAGTGAACAAGAAACCATATCGGTTGCCCGAGAAGCATAAGGCCGAAGTAAGAAAACAAATACAGAAAATGTTGGACGACGGAATAATTCGCCCGAGCACAAGCGAATGGAATGCGCCGATAATAGTTGTCGCCAAAAAACCTGACGCGTCCGGCAGAATCAAATATCGCGTAGTGATCGACTTTAGAGGAATGAACGACCTCACCATGGGAGAATCGTTCCCCATGCCAAATATCACGGATATCCTCGATCAGCTGGGAAACGCGAAATATTTCACGGTATTAGATCTGGCCTCGGGATATCATCAAATCCCGTTGCATGAAAAGCACAAACAGAAAACGGCATTCTCTACCCCAGACGGACATTTCGAGCACAACCGAATGCCCTTCGGCTTAAAAAATGCACCAGCTGCATTTCAACGCCTAATGTATGCGGTATTAGCCGGAATACTAGGAATAAAGTGTTTCGTATATATCGACGATATCGTTATATACGGAGCATCGCTGACAGAGCACCTCAAGCGATTAATCGCAGTATTGCTCAGACTCCGAAAACATAATCTAAAGTTGCAACCGAGCAAGTGTGCATTCCTCCGAAAAGAGGTAATATATCTCGGGCATGTGATTTCCGAGGGAGGAATATCCCCGGACCCGTCGAAATTGCAAGCGGTAAAAGAATTTCCGACCCCGAAAAAAGTAAAGGACATACAATCTTTCATCGGTCTAGCCGGATATTACCGAAAATTTATAGAAAATTTCTCAAAAATAGCTAAACCTCTAACCAAGCTCACGAAAAAAGGAGAAAAGTTTAACTGGTCAATCGAACAGCAGAACGCGTTCGACATATTAAAAGAGAAATTAACGACAGCACCGGTGTTAAATTACCCGGACTTCAGCAAAGAGTTCGTGGTAACTACCGACGCGTCGGATTACGCCATCGGAGCCGTGCTCTCACAAGGGACAGTAGGCCAAGACCGACCGATAGCGTACGCCAGCCGAGTATTATGCAAGGCTGAGCAAAATTATAATACCACAGAAAAAGAATTATTAGCCATCGTATGGGCGGTAAAACACTTTCGCCCCTACTTATACGGCGTTAAATTCAAAATAATAACCGATCACAAGCCATTGATCTGGTTATTTAATGTAAACGATCCCGGCTCCAGACTTATAAGATGGAGACTCAAGCTAGAAGAATACGATTACGAGATCGTACATAAAGCGGGAAAGAGCAATGTGAATGCCGACGCATTGAGTCGAAACCCGATAGCCGAAACATCAGAAATAAACGTAGCACAGCCAGGTGAAACACATGAGGACAATGACTCTCCGAGAGAGTACTCGGAGGAGGAAAAGCGGCAAATACTCTACGAGTATCATGA
Organism: Temnothorax unifasciatus; assembly: GCA_030770225.1. Classification (NCBI taxonomy): domain Eukaryota; kingdom Metazoa; phylum Arthropoda; class Insecta; order Hymenoptera; family Formicidae; genus Temnothorax; species Temnothorax unifasciatus. The sequence continues at coordinate 72,868 of JASTWK010000255.1, read as the reverse complement.
CTCGCCTACGGGAGGGCACCAAGGAGTCACACGAACATTAAACCGTATCAGATTGCAGCACAACTGGCGTGGAATCACGGTGGATGTAGAAGATTATATAAGTAAATGCGAATATTGTCAAAAGAACAAATTAAGTAGAAAAACGAAGATGCCAATGGTCATCACAGATACGCCCGAGCGACCATTCGAAAAATGCGCGCTCGATATAGTAGGACCGCTAACAGTCACGAATAGAGGAAATAAATACCTTCTCACGTTTCAAGATAATCTCACAAAATTTAGTAAGGCAGTACCGATAGAAAACCAGGAGGCAAACACAGTGGCAAAAGCCTTTGTGACAAAAATAGTATTAGAACATGGAATTCCGGAGAAAATCCTCACGGACCAAGGAACAAATTTCACTAGTGAGATATTCAAGAATATGTGCAAGTTGCTGAAAATCGAGAAGATACAGACAACTGCATATCACCCCGAGAGTAACGGAGCGCTAGAGAGATCGCATCGTACTCTAGCTGAATATCTCAGACATTACATAAACGAGGATCAAACGAACTGGGATGAGTGGATTCCCTATGCAATGTTCACGTACAATACGACGCCTCATACGACGACCGGTCTGACACCGTTTGAACTTGTCTACGGGCACCGAGCGAACCTACCGACAGCCCTAGCAAGACCCCCGAAACTAACGTATTCATACGAAGATTACGCGAAAGAATTGCGAGAACGAATACGCGCCACGAATCAAGTCGCGAGAGAGCATACAAAAGAAGAAAAAGAAAAAGCAAAGCAACAATTCGACAGAAAAAGCAAGAAAGAAACATTTAAAGTAGGAGACAAGGTACTGCTCTACGACGAAACTGTACGAAGAGGAAGATCAAAAAAATTGGAATCACAATGGATAGGGCCATATGTGATCATAGAAAAGCACAGCGAGGTAAATTACACAATCAAGATAAAGCGCAAAACAATACGCGTGCATGCGAACCGTCTAAAAGCGTTTATCGAAGAATAAAAAGCCACGCGAAACAGAACATTAATAGTAGTAGTAGGCGTTAGTAATAAGCAAGACATAATAAAAATAGTGGCGACTTACGGAGTTGCTACGCCCGGCGAGGACGAACGAGGACCACATCCCTTTGTCCTGTTGCGGTGTGCAAGGTCACCCGCAACGGAAGGATAATCACGGTACCCCTAGCACGTGCCACTTCCTCGTAGGAGGGAGGAGGCAACTCACGCACATCGCGTTCGGCAGCAACCGCTGCCTGCCCAGCTCCCAACCAATACACGCGTTGGCACGCGTCACAAGTAGAAGGCGCGAAATGTTGCGAACAACGGAAACAACGCATAGTGATAATAAGAACTTGGCAACAAGGTAACGAAAATTACTTGCCCAACGGTAGCAAGCAACTGACGTGAGATCACGCAGGGAAAAGCAGAAGAGCAACCCGAAGCGGACAAACGTCAGCAAAAAAAAAAAAAAAAAAAAAAAGAGAGAGAGAAACCTATACCAACTCCAACAGGGAGCATTGGCCTCTGGCCGAGAAAAGAATAGGCAGATCAGCGAATAGAAAAACAAAACTCACCAATTAGGGTAAAGTATAACGCCGACCGGTCAACAGCCGAAAACGCAGCTCGGCCAGCAGCAGGAACAGGACCATGTTGTCCGGCAACCGATCCTGATCAGGCGCTGGCAAAAAGTCGCGCCCACCGGCACGAAAACGCAGGAAGGGGCTAGTGGCGTCCCAAACGTCAGACAAATCGGGCACCACTAACACAGGAGGGGTAACTTCCTCCCCCTCATCGACACCGCGAAGCTCCTCCGGGGTCACAACACCCCTAGCAGGTATAAAATGGTCAAGAGGAGTCATAATCAGCACACGTAACTGTCAGAGAAGCAGACTCGGACTAAAGCAACTCGTTAAATTATTAAAACCAACAGCCATAATCAGCAAAAAAGTACGATAAAAATAACACCAAGATTAAGAGAGTATCCCTGTTACAGGATACCACTCATCATATTTCACCAAATGGGAGAAATGTCACCCGAACCGATGCCGCCGTACGAGGTGACATCATTTAGCAACGAACCAGGACTCTATTTCGAAAGAATAGGACACCTGCAGCAGACTAAGGCAACGTGGAAATTAGCGATACGCATAGACGTAACCGCATTGAACGTCAGACTACAACAGCTCCAAAGATACCTAGGGCACACCGAAGAACTGTGCAATTACGCCACGGGAGACATCAAAAATACATGTCAGATCGCTCTCAGTACCATCAAAAGAGAAAACGATAGAACGAGACGCGCCCTAGATCACTTGCAAACAATTTACAAATCACCCGTAAATAAACGAGGGCTAATCGATGCCATCGGCCAAATAAGTAAAACCTTGTTCGGTACCATGGACGCCGAGGATGCAAAAATAATAAACGAACAGATACAACTACTAAATAATCAACAACAAACGTTAAAACACGCAGCGAAAAACCAGCTGAAAATAATCAACTCTACAATAGGCCACATGGAAAGACTAGAACAAACGCTTTCATATAACGAAAATTTACTAGCCAACGTCACAAGGAAACTGCAAGATCAATTCATACACCGAGAGGAGATAGATGAACAACTACTGTTGATAACCGCTATTCAGGCAGACCTCACGACAGACATAGACGACATTACAGACTATTTAACATATACGAAAAATAACATTCTACTTACACGTGTACTTCCGATCGAAAACATAATCCTAGAATTAAAAGAAGCGACCGCGCACCTAACCGGAGGATTAAATTTTCCATTCAAAATACAGACAGAAAACTGGAATACTATCCAAAAGCATGTAAGTGTAAGCGCATATTACGACAATTCGAACGTATACACTATCCTCGCATTTCCAATAATAGCGTATCCGGTATACGAAATAATAAAAATTACACCTGTACCAATACACAACGATCATAATGTATTTACCCTACTAGAACCCTCGCTCACACTGGTAGGAATAAGTCGAGAAAATCACAACTATATAATATTAAAAGAAAGCGAATTAAATAAATGTACGCGAGAAACCACTAAATTTATATGCGATCAAATTTTCCCCGTGTACTTCGTAACTGCGAATGCACCAAGCGAGGTGCAGCTTTATGTAAAGGCGCCGAGATTCACAGAAAACCGTAAACAACGCCACATTATTTCTAACGTAACAGTCTGGATAACATTAACAGAACCGCAAACATGGCTGTACTCCACTCCAAAAGTATCGGAAATTATAATACAATGTAATGAGTTACCGGAAAATAAAATCAAAATCGAAAAAACTGGAAAAATAACATTACGCGACAATTGTAAACTAACTACACCAGACATGATTTTAGAAACAAAAAACCGAATTTATACGAAATATACACAAATGTATGTACCGGAATTCAACATGACCGACACCATGCAGAAAGGTATAACGATAGACAACAAAGTAGATTCCGAAAAAGAAATAAAGCTAGAACCATTGATCAAAGACCCATCGGAACTAATAAAATTAAGTTTAAGTCTAGGTGAAATTAAAAAGGAAATAGAAAATAACCAACCCAGCGTTTTCGCAAATAAGAATATCGTATATCCAGTAAGTTCCGCGACCATAATAGTAATCGTAGTAAGCATCATTGTAATCATTTATGTACTAAGAAAAAAAAGGGAATCATTAAAAATGTAAAGAGGGAAACCATAATATTAGTAAATAAGAAACTCAGGTTGTAACCTCTCACGAAAAAGGAAAACACAAACAAATAACGAAAAACTTCGTGAACCTCAGTTTTTCTTTTTCCACGGGGGGAGGGATGTTGTGACGCGTAAGCCGAGTCAACCTTATTACGACACGATGCTGTCAGTGCACGTAATCAGGCTATTGCCTAAGACACCTGCGGTGGCATTCCGGGAATCACCTGATTGCCAGCGCAGGACAGTATTGCTAAATTCATCTGAGGTGGCATTCCGGGCTTCACCCGATTGGCACACTGACCTAATCCAGATGCAAAAGCGCTGACAGCCGAGTCAGCAACGCGGCACGATAAAAAGCCCGCCCTTCGGAGAAGCGGCGGGCAGTCTGATAACCGAGCGCGTACCGCGAGAACACCGTGCCGATAATTGTAACCAAGTGTAATAACGAACGCCCGCAAGTCAGGGCAGTGAAATAACTAAGATATTGTGAATAAAGAATAAACGTTTTATTTAATCAAAGTGGAAACAAGCTGTTGTTCGGTAAATGTCCCTTCCCTCCTGACGGGTCCAAAGAATCCAGTGCCGAATCTCGCTAGTCGAGTTAACGGCACAACAGTACTAATGATGAAACTTATCGCTAAATCGGAGTAAACGCGAAATAATCATAACGTAAAGGAACGCGAAATAATTGCGGGTCACGCCCGAAGCGCGTGAATGCCACGTCTCGAACCGTGCAGCAGTTCTGTCGCCAGATTATCCTGAACTTTAACGCGAGGATCTTAGCCTAACGCAAATCTTAATTCTAACGCGAGTCTTACTCTAACGCAAGCTTTAGCCTAACGCGAATCTTAATCTAACGCGAATCTTAATCTAACGCACGCGAATATTTACAGCGCGAGTATTGTCCGAGGTCGTACGCGATGGTCAGCGAAGTTTCGCCGCGGAGAAAGAGGAGCAGAGGTCCTCGCCATGACGCACAACGCCGTAGCTAACGCGAAAGTACGAAATTTTCGCGATTTACCACCCGAGAGACCATAACGAGCGCGAACATATGCAATTGTAGCGCGAATCCTACGGAACGCAATAGTAGCTCGACGCGAATCATACGTGACGCACTAAATCTAACGCGAACGAAAACTAAAAGCGAATCACAATCCAACGCGAAATATCAGGGCGCGCGCACGGTCGGACGCGATCACCTCAACGCGGAAAATTACCGGCACGCGAAATAGGCGAACCTTCTAGACGCGGCCATTACCGCGTGTACGATCTACGTCCCGACCGGCGAATTGCCACGCAATAATCTACCGCGATCTCCAGAAGCTTTTCCGTGACTCGATCGTAATCCCACGGCCGCGATACCATTCCGAGGCCCCTCGCTCTCGATATCAATCGCCTAATTACTCTTTGTCGGCGCGTGCCGCCGGTTACCGAAGTGATTTTGAGCGAGCGCGACCCGGAGGGCGGTATCGTGGCTTTACATTATTTCGAATAATATCGAGGCAACCTCACCGTTGATCCTCCTCTCTCGCGGCTCCTTGCCGTCACTCCAAGATGGAAACAGGCGTCCAAAGTCGTCCGAATGGACCGAGAATGTTCAGTGAATCGCGACAAGTGCTCAAACGTACAGCGGCTAGCGAGGACGATTTACGAGTGCTCCCGAAATTTCGCTCGATCGCGGAATCGATGGCGCGCCCCACCCCGGGCGTACGCAGCCGCTCGACGTTATCGCGCGGACCAATTAGGGGCGAGCCCGCAAGCTCACGGCGGATCCTTGCGCAGGGCCGACGATCCTGCTCCCGCAGGGCGCTTCCCGTTTCTCGGCGGGCACGGCAATTTCGCCGGGATCCCTCCCCGTCGGCGAGACGCTGACGTCCCCGCTTTTCTCGTTCTGTCCGGGAACGGTGGCCATCCGTCCCGGAATCCCTTTTGCAGGTGCGTAGGGCCGGCGAGGTTCCTTCCGCCCCGGCGCGCCTGCCTCGACGGGTCCGTCCGTCTCCGTATTACGTGCCGTGAGCGCTCCCAGTCGCGCTCCCCTGCGCCCGCCGGCCTGCGAGTCGCGTCATGGTCCGTCCGCATCGATCGATAAGCCGCTCGATTTCGTCCGTATTGTCCTGTACTCCAGAATCCGCTCCTCGGGAACTCCGGTCTCCGCTCGGTGAGGCGCCACGCAATTTTACAAGAAATAAAAAAAAGAATTAGAGTACGGAAACGCTGTTACATTTATGCCCCTGGAGATCTCTCGCTCTGACCCGGTAAATCGTCCTCGGGCGCGAATTATATAAATCCCGCGCCTTGTGACGGCGGCAGGGCGCTGCCCCGCTGCAGCGAAACTGCAACGTCACAGTGCATGGAACGGAAAACCTCATCGTTGTACAGTTAACCCGTACGTCAACTTTTCAATAAAATTGTAACAGTTAATGATTATGGGAACGTAAAAACAATTTGACATATTTATATTTAATGCAAATTATATTTGTTACTAGTAAATGACAGGTATATAAGTGAAACACAGTTTCTTTATAAACATAAATTGTTTATAAGGCTTTATAAATATAAATTTTTTATAATACGTTATACTTATACTATAATACTATAATACTATATTTTAATACTAATAATTATACTTTATACTATAACCTTAATATACTTATAAACTTAAGATATTCTATAATCTTGAGAAATAACGTAGGAAATTCACACATATTATTAGGAAGTTTGTAATGTTAAATCATTAATAACAAAAAAAGATGTTAGAAGAAATATACCCTGGTGGAAATAATTTTACAACAATTTACGTATTTCTATGAAAAATTACAATCTTCTACAACAAATTACAACTTTCTACAAATTTGTGAAAATTGTAGAAATTCATGGTAAATTGTAGTAAATTATAGTAAATTGTAGTAAGTTGTAAAAAGTAATAGAAAATTGTAACAACTTTTTTACGAACATTTTTATGAGACGTAGTAAATCGTAGAAGTTGTAGATTATTGTAAAAATTATAACTATTTACAACTATCTACAACATTCTGCGAATATTTTTTATAAGAACGTAGTAAGTTGTAGATTATTGTAAAAATCACAACTATTTACAACTTTCTACAACATTCTAAGAAAATTTTTTATAAAAATAGTAATTTGTAGAAGTTGCAAATTATTGTAAAAATTAATTGTAAAAATTACAACTATTCACAACTTTCTATAATATTCTAAAAATATTTTTATGGTTAAATGTAAGATATAAACAAAGTATACTTGTTGATATATAAACAAAGTACTATCCACTCTAACTTATATTACATCAGTGTGCACTTGTTCAGCAGTGCAGGAATAGAAACAGATCTTATTGAAAGTTGTAGATTTCAGCATAGTCTGATGTAAAAATGTCGAACATGTCGCATAATTAGTATATTTATCCAGTGAGAAGGCCGATGTTGAATCGACGTCAATTCAACGTCGATTCACCGGATTCACTCATCGAAATTAACATAAAAAATCAGCTGATTTCAATCAAATTGTTTTGGCATCATGAGTTGCTTCTTTCTAAGTTACCTGTGTTCAAAACTCTAAAAATTTTGTCTAAAATTAAGAGACTATGACCGATATTCATAGTCGGATCTTATTTCAAGACCGTTTTAAGTTATGTCTCTCATTAATAGTTAGGGAGCTGGTGGCCAAAATTTCTATATGATTTGTTCATGTGGCAGACATTATTAATAGTGATAATTGTACCATAAGAAACATTAAGGACCGCGTCTGCCACCATGGTAGCGCTGCGTTGTCAATTGACAGCGCTTCGAATTTGTTAAAAAAAAGGGTGTACTATATGATTTGTTCATGTCTGCCTCTGAGGCTGATGTTCAGAATCCTTCTGAAAACGAAGAAAATCGAAGAGGCAGACATCCAGGGCTCTGACTTTTGTAGTAATCATTTTTTTAAGCTTTTTTTATGATTTAAAAAAGTGTATATGAAGTGTTCACTTGGCAGACCTAAATTGTTCGATTAAAGACAATATGGAGGACCACAGAAAAATGGTCTGCCAGCATGTTGCCTCTGCGTTGTCAATTGACAGCGCTTCAAAAATGTTAAAAAAAAAAGGTGTGCTATATCATGTGTTCATGTCTGCCTCTTGGACTGATGTTTAAATTTCTTATAAAAAAGAAGAAAATCGATGAGGCAGACATCCAGGCCTCTGATATTCCAAAGGCAGACTATTTGAATATTTTTTTAAAAAACTCGAGGCTCGCGCCAAGCTACAAGTGAAAAATTCTACGTCTACAAATTATCAATGAAAATAATTAATGTTACATATTAGCAAGTAGAAACTTTGGCATTGGAGGACGAATCTGTGAGGTATGAAAAAGCTGTACTAGTAATAACATGATAATATAATAATAATAGTAATAGTAGTAACATGGCTATAATTTTTTATTTATTCCCAGTAATTTTATCTAAATCTATTTACTTCACGCGAATAAATTTTTCTTCGCAATAAATAACATTGTAAGATTATATATGGTTTACACGAACACGAACAGAATTAAAACTGAAAACATTTCGATATAGCAATATTAACCATGACAAATGCTACGAATTCTGCGTTGAAAATGAGCATGTGATTCGGACAATAAATGAAAATTTATCTTGTGACATGCACGAAGAAGCCGACACCAAAATCATTTATCACGCTTGCCAAATTCAAATACGCGCCAATGTCGTCATACGCTGCGCTGATACTGACGTCTTGATTATCATGCTCGGAAATATGGAATTTCTGCAGAGCTCTCTCAAGATTTGGATCGATTTCGGTACTGGCAATACACGTCGCTATATTGGTGTTTCGCAAATTTATTCGAAGGTGGGACCTTTGATTTGTAGTTCCTTGCCTGATTTTCACGCTATCACCGGTTGTGATTATAATCCCTCATTTTTAATTTTCAAAAAATTGTACAGCTCAAAATCAGTGAGCAAAATGTCTGCCAAATTTTTTTTGTATTCAGGGAGTCATAATGAATCGAATGAACGCAACTAGAACCATGAACAAATGACTTAGTAGAGCTTTTTTTTTTACATTTTTACAACTATGTCTCGTGATAATGCAGAGCCCTGGATGTCTGCCTCATGGATTTTCTTTGTTTTCAGGATAATTTTGACCATCAGCCCCAGAGGCAGACATGAACAAATGATTTAGTACCCCCCTTTTTTTTTTACAAATTTAAAGCGCTGTAACGCAAAAACGCAGCGACGTACGACCTTAATTGACTGGACCAAATCGATTCGTATTGATCTAAACTTTAATCCCTATCGATATGAAACATGAACAAATCATATATCGATTTGGCCACCAGCTCCCTAACTATAAGATGCTAATATGGTTATGCGATTGGTTCATGACATTTTAAGATTGAACTTAAGACGGTCTTGAACAATATAACCTAGAACAATCATTATCGTCTATGACACATCTTAGTGTACTGCCACATCTACAAGAACCTAAAAAAAATGTCTTTGAATTTACGTGAATTACGTGGATTGAAAACTGTATTATAGAAACATATTTATATGTGCAAATTATGGAAAAAAATTATACATTTTTTTTAGAAATAGAGCAAAACTACATCATCTTTCATCATTAATCTTTTACGTATGCCTAAGGTAGTCAGTTTAACTATACCTGTACGTAAAACTTCGTTGACCGCGCATAATATTATTGTATAGATATGTGTTAACATGAAGTATATAAACAGCGAAGCTATAGCGCGTAACCAAAGGGTTAAGGAATATATATATGGGGCATTCTCTGTCAACCGGACACCCCCCTCTGCCCAAAATTTCTGTCGACCGATTGAGGTCAATGAGGGCTCAAATTGTAGGTAATGATATGTAGTTTCTTGTACCGTGTGGCCTTCTTGAGAATTCAAAATGGCTATCAAGGTGTCATGATGATAATCGGAGAAAACAAGAAAAAAATCAGTAAACGACTTTCCGTATACCACAGGATCAATCAAAGAAGCTCTAAAACTATTGATAGGATGACTTTTAAGGTCGTTGATTACGAATCTGAAGCAAATACAATAGTCCCTACTCATATGCCATCTTTTTGGAACGGGATTACATTTTCTCAAATTCACACCTCATCAGCCTTTTTCAAGGCTCCATATTCTCATCATTCTTTTATATCCTTATAGTCCTTCTCAGGATTAATTTTTCTTTCCGGTTATCACATCCGGGTATACACGCCCCAAAAGGAACGTGAGCTAGTATTGATGTTGAGGAGATAAGGAAGTATGATATTTTTACGAAAGTTTGTTGTTCTATTTATCACACCAGATATTCGATAGATAATTATTAAAACATTCCGTAAATTGTCATATAAATTCGTAATCACATCAAGAAAATTAGTGAACATGAAATTATCAATAATAATATATAGAATTACCAATGGCCAATTTACTTTACACAATGTACTTCCCTTAAGAAGATTTCTTTCTTAAAATATCTTCAATGAAAGAGCTACAAAGTTATATTTCTATCATAAAGTATTAGCCTTTATGAAAACTAATTGAAACCATCCAAGATATTCTTTTAAATCAGGAATAACTCACAAGTTGAAGTGACCATTACCCGTTCCAGAGATCCTCAAAAACCATGTTTTTCTAATATCGCAAAAGCAAGAGGTCATCATAAGAAGATTTTCGAATGCTGCAGATGGAGTAAAAGTGAACATTCTGAAAACTAAGACCGCTTAGTGAAGCGGTCACCTGTTCTTGATGTGAATCCGGCTAAACAATCCCCTAGTTTTAGGGCGGCGGTGTGGTCTAGTGGTAGAGCGCCAGACTCGCAATCTGAGGAACGAGGTTCGAGTCCACTAGAGCCATGAATCATGGAAAAGTTTTTTTCCGGAAAAACCGTGCCCCTCAGTGCAAGATGCGGAGAAAACTGGGCTCCGTCTTTCGGAAGAGACGTTAAACCGTTGGTCCAAAAGGGGGAAACAGTAGTGGATGAATTGGAGGTTAGGGTTGGGTACGTCCCTTCAAAACGCCCTTTAAGGCCCCTTGGAGTATATAAAGTAAAATCCTTTATCCAGTTCCCTAGTCTTGCCTTAACTGGTCGGATAACGCTTGGTCTTGCCTCAACCGGCTGGACCGTCCCTCAGTCTTGCCTTAACTGGTCGGACAACGCTTAGTCTTACTTTAACTGGTCGGAAATTGCTTGAATTTTCAATTTTGGTAGCAGATTCGTAACCAGTGCTCATTCGAGCAGCTTTACGGAACATAGAAAAGTGCCGTTGCGGTTTTGGTCGCCATATTTGATCCGCTATCTTGAATTTTAGAATTTTTACTTCAGTTTCGTAATCAACGACCTCAAAAACCATCCTATCAATAGTTTTAGAGCTTCTTTGATTGATCGTGTGGTATACGGAAAGTCGTTTACTGATTTTTTTCTTGTTTTCTCCGATTATCATCGTGACACCTTGATAGCCATTTTGAATTCTCAAAAAGGCCACACGGTACAAGAAACTACATATCATTACCTACAATTTGAGCCCTCATTGACCTCAATCGGTTGACACAAATTTTGGGCAGAGGGGGGTGTCCGGTTGACAGAGAATGCCCCATATATATATATATATATATGACGGAAGATCCATTACTTTTCGACCAAAGGTTGCGGGGGTGGGTCACCGATTTTGATGCCGATTTTTTCCTCGAAAGTACACTAGAAAAGGAGATGATCCTGAAAATTTGAGCCCGATTCGATCAAATCCGGCCGCTGGAGAATTTTTTGAATTTTGAAAAAAGTCGATTTTTCAGTCATTTTCAAAAATTTATATCTCAGCTTCTATATAACTTAGAGACTCGTTTGAGGCCGCATTCTTTTCTGTAAACCCTCTACTTTTAAGGAAAAAATTGGTCATGGTCATTGGCTTACACTCAAGTCCGGCTTCACGGCGAGCTGCTAACTAAACCACTGTTTAGAGAAATTTTGCCTATTTTTGAAATGCTGACATATCTACAGTTTTCGAAGTAGAGGGTTGATCAGCAGCTGATATTTTTTGTTCAGGTATACTCTGAAGAAATCTACCCACTTTTTACTTGATTGCTCAGTGGTCTTCATACCTAAGCCTGGCAGAAATGGACACATTAAGGCCAAGGATTATAGACCTATCAGTTTGACCTCTTTTCTGTTGAAGACGCTGGAGAGGCTAATTGATAGGTTTCTCAAGGATGGACCATTAGCGGACCACCCTCTAGCCAGTGCTCAGTACGCCTACAGGGAGGGCAGATCTACGGAAACTGCCCTACACCACCTGATAGGCAGGATAGAGACGCAGCTGGAAGCGAAAGGATACGCTATTGGTACCTTCCTGGACATCGAAGGAGCGTTTGATAGCACCTCGAACAAAGCCATTAAGGAAGCACTGATTGCACACGGGGTCCCAGAACCGCTAGTAGACTGGGTGGAAGATATGCTGGCGGGGAGGAACCTAACAGTCACGCAAAGTAATATTAGTATCACTGGTAAACCGAGTAAGGGGTGCCCGCAGGGTGGGGTTCTGTCCCCTCTGTTGTGGTGCCTCGTAGTCAATGACCTTCTGGTGAAACTACAAAAGAAGGGGTTCCTGACCTGTGGCTATGCGGATGACGTAGCTATAGTGATCACAGGATCCTTCTTAGATACCCTAAGGGACCGCATGAACGATGCCTTAAAGATCGTCCAAAAATGGTGTGAGGCCAAGGAATTGATGGTCAATCCATCAAAAACCAACATAATGGTCTTCACCAGGAAATACAAACCAGAACCCATTGAGCCTCTTAAGCTCTGGGGGAAGGTAATTCCCTTCACAACCTCAGTTAAATACTTGGGACTATATATAGATACCAAACTTAACTGGAAGGTACACCTTGCAGAGAGCAGGAAAAAATTCTACTCATGTATGTGGATGTGTAGAAGAGCCATGGGAAAGTCTTGGGGCATAAAAGCCCCCATAGCACTATGGTTGTTCAAAGCAGTACTGTTACCGAGACTACTTTATGCATCTGTGATCTGGTGGCCCAAGACAGAGAAAGTGGAGACAAAGAACCTACTGAAAAGCCTACAAGGGAGCTACCTAAGGGCTGCAGTAGGGGCTATGAGGACTACCCCCACAGAGGCGCTAGAAATTGCACTCTGTGTGCCTCCACTGGACCTGGCCGTGATAAATTCAGCTAGGATCACAGCATACAGACTAAGGTGTCTGGGAGAATGGAGAAACACAGGATTGGGACATACAAGGCTCGACCTGTTCCAGAAACACCCTTTCACTTTAAAACAAGATAGAATTATCAAAAAATACCAGTTGGTAAAGCACTTTAAGACACGAATACCAACTAGAGAAGATTGGTCTGACCTGAGGGGAGTCGGAGATCCCAATGTGGACCTATGGTTCACTGATGGGTCAGGCATTAATGATTGCTTCGGGGCAGGATTCTATGGGCCAAAGGAAAACCACAGGGAGAGTATTCCTATGGGAAGCCACTCAACTGTCTTTGCAGCGGAGATACTGGCTATCCTAAAGTGCACGGAATACCTGCTAAATAAAGATACGAAGGGAAAAAAGATAAACATCTGCTCGGACAGTAGAGCAGCCATACAAGCATTGGCAAAAACAACTACTGAATCAGCATTGGTTTGGGATTGTATGCTAGCATTAGAAAGACTAAGCGGACGTAATAAGGTCACGTTAGTATGGGTGCCTGGGCATCAAGGAATACCTGGGAACGAAACCGCAGACATACTGGCCAAAAAGGGAGCTAATGAAGCACCAATTGACCAGGAGGAGATGGGAATACCCTTTGCAGTAGGCAAAGAACTCATCAAGGGTCGCCTGAAAAGGGAACACCTGGCTAGATGGGAGAAGCTAGGAACTTGCCGCCAGGCAAAGACTTTGATGAAAGACAGCAGACCAGGTAGGGCTAATGAACTACTGGTACTGAGTAAACAGAAACTGAGAATGGCGTTGGGACTGCTCACTGGTCACTCCGCCTTACTTAGAGCACACCTTTATAATCTCGGGCTTGCGGAGCAAAAGGCATGTCGCCTTTGCGGAGACGAGAAAGAAGACAACGTACACATAATATGCCAATGCCCGGCATTTGTATGTAAGAGATACAAAATCTGGGGGTGTATGTTCTTAACCCCCCAGGATCTAGAAAATGCTAGGGTTACAGATTTGATAAACCTGGTACAGGGTTCAAGACTGTATCTTGAGACCTAGCAAAAAACGAATGGGGAGGCACAAAGGATCAGCTAGATCTAGTGGCCGATAGGGACCTTAGGGGTACCTCCCACTTCTGTACTACTACTACTACTTGATTGCTTCTATTTCGTTAAGTTATGGGCATCTAAAGCCGATCGATTCTCGAAAAATCGCCATTTTTAGATAGCCAGAACTTTTTTCTTTTAACTCGAAATCCTTTGAAATTTTCAGGGAATATACTTCATTATATCCTTAAACAACCCTGAAAATTTCAATTTTGGAATAGAAGTGGTTTCCGAGTTATGAAGTTTTTAAAATGTCAACTTTTCGATTTAATATGACATTTTTTGTGGTTTTATTATCAATTTTGTAAATTTAATGTAAATAATTGATATTTTTCGGAAAATATATTCGAAAATAAGGAGCAAAACGGATTGTTTGAGATGTTACGTCCAACCCCAGAATTAAGATAAAGAAAACTGGGAAGCGAAGGAAAGGCTAACCAGAGGGGTAGGGGTAAGGAAGGACGCAACCAGATACTTACAAATGTCGCTCATAGGTACACGCTCTGAGGCGCGTGGCGCGAGCCGAACGCACTTTTCAATGGCTCAGGAAGGGTCGACGTCCGTAGAGACGGTAGGACGCCTTCCGTGAGCGGTGCGATCGTCGGTCCTCTTTTGAGTCAGGGAATTCAATTCCTTTAACTCAGGATCGGACCTCGTGTGATTTCAAGAGGGAGATAATACTAAGGGTGAGGTCTTATTTTAATGAATGAACGGAGATATCATTAACATAACTATTTATTCTTATTCGACATAAAAGGTTATTATCTGATATAAAGTTTATATGTATTTGACAAAAAAATGTTATCTGGTATAACAGAAATAATTATGAGTTAGGTAAACAATAAATGAGAATCCGGGAGAAAGTAAAATTGAATACATTTAATAGTGTAAATATCGGACATGTTTGTAATGTGTGTGTGTGTTATTAATTTAAATCAAATATCATAAATCGGATGTAATGACATGTCTATTGTTGTGAAAACATATAAGATTAAAATATACATAAAATAAATTTATTCTAATAGGGTTCGTAGGTTAATCCAGTGTAACGATCTCGAGATCGATAGTGTCCTCGAGGGTGACGGTGGAGGCGGTCGAAGGGGTCGGAGATGGGACCGGGGAATACAAGGGTTCGAGCAGAGGAGCGGGATCAGGGTTTACGGGGATCACGCGGAAAGGAGCCACGCGGCAAACCGGGCGATAAGGTGCGGGAACATGGCGAGAGGGGAGGACGACGAGCCGAGAGAGCGCGATAACGGGGGGGACTCTCGTGTGAGCAACCGGGCTCCTCCGTAAAGGCCGGTAGGGGCGGTGGACTGGCGACACGCGAAGGACCGGGTCTAATTTGTTCCTTTTCTAATTTCCTTCGCTCTTGCTGCTTCTGACGATCACGCTCGTGTTTTATGGCCCTTCGAGATTTCTTAAGGGGGGGACCGCGCGATTCCACTACAAGTTAATAGCTTGTTAATTGTTAAAAACCGTTAACTGCGGGAAATCGACTCGATTTTGGAGGATTGGAATTAAAGAGAGAGAATCTGCTGAGGTTCCCAGCAGCGAATAGAAAAGAGATTACTCCGAGCCCGCCGATAAATCAGCTAACTCAGGAGCAATATAAGAATAGAGATTACTCCGAGCCCGCCGATAAATCAGCTAACTCAGGAGCAATATAAGAATAGAGACTACTCCGAACCCGCCGATAAATCAGCTAACTCAGGAGCAATACAAGAATAGATATTGCTCCGAGCCCGCCGATAAATCAGCTAACTCAGGAGTAATATAAAAATAGAGATTACTCCGAGCCCGCCGATAAATCAGCTAACTCAGGAGTAATATAAGAATAGATATTGCTCCGAGCCCGCCGATAAATCAGCTAACTCAGGAGTAATATAAGAATAGAGATTAGAGGGTTAGGGGGATTAATGTTTAAGGGTTATGGATTAATGTTTAACCGAGAGAACTTCTGGACACACAAAAATGGGAATAATAAATAAAGTGTATGTACGACTTACTACTTGACGCTGGTTGGATTGAGAGTAGGAATAGCCGAAAGCGATGATCCTCGGTCCCTCAGCAACACTCGCAATTTTAACGCGCACAACTCAGCTTGGAAGTCTGACTGTAGGGTTCAAGGAGGCCGAAGTCCACGAGATGAAGATGAAGAAAAATGAGGATGAGTGCTCCAATGTCGGGGTTTATAGGAAAGTTAAAGGGATGGAAGGGATGAATTTTGTGTGGGATGTGTCAGGTTTTCATTTTGGGAACTTCTGGTTGGAAAGATGCTTCTAATTTTTGTTTAAAGGATTTCTCGTTGGCGGGATGTTTTTACCCGAGAGGCGGATTCTTAAATTTTCACCTATCCTAGAAAGCCAGAGACGGTTGTCGATTTTTCCGACTGTTCATTGGCGAGTCTTCTCGTAAGGCCCCCACTGTCTTATTGGGGGTGCAACCTATCGCTTCCTCCAGTGACTCACTTGTTTTTCGGTTATCGCTGGTTTCTCTTTTATTAGGGTTTCTTTTTTTATCTCGCGACTCCTGTTTTTGTGTTGACGGACGATGCACACCTCCTTAATCTTAAATGCAAGCAAAAACTCTGTCACGTATATTTATGGACACGTCTCAGGCTTTGTTTCCGCTTGTCGGAAACATCGTACGTGCTTTTTGGAACCTCGCTTGATGCAATAAAGATCTTCATCAACCCATTAAGGCCCATTTGGCGCGTCGTATCGCCAGGTTTACATTCTTTCAATTTCAGGCCTGACAAGGTCGATGAAAATCTAGTCACGTATGCTCCGTCCGTCACTAATTCGTCATCTGGAAGGTTGCGTTTAAGTGCCTAGGTAAACAGATACTTTACCTATAAAAAAAGGAAAAGGAATGTGCAAGGCTATCCTTGCAAGGCTCACTCGTCGATCGACAACCGTCCGTGCTTAGTTTACCTTATCCTAATCTTAACGGCTATCCTGAGCGCAGAGGAATTTAAGCGGAAAAGGGAAATCGTGGAGTTCTCAGGACGTAACAGAGAAAATTGAGGGAAAAAATTAATATTTTTTATTTTGATTTATTTGTTTAAAATTGTTTAAAGTTTATAGTACTAACGTTAATACTGTTATTTTTAATGTTTATTGTTAAAGATGGTATAGTTCTATATGTTATAATATGTTATATGTTATAATTTTTAAATTCAAGTAGTATAAATAGAATAAGTAAAACATGTGTATTTCATATTGTAACATATAAAACTATACCATCTTTAACAATAAACATTAAAAATAACAGTATTAACGTTAATACTATAAACTTTGAACAATTTTAAACAAATAAATCAAAATAAAAAATATTAATTTTTTCCCTCAATTTTCTCAAACAATCCGTTTTGCTCCTTATTTTCGAATATATTTTCCGAAAAATATCAATTATTTACATTAAATTTACAAAATTGATGATAAAACCACAAAAAATGTCATATTCAATCTAAAAGTTGACATTTTAAAAACTTCATAACTCGGAAACCACTTTTATTCCAAAATTGAAATTTTCAGGGTTGTTTAAGGATATAATGAAGTATATTCCCTGAAAAATTCAAAGGATTTCGAGTTAAAAGAAAAAAGTTCTGGCTATCTGAAAATGGCGATTTTTCGAAAATCGATCGGCTTTAGATGGCCATAACTTAACGAAATAGAAGCAATCAAGTAAAAAGTGGGTAGATTTCTTCAGAGTATACCTGAACAAAAAATATCAGCTGCTGATCAACCCTCTACTTCGAAAACTGTAGATATGACAGCATTTCAAAAATAGGCAAAATTTCTCTAAAACAGTGGTTTAGTTAGCAGCTCGCCGTGAAGCCGGACTTGAGTGTAAGCCAATGACCATGACCAATTTTTTCCTTAAAAGTAGAGGGTTTACAGAAAAGAATGCGGCCTCAAACGAGTCTCTAAGTTATATAGAAGCTGAGATATAAATTTTTGAAAATGACTGAAAAATCGACTTTTTTCAAAATTCAAAAAATTCTCCAGCGGCCGGATTTGATCGAATCGGGCTCAAATTTTCAGGATCATCTCCTTTTCTAGTGTACTTTCGAGGAAAAAATCGGCATCAAAATCGGTGACCCACCCCGCAACCTTTGGTCGAAAAGTAATGGATCTGCCCATATATATATATATATATATATATACTGCTTTAAATTTATACGCTTTGAACTAAACATCACTCTACTAGTGTAGCAACAGTAAGGTTCACAAAATTCTCAGAGTTTTATAATATCTTGCCTTTCCTAACAATCTTACCATTGATGACGCCACTTTTAGCATCTGCAGAAATATAGTGATTCTTAAATTGGAAACCACATTTCAGATGCGTTGCTTCCCAAAACTTATTTGTTATCAACTCCTGCCATTTACCAGGGTGAAGAACTTTGCGTAAACGATAGTACATTTTTCCTTTTTCATTTATTCGTCGCTTGTACACTTTTTTAATCAAGAGGTTTGTAAAATCTACTCTTAACACGGAAATAATAAGCTGTTGTTCATTGCAAGTACCATCCAGCGAGCCAGTCACAGATTCTTCGTTCCAATTTGAATTGTCACTTAACAGACTTTCGCTTGCGGAAACACGTTTTTTTTTGTTTCTCGTGGGAAGAGGAAAAATGCCTCGCGCATTCAACCGGGGGCCGACCACCCGGGGTATGTGGGGCTTGCACCCACTAAAAATGCTCTCCTTTAAACACAGCACGCAAGACTATAGTCACGCTTACACGGGACCACCAGGGGTATTTCTTCATGCAAGCGGAAACACGTTTGTCACTGCACGTATCTTTGTTCAAAATCACGTTTTTTGTACCATATCGATTGCACATTGTAAACACATAAATTATTACTAGTCACTTTATTTTCCAGCTCTTTTGCTATAATATTCCAGATATCATGTGTCTTTGAAATAATAATATTATTATTATTATTAAATAATCTCTTTATATTTTAATATTGTTTCTTTTATTTTCAACGGAGAAACTTTCCTCGGTCTGCCGCGTGCTGGATTCATATTGACGTGGTGAACTGTCTCTTCCAAAGAGCTATTCCAAACTGAAGAGATTATTTTCCTACACAATCGGTTAACACGGCTTTTCGGTATCTATCAAAGCTTTTTAATCGAAGACGGCATTCTTTTGCAAGCAGTTTGCCGCGAGTGTGTCTTGCCGCGAGTAAACAAAAAAAGTCACATTTAACGTACTCAAAAAATGCCACCTTTAATTGAAGAGTTTTGATCAAATGTGACTTTTTCAAATGCAACTCGCGAATTCGTAGTAACGTCATTCTCGTCATTCACGACGAGTACAGTACCGTGATTGAAAAGCAGTTTAATCTCTCTTCTCTCCCATTTGGATTATTTTCCTGAATATCTCTATATACTGTTACGTCCCGCGAACTCCACGATTTCCCTTTTTCGCGGAAATTCTTATGGGTCTAAGATAGGGCGTAAGATTATGATAGGTAAACAAAGCGCGGACGGTTATCGATCCGGGAGTAAGTCTCGATCTCCTCACATTCCCTTTTTATGATCAACCACCTATTTGGTTAGGCAACTAAAAGCAACCCTCCAGATGATAAATTACTAACAGACGGGGAATATGGTGACCAGATTCTCATGGGCCTTATCGGGCCCATAACTATAAACCCGACGCCACGACGCGTAAAAGGGACCGTAATTCTAGACATAGGTCGATGGGGATCTGTATATTATCACGCGACTAGCTCAAATTGCCCGCGCAATGCTCGGGCAAACAGAGACGAAATCTAACACGCGGTTTCTTGAGAACACGTGGCGGAAGTTTCTGTTTGCACTCAGCAATAAAACTGCAATAAAATTGTACTTAAGATTAAAAGGATATGGGTCGTCAGTCAGTAACTCGAGCAGAGTCGGGGGATAAATAAGGGACCTTAATAAAAAGGAAAAAACAACGATACTTGAGTCACTAGAAGAAGCGATGGGTTACACCCACCGACGAAACCAACAAAACAGGGGGTTTGTGCAGGGGACTCACCAATGGAAAACCGGAAAAATCGATAACCGTCTCTAAGCTTCTAGGATAGGCAAAGACTTAAGAATCTAGCTCTTGGGTAAGAAACATCTCGCCCAATAAAAAATCCTTTAGACAAAAATTAGAAACATCCCGCCAATCAGGAGTTCCCAAAATGAAAACCAGACACATCCCACACGAAACCCATCTCTTCCATTCCTTACATTTTCCTATATAAACCCCGACATTGCGACACTCATTATCAAAAAGCTTTCGACTCTCTTCAAGCGTCTCAAGCCTTAGTCTCGTTAATTTCGGCATTACCATCGTAATCTTTTTGAACCACGATTCCGCCCTTAGAGTCAGTGCACAAAAGAATCCGACACCAGCTCAGTCGCCCGACTCATCCTCCAACTAAGGCACATTCGGGAAGGAGCCGCTCCCACGTTCGAAATTCAACAAGTAGTAAGTCGTATATACACTCCTTTTATTACTCTTAATTTCTTGTGATCAGGAACTCTCTCGGGTACATGTTCCTCCAAATCCCTTAATTTCTTGTGTTCAGAAACTCTCTCGGGTACATGTTCCTCCAAATCCTCTAGCCCCTTTTGATTTCTCATTACTTCCGAGTTAGCTGATGATTTCGGCGGACTCGGAGTAATCTCTCTCTATTACTTCCGAGTTAGCTGATGATTTCGGCGGACTCGGAGTAATCTCTCTCTATTACTTCGGGTTAGCCGACTCGTCGGTGGACTCGGGGTATCACTCTCGTTGTTCCGGATTAACCGATTTATCGATGGATTTGGAATAACCCTTCTCCCTATTATCTCGGGTTAGCTGACTTGTCAGTGGACTCCAGATATTCTCTTGATTTCTTTAACCTCCAAAACCCGAGGTGGGTTCCTCGCAATTAACGGACTTTTAATAATCCGCTAACCTGTAGTGGATTTGGGCTATCCCTCCCGCAAGAGGTCGAAAAACGCCGCGAAGCACGAGAGGAATCGGCGGAATAAGCGGGGACGACAGGAGGAACAAATCAACGTCGATCCTCCGCATCTCGCCACTCCACCGGCTCCACCAGCTTTTGTGGAGGAGCCTTGTTCGACACAGCAAAGTCGCCCCGTAGATGGGCTTTCTCGCCCTGTCATCCTGCCCTCTCGCCCTTTTGCCGCATCTTCCCGCCCAATCTGTCGCGTGGCACCTTTTCGCGGTCCCCATCAACCCCGATCCCGCCGCCTTGTTGCAGCCTCCCGATTTCCCCTCCTCTTCCAGAACCCCATCTCCGACCCTTTCGACCGCCTCCACCGTCACCCTCGAGGATACTATCGATCCCGAGATCGTTACAATAGATTAACCTACAAACCCTGTTAGAATAAAATTAATTTATGTACATTTTAATCCTACACAATAGACATCTCATTGCATCCGACTTAGTATATTTGATTTAATTTAATAACACACACACACACACACCTTACAACATGTCCGATATTTACACTATTAAATGTATTCAATTTTATTTTCCCCCGGATTCTCATTTATTGTTTACCTAACCCATAATTATTTCTATTATACCAGACAACACATTTTTTTTGTCAAATACATATAAACTTTATATCAGATAATACCTTTTTATGTCGAATAAGAATAAATAGTTATGTTAATGATATCTCCGTTTATTCATTAAAATAAGACCTCACCCTTAGTATTATCTCCCTCTTGAAATCACACGAGGTCCGATCCTGAGTTAAAAAGATTGCATTCTTTGACTCAAAAGAGGACCGACGATCGCACCGCTCATGGAAGGCGTCCTACGTCCCTGACATTGACCCTTTCTGAGCCATCGAAAGTGCGTTCGGCTCGCGCCACGCGCCTCAGAGCGTGTATCTGCGAGCGACATTTGTCAGTATCTGGTTGCGTCCTTCCTTACCCCTACCTTTCTGGTTAGCTTTTCCTTCGCTTCCCAGTTTTCTTTATCTTAATCCTGGGGTTGGACGTAACAATACCTTCTACCTTTTTGATCAGCGTGATCAAAGCTCGTAGTTTCCGATTCGTTACAATATTTCCGTAAAGCAATTCGCGACTCCTGCTAGCTTAGCTCGAGCGCCGCAACACAGCACGCGCGCCTCTCGTTTTAATTCGCCCTAATCACAATTCAGCAGAAACTACTAACAAGGCTTTTTACCGTGGGTGGGAGTGAGAAACTTTCGGCGAACAATCTCTCTCTCTCTCTCTCTCCCTCTCTCTCTCTCTCTCTCTCTCTCTCTCTCTCTCTCTCTCTCTCTCTCTCTCTCTCTCTCTCTCTCTCTCTCTCTCTCTCTCTCTCTCTCTCTCTCTCTCTCTCTCTCTCTCTCTCTCTCTCTCTCTCTCTCTCTCTCTCTCCGTGCGCGCGCTCTTGTAACCCTTTCGAGTTCGAGTTCTCCCTTCCGACATTTCTCTTGTTTTCCACATCTTTTGCGCGAACGAGATCTCCTTGGCCCTCCAATTATGTCGAAGCTCCTTCGAACACATTTCGTATGACCGAGGAAATGTACAACACTCCCTGCTTCTGAACGTTTTTGTGGTCCTCCGTCTCTATTTCCGTCTCGCTCTCGCTACCGCTCTTCGTGCTATACATCGGCACGGAAAACCTTGCCTCCGGTTCGTCGACTTCCGGAGCTACTTAAGAAAGTTTTCCAGTCGGTACGACGCGATGCCGCACTCGAGTCACGCGGTTGCTAGTTGCAGGACAATGGACGGTTCTAGCTACCGATAATTTTTCTCGTTGTTCGCGGAGCTTCGCCCGACTCCGAATACAACTTTGCTTGAATCCACTCTGCGTCCTGCATCCTTTATGTGCGCGAGCAACGCTTTTTCGCAATTTTCTAACGAAAGAAAAGGAAGCCCGAGAAGATTTCTGCAGCGGTTTTATACTCGAACCATTAAAAATAATATATATCTTGTAAAACTTGCTATATAAGTGAGTTAATACAATAATTGTATCAGAAATGTTTCGTATAAGTATTGTCATAATATAAGTGGTTTTATTATCCTTATACTAGAACTGAGTTAATATTATATACAATAAAATATAAATTTCGAGATGATACAGAAAAATTGGTTATTCCGTACTAACAAAATCAAACGGTTATTGCTTATCGCCGTTCTTATCTTAAAATCGAATTACGTCAATCATACTAAAAAGATTATTGTATAAATGCGAGTGCTCGTTCTTTTTCTCGTTCGCATTGAAACTCACTTACTTCACATCATGTAAAACGATAATAAAATACTTCGGCAATCACATTAGGTGCCTTTACATGTTCAAATCTGAACAGATAAAATGACGCTTTTTTCAAAATTGAAGCTTTCGTGTCTGAGTTTACAATGCTATTATTCTCTCTCTGGTCTATAAAAATTAATTCATTTTATGCATCTGATCAGGAAGAAGAAAGGTAGATAATGATTATGGCTTCAATAGACAATCAATTAAATCTCGGAATATTCGTGCGATGGAAAAAGTAGATCTATTCTTTACATTATTTTAATATTACTTTATTATTGTTTAGAATTATTTCTAGCAAGATAATAATTTCATTTAACATCATCTTCTCGTGACGCAATCAGAATACAAATCAATGCCGGAATAAACATGTTTGAGCATCTAATCCGTATTATTATTTTCTGAATGACAATGGACATTCAGACCTTTTTGGATATCTTATTATTAAAATCTGTATAAAAATAGGTGATGAATTAGAGTACAACGAGAATCATTTTTCTCTTCAAATTTCGTACTAAATAAAAATGGATTGGAAAATATAATTACATTATTTCACAATGCTGCAGAAACATGACAGTATAAAGCTCAATGCTCATTCATCGTTGTTTATTCATTTATACTTGAAAATATTATTTCTTTCGCAATCTGTAGAATTGCGATTCTTGTACATATCTCGTATGTATCTAGATAATAA
Organism: Temnothorax unifasciatus; assembly: GCA_030770225.1. NCBI lineage: Eukaryota > Metazoa > Arthropoda > Insecta > Hymenoptera > Formicidae > Temnothorax > Temnothorax unifasciatus. Next base: position 48,867 of record JASTWK010000255.1, on the reverse strand, counting down.
TTTTACGGGTAATGCACGTACCGCTATCATGTTCTATTATTGTTATAATAAGATTCGAATTGCCACGTACCAGTCTGCGATCATTTTCGCCGTACGCGACCACTGATATTCATATAATTCACGTTACATTCTGTTTTGTACAAGCTCACGCATGAGCTTAGGCTTGTGATTTAATGAAGGGAGGAAACGACACACGTGCTTTACTGTTCGAAGGAGAGATCATATTCACATATCAAGTTGCATTTTTAGAGTAATAAATCAGTAAACTTGTTTTAAATAATTCACATAAGATAATAGAAAATCACATAATATAAAATACTTCTCAGACGAATGGTCCTTTTCCTCAGTTGGAATAAATAAATACGACTCGTAATACTCAACTCATTCAACGAGTTCTAAATCTTGATCTTTTACAACAAGAAATATTTATCTAATGTTTCCATGGATTGTATGTAATTTCAATTGTGATTGTTTATCAGATCATAGCTTGCTTCCTAATAGATTCGGATATTTAAACCATTCGTATAAAACAACTTACATAGAAACTGAAATGAATAATCACACACAAACAGATAAGCATAATTCATAGAAAATCAATTGCATGTAAAAGATAGATTGATACCAATAATAATTTCGTCCGCCAGTGAATAAAATCAGCAATTCAATTTATTTCTCGATTAACTGGCACGATACATACAAGAATGCACAACGTTTCGGCTCTATATTCGAGCCCTTTTCAAGTGCGAACTGAAACAGGAACAGCGAAAAAGAAAAACAATATAATAAATCGAGACATTAATTTAACGACGTTATTAAATATTGATCGAGAGCAATACCTATCATCTATTGACTCGTCACATGATTAGTACAAATTCCTGAGTTCACAAGCATGTTCCCGCATGGCCCTAAAGGTCAGCTGTGGACCAATCTTACTTTGTAGCAACAATGATATAAGCGAGAATCAAGAAAAACTTACGAATTTCACAATAGGATTTCGCGTATGACTCGTTCTTCGTTGCGACATGTTACATGTATGCGAGTACTTGGGAGACTGAGTTAAACTGACATGATGACACTGTCGTATATCGTATTTAAATTCTCGGTATCTTTTTTTAAATTGATCGTGTTCTTATTTTTCTTTATAAAGAACATTTCAGCAATCTCTCTCATTTTCAAGTGAGGTTCTTTGTGTAATATTTTCGGATCTGACCACTTAAAATTGTGGTCATTCTGTATCCGGTGCTTGCTTACGACAGAGAAATTGCTGTCATGTTTTTTAATATCGCTGAAATGTTCTTTCACTCTTGTCTCGAGATGTCTCTTTGTCTGCCCAATGTAAGACGCGTCGCAATTCTCACAATCAATTTTGTAAACCACATTAGTTTCCCTGTTAGTCGCTAATCTGTCCTTGCCCCTCCTAATGACGGCACTGAGTTTTTTCGGTATCTTATATACCACGTCACAACGGGCTCGCTCAAGAGTACCCCGTATTCCCGCGCTTAAGCCCTTCACATACGGGATCACCACACATCTACGTACATCAAACGTACTGTCGCGTTCGGAATTCGTACTCAAGTCCCTTCTATTTTCTAATTGTCGCAATCTATTGTTAATATGCTTATTAACCAACTTAATCGGGAAGCTATTATCCACAAGGATATTTTTAATAATATTAATGTTAGCATGATGGAAACGCTCGTCTGACAACAAGATAGCATGGTCTACTAAGTTATTTATACTGTTGATTTTATATTTGAGTGGATGGTTAGAAAAGTAATTAATGTATCTCCCCGAAAAAGTTGGTTTCCTATACCAATTGGTGATTAACTCATCACCGTCCCTAATCACAATAGTATCCAAAAACGGCAACGAATCATCAGTTTCAATTTCATAGGTGAAACGCAACCGTGGGTGGTAACCGTTGAACGCTTCCAATAAAGCATTTATAGCTCGCTTCGGCACTATGGTAAAAACGTCATCTACATAGCGGAGGTAAACACGAACATCGAAGTCCAATAAACTTAAACAGTGAGTCTCAAGATCCTCCATGACCATATCAGCCAAAATTGGAGAGAGGGGAGATCCCATGGGACTACCATAGATCTGTTCATAGAACTGGCCATCGAAACAAAAGCTAGTAGAATGTAAAATCAATTCTATGGCATGGAGGAACTGAGACAAACTGAGCTTCGTGTTCTGTGAGATATAATGCCATCTTTTCCTCACCGACTCGTAAACTAACTCATTCGGGATGTTGGTGAACAGTGCCGTGACATCAAGAGACACAAGGACCTCGTCAGAGCCAATCCTCACATTTGCAATCCCTTTTACAAACGACCAACCATCCTTTACATGAGATCGTGGTTTGGGGATAGAGTCATGCAAAATTCCGTGTATAAAGCGAGCGACATTATAGAGGGGACTGCCTATTGCTGACACGATGACACGCATGGGAAACCCGGTTTTGTGTATCTTCGGCAAGCCGTAACACCGAGGAAGATTTCCATTCGTACAATATAATTGCTTGAAGATTTGATAATCGATGATGTCATTGTCGTGCCACGACTTCACGAGTTGGTTAATCTTAGTTGTGATCTGTTTAATGGGGTTCTTATCCACCTTTTTATAAGTGGAAGCGTCACTAGTAGACCATGCTATCTTGTTGTCAGACGAGCGTTTCCATCATGCTAACATTAATATTATTAAAAATATCCTTGTGGATAATAGCTTCCCGATTAAGTTGGTTAATAAGCATATTAACAATAGATTGCGACAATTAGAAAATAGAAGGGACTTGAGTACGAATTCCGAACGCGATAGTACGTTTGATGTACGTAGATGTGTGGTGATCCCGTATGTGAAGGGCTTAAGCGCGGGAATACGGGGTACTCTTGAGCGAGCCCGTTGTGACGTGGTATATAAGATACCGAAAAAACTCAGTGCCGTCATTAGGAGGGGCAAGGACAGATTAGCGACTAACAGGGAAACTAATGTGGTTTACAAAATTGATTGTGAGAATTGCGACGCGTCTTACATTGGGCAGACAAAGAGACATCTCGAGACAAGAGTGAAAGAACATTTCAGCGATATTAAAAAACATGACAGCAATTTCTCTGTCGTAAGCAAGCACCGGATACAGAATGACCACAATTTTAAGTGGTCAGATCCGAAAATATTACACAAAGAACCTCACTTGAAAATGAGAGAGATTGCTGAAATGTTCTTTATAAAGAAAAATAAGAACACGATCAATTTAAAAAAAGATACCGAGAATTTAAATACGATATACGACAGTGTCATCATGTCAGTTTAACTGTTTATATTTCTACCTCGGGACACCTTGTTTCGTTCTTTGTCCGCTCAGTCTCCCAAGTACTCGCATACATGTAACATGTCGCAACGAAGAACGAGTCATACGCGAAATCCTATTGTGAAATTCGTAAGTTTTTCTTGATTCTCGCTTATATCATTGTTGCTACAAAGTAAGATTGGTCCACAGCTGACCTTTAGGGCCATGCGGGAACATGCTTGTGAACTCAGGAATCTGTACTAATCATGTGACGAGTCAATAGATGATAGGTATTGCTCTCGATCAATATTTAATAACGTCGTTAAATTAATGTCTCGATTTATTATATTGTTTTTCTTTTTCGCTGTTCCTGTTTCAGTTCGCACTTGAAAAGGGCTCGAATATAGAGCCGAAACGTTGTGCATTCTTGTATGTATCGTGCCAGTTAATCGAGAAATAAATTGAATTGCTGATAGATTGATACGTCGTATTATTCTTTGTAACGTAACTATATTCTCATCCGAATAACCAATGGCTTTGAAGGTAGCTGATCTTTGTAAAGTCAGATGATAATCGAGAATGCGAAAAAGGAATATGTCAAATTATACGTTACTGTTTAGTAAATATCTTATTCGTTTTGTAAGGACGTATCAATCTATACAAATAATATATCGTTAATCGCCGTAGCCTTGCATCGTTCGAAAAGATATCAGGCTATATTTACTGCAGACGTTATGAAATTCGTGAACATGCGAAGAAGTCTTTACTTGAAGTTAACGTGAAATAGTCTTGATCGCAAAGGAAATATCGTAATATAAATAACGCAGTATGGAATATAATTAATTCGAGTATGTTTGATAGAAAGATTGTTTTCTCGGACAAAATGACAATCGGCTTCATCAATGTAAATTAAGTAATTAAACTTTGAAAAAATAAAGGAATAATGATCTATCGGTTGCAACCGCACGTAAAATAAACAAAGACAAATATTTACTGAGCTCAGATTCGACTGGATTACCGTAAAATGTGAAGTCAAGCCTATCAATAGATAGGAGACATCTTTCTCTGAGGACATCAGCCTTGCGTAATCTCTCCAGAAATCTAGAACCAAGATCAAGATAAGGAGACGGGAATATTAATCCGCCATAACACTCAGATTGAGAGTCCAAGTGACTCTCAACAACTGACAAAGATCTATGGTTCTGAAATCCTAGAAGTTACCTCGTTACTGGAAAGATCTCTGCTTGTCTGATAGATTCTTCACATAAGAATCTATCTCTCTTTCGTAGTTCATCAAACATCTCATGTATTTTAATGGCTGTTAGTCCTTCGTGAGAAACTACGATTCTGTAATGGCGGCCCTTCCTTGGCGTTCACACGCAACGATAATGGCGTGATTGTTCATCTGGCCGGTATAGTCCTGTGGCGTATCTCAATCAAGTCTTTCTCTCGCAGAAATGATCTGCTCGCTACTTCGTAAATATACAAGCTCACTACGATAGTGAAATACGGGAATACAATCTGCTTTAGCCACACGTTACGAGTCGTTTCTAGATTATTCTACCGGCACGTCTCATATACGAGAACGCTCTTACTTCGACCAAGGACCGGAAACGAATGCTCACTGATGAGCCGCCGGCTCGTCTTCTTCCGCCTCGCACACGCGCAACACACACTCTTTACCGCGCGCATTACTATGCAACCCGCGCTGAGCGCGCGGGAGCATGCATGACGACGCTAGTATAGCCATCTCGTGTGACTCGGCTTTACTAAGTTGATACGAATACAATCGCGCTAGATGTCATATATATAATCTCTCCTCGTTCTATTGCCTACATTTTAAACACATTCGTATATCTCGCCGTCGACATTACATCACGAATGAAAGCAGCGTATCAGATGCGATTTGGATCTCGTTACTCAAGACTTTTGCCTTATCACATCAGGCCCGAGGTGGTTAGTGCCATGTAATTGCTCGATCTTATTACATCGTCAGGGGTACAACGTCGTTGTTACTTTAATAAATAGTTATAATTTTTACAATAATCTACAACTTCTACGATTTACTACGTCTCATAAAAATGTTCGTAAAAAAGTTGTTACAATTTTCTATTACTTTTTACAACTTACTACAATTTACTATAATTTACTACAATTTACCATGAATTTCTACAATTTTCACAAATTTGTAGAAAGTTGTGATTTGTTGTAGAAGATTGTAATTTTTCATAGAAATACGTAAATTGTTGTAAAATTATTTCCACCAGGGTATATTTCTTCTAATATCTTTTTGTTATTAATGATTTAACATTACAAACTTCCTAATAATATGTGTGAATTTCCTACGTTATTTCTCAAGATTATAGAATATCTTAAGTTTATAAGTATATTAAGGTTATAGTATAAAGTATAATTATTAGTATTATAGTATAGTATTATAGTATTATAGTATAAGTATAACGTATTATAAAAAATTTATATTTATAAAGCCTTATAAACAATTTATGTTTATAAAGAAACTGTGTTACACTTATATACCTGTCATTTACTAGTAACAAATATAATTTGCATTGAATATAAATATGTCAAATAGTTTTTACGTTCCCATAATCATTAACTGTTATAATTTTATTGAAAAGTTGACGTACGGGTTAACTGTACAACGATGAGGTTTTCCGTTTCATGCACATATACGCGCACATACCCGTATACATGCAAATACATACAGTTTACTTCGATATCTTCTTATACGTTGAATCATAGCAAAAATCAGATTTTAATTTATTCCTATAAATAATTTAAAAAAAAACGGCACCAGTACAAAATAACTATATATGCTATATTTCAATGGTATAAATTATGTCGTATCCAAAGGTACTATACCTTTGAGACTGTTAGGGATCGGGGGTAGTTTTTTATCAAACGGCTGGGGTACAAAATCTGAAACTCTATATTTTCGCGGTACAAATTATCCTGAATCGATTCTACGAGTAGTGATTGATTCGGCTGATAAGAAAGAGTACTTTACTCTTGAGATTGTTAGGGATTGGGGGTAGTTTTTTATCAAACGGCTGGGGTACAAAATCTGAAACTTTACATTTTTGCGGTACAAATTATCCTGAATCGAATTTACAAGTAGCGATTGATTCTGCTGATGAGAAAGAGAAAGAGTACTTTACTCTTGAGACTAATAGGACTGAATTCTATTAGGGGCTGTTTGAAGCAGAAGGGATGAATATATTAAGTTTATTTGTATGGTACAAATTAATACAAATTCAGTCCTTCAAATTTTTGTATTTAATTTTTTTTGTGGTCTTTCTAGTTTAATGCTAAGGTAGCAGCGCCACGATTTTCTCCGAAACGGCACGAGGTACAAAATTGTTATTAGTGGTATAAATTAGTACAAAATAGGTACTAAATATTCTGATAGGTCCGGTTTGATTCTGCCCATTTGGTCCTGCTAGCTTAAAAAAGGTGATGACAGCTATGGATACACATACTCTCCGCAGCCACCGAGGTAGTACTAAAGGACCGTCAAAATGCCAGCAACAATATCAGGGTTTTTACGCAGCTCCAGAATAATCAGAACGGTAATCCTGCATTCTTTGATAGGGATAGAGACCAGGGAAGAAGGGAACAGGATCATCAATATGCACAAAGACAGCAGGCCTTTCGTTACCTACACAACTCTATGTTGTTTGCTCCTAACGGTAGAACTCCTAACTTTGATTTCTCGTCTTCTGAGCCTCACCCCCTTCCTCCTGGGCCTCTGCCTCCCAGTTCCTCTCAGCCTCTCAATCCCTACCCTCTTCCCTCTCTCCCCCCTCTCTTGTGCACAATTTCCCTCTCAGAGGGATGGCCAAGGAACAATGCTAATCAAAACAATGCTCTCTAATTTCTAAATATGTTCTCAATGTTAATTAATCACATTGTTGAACTCATTCCGCCCTCTCTTAACGGCACGCAACTCTGCGAAGGAATTCAATAAATACGTCGTTTGCTACTAGAACTTACACCACCAAGCGTTCTAATATGGCAAATTTTTCTCCACAAACTTTTGCCTTTGCCCTTGGCTGTGGTATCCTGTATTGGAACTGCAGGGAAACGGTGAGTAAGAAACCTGAAATAGAAAAACTTTGCAAGAACTATGAGGTAGTATTTCTGGTAGAAACATGTATGATCCCTGCTAATGACTTTTTCATCCGTGGCTTTAAAGTCGTCAGAAAGGATTCTGCTGATCCTGGTGTTAGAGAGTATGTTAGCCTTAGTCAAAGAGACAATCTTATTCTCTCAAATTAATCTCGCAGACCTATTGGACCCGTCCGTAGAAGCTATTGGACTAGAGCTGGAGATTGCCAACGCCAAGACTGTCATGGGAGTATATAGGCACCCTAAGCCTCCCGTCTGCCAGAATACCTGGCAAAATCTCTTCTTGTTGGCTGGCTCTTGTGGCTACTTTCTTCTTATGGAAGACATAAACGCCCATCACCCCTACTGGGGAGCGACCAGGGCTAACTCAGCACGCACTTGCGTCTCTGATATCCTTAATCAACATCTGTTCAAACTTGTGAACTCCGATTCGCCTACCTATCTTCCACCTCCGGGTATCACGCCTTCATTAATAGACCTGGCAATTTGTTCAGCTAATCTGGCTCCTCTATGTGAATCTTTTACTCTTCGAGATACAATGGGCAGCGACCACCGTCCGATCATTGTTCACGTTAATCGGCAGGTTAGATCTGTAAATGCTTGTGTTTTCTTGTAAACACAAGCTATCAAAGGAACAGTGGAGAAGCTTTATTTCTATATTCTGCAAGCACGTGCTGAGGATCTGGAGACAGAGGTTCTTGAGTGGGGTGATAATGAGCCCTTGCAACAATATCGTGCTTTCTTTGAACAAATCGAAAACGTTCTTAGTGAGTTCTCTCCTCTCGTTAGAGATTCAGTTTCCTTGAAATACCGAAAAAAAGACGGCATTTATGCCGGCCCTCCTCCCGCCCCCTGGTGGACCAAGGAATGTACAGAAGCAGTACAGGCCAGAAAAAGAGTATGCAAAGTATACCGTAAAAATCCCACAGTGGCAAATTATCAGGCTTATCGGGCTCAGCTCTCTGAAACTAGGAAAATCTTGAGAAAGGTCAAGATGGAGTATGGATGGAGAGAATATTGTTCTTTGTTAGACTTTCTGACTTCTACCACGGAGGTCTGGAAGATGCTGAAAAGTTACAGAAATTGCAAATTGGCGTTAGCCAATCCTTCCGCAGGTGTGAATAGCAAACAGGTAGAGGCCGCAATGGCTAACATCTGTCCTCCCTCGTGTAATTTCGAACTACAAAATATCCCAGACAACTCCGCTTCCACACCTGAGTCCCTCTCTTGGATGGACAATGCATTTTAGTTCCAGGAATTCGAAGCTGCTCTCAATTCTGTTAAATTAAAGTCCAGTCCAGGAATTGATAGAATAGACTATCAGATTCTTAAATCACTTTCTACCTCCCTGAAGAAATTGCTGCTGAGAATTCTCAACAACTTGTTCTTGGAGGGTGCTTTTCCGGAGTCTTGGTCGCACTCTTTAGTTTATCTTATCCCCAAGCCTCATGGCGGTGGAGTTAGATCGATAGCTCTTCCTGTGTACTTCAATTACTCGAAAAACTCATTCTCAATAAGCTACACTGGGTGATGGAATCGAGGGTCCTCTCGAAGTCCCTTGTATTTGATTTCGAGTTTGGATTCCGTAAGTTTAGATTCTGCTCTGACAACCTTACTATACTAACGTCTGAAATTCAGGAAAGGTTTCTCCAAAATAAAATAACTGCGACTTGATTAATGTGAAAGGCGCATTTGATAATGTTGTTCCCGACATTCTAATACGAGACCTGTTAGAGCTCGGCTTCCCCAAAAGAATCTGCCAGTTCGTCCAAAATCTTATTCACTCCCGTAATGTGCAGTTTGTTGTTGATGGAAAGCTCACCCCCCCCCCCCCTCGTACCTTATGGAAGGGTACCCCCCAGGGATCGGTCCAGGGTTTTAAGTCCGACATTATTTAATATATACTTAAGAAAAATAGCAAAACTACTTTATAGTCGCACCAAAATTCTGCAATTTGCAGATGACATAGGTATATGCAACGGCATCTACCCTTCGAAAAGCAATTGACTCCTTGCAAAAATCTTTAGAACAAATTCAGAAATATCTTAGAGATAGAGAACTTGAGATCTCTCCCAGCAAAATCCAGCTCATAATCTTCTCGCCTTTTAAGCGTAACTATAATCATTGTATTATTAGAATCGACGACAGGGTCATTGGCCCCTCGGAAACTGTTCGTTTTCTAGGCGTTATTCTTGACCGCAAGCTCTCGGGCACTGTTCACATGGACTATCTGATTTCCAAAGCTAGGATAACAGTGAATATTATTTCTTCCCTCAGGGGGGTCTGGTGGGGAGTTCATCCCCAGTTCCTCCTCAATGTGTACAGAGCCATTTTAAGAGGTTCTTTAGAATATACCTCCCACATATTCTGCCTTCAAAACTTAACCAAGTTCCATAGGCTTGAAATAATTCAGAACAAAGCTATAAGAGTCAGTCTGGGATACCGCATTTCCACTTCTATAAACACTATGTTTGCTGAAGTCAAAGAGCCTCCTTTAAAGCTAAAACTACAATATTTACCAAGTATCTTATTAAGATACAATCAGTCACGAATCATTCAGTTACGCAGTCGCTGTCATAGATAGCATACTGTGCAATGCAGGACCCGGAGAGGGCTGAATACATTGCTCGAAACTTCCTTCTTGTGGAAGCATTCAGGGGTGTCGAACAGACAATCTGCTACATTTATAAATCGACAATTTTGCCCACCTTTTAATACTCCTTCTATTCTTCCTTTTTCTCCCCCCCCCCCCACTACTATCCAAGTCCAGACTTAACGTATATCTTTAGCAGAATTCCTCGACAAGCATTTGGTGATGTCATGAGGGATACTTTGGTATTCTACACGGGTCCAAGACTCAGTCGAAAAATTACGTTGGCTCTGCTTGTCACTCTCCTCGGATTCAATTGCAAATTATGCATAAACTACCGTCTCAAACTTCCGTATTTACTGCTGAAGCCTGGGCAATCTATAACGCTGTACTTTTATGTCTTGACCTTCGGCCAACGTGTGCCACTGATTTGAAAAGCGTGTTAGAGGCTTTTGCGGCCCCATATCCTCGCAAGTGTAACTATCTCATCTCGCTAATTAAAGCAAAATTATTTATGGCTCGAGAAAGGGCACTCGTATACAGTTTATTTGGATTCCCTCGCACATAGGAATAGCCGGCAACGAGATTGCTAACTCACTGACAAAAAGGGCAATTAGAGAAGGTACCCCACCCCACAGTTCAAAATCCCATATACGGACTTTTTTGCAATTTCTAAGGAAAGACTCGACAGTCGCTTTAAAGACTATCTTGCCACGCGCGCCCGTGATAAAGAAACCCACTATTATATTAACATATAGCGACGGTGTGGTCTAGTGGTAGAGCGCCAGACTCGTAATCTGAGGAACCAGGTTCGAGTCCACTAGAGCCATGAATCATGGAAAAAAGTTTTTTTCCTAAAAACCGCGCCCCTCCGTGCAAAGATGCGGAGAAAACTGGACTCCGTCTTTCGGAAAAGACGTTAAACCGTTGGTCCAAAATGAGGAAATAGTAAGGTAGTGGATGAATTGGAGGTTATATAGGGTTGGGTACGTCCCTTCAAAACGCCCTTTAAGGCCCCTTGGGGTATATAAAGTAAAATTCTTTATCCTTTATCTTTTTATTATAATAACATATACCTTGGTATTATAAGTCTGGTCTTAGCATAGAAACAATTGTAACCGTATCAGAGCTAATCATTATAACTTAAACCACAGCTTGTATCGCAAAAATCTCATTGATGATAGCTCATGTCCATGCGGTAACCGGATTCAGGACATCAATCACTTAATCTTTCATTGTCCAATTACAATTAGGCATAGTATTAAGCTCCGTGAAGTTATCTGTAAGAATAAAGGACCTAATTGTCGCGACATATACGATATTCTCAGAAAACCCACTAGCAAGGTGTGTCATCTAATCATGGCCTTTTGTAAGGCTATAGAAATTCAAATTTAAACCACGTGCCACGCTTCCCTCCACCGCCCCTTAAGCTTTCCTCTCTACATTTTGCACACAGTTTATGCCGTCTTACCGCTCGAATGGAAACGAACTATATCCCTAAAAGCAAAAAGTCGACTTTAAGTCGACTTGAAGCCGATTTCTGCCGAAACTGACTTGGCAGAAAAGTCGACTTTTTTAAAGCCAAAAGTCGACTTTAAGTCGACTTGAAGTCGGCGAATGTCCCAAAAACCACCGATTTAAAGTCGACTTCCCGTCAGACGAAAAGTCGACTTCCCGTCATGACGAAAAGTCGACTTCCCGTCATGACGAAAAGTCGACTTCCCGTCATGACGAAAAGTCGACTTCCCGTCATGACAAAAAGTCGACTTCCCGCCAACTTTTAAAGTCGGTAAAGGGCTAATTCCTTTTAGTGACACAAGTCGACACAAACATCGTTCTTTCCTTCTTGGCATTCAATGAATAACAAAGACAGAACGACACTTGTGTCGACTTGTGTCACTAAAAGGAATTGGCCTAAAATAAACCGTCGCGTACGTCTGGAGGTCGATTGTGTATCTTGAAACGAGGTAAAAATGACAAAAGTTAACAGAGCTTACTAGATTTTGATAAATAAAATCATAGATACGCTAATAAATTTTCTCACTTTTGTAATTTTTACCTCATTATTTCAAGATACGCAATCGAACCCTTGCTGGAGGGCTAAAACTGATGCATTTTGATTTTTTTATATATAAAATAATTTAATTATCTAAAAAACTGTACGTATAATTACAATCCTAATGTTTTATTCTTAATTACAAAGGCGGCCATATCTGTGCCACTTCTGTGTGCGCGGATTGCGGCAGCCACTGCTGGTAAGCTGACAACAGAACTACAATTAAAACATTCCAGCGTTAATCGCGAAATAATATGCAAAATTAGCTATATAAATATATATAATATATATATATATATATATATATTATTATCATAATGTTGTAAACATATAATAATATTAAACAGAATACTAATTTTTTTTTCGCTAGTATATAGAATAACAATTAAAGTAATTTAAATCGACCGTGACTGGAAATGTTCATATCGGATATATTATAAATATATAATATTCACAGACTTTTATACTAGACCACTAACATTTATAGACGCACTGCCGAAAAGCTGATGAGTGCGAGATGCAAGTGGCAGTGAAGGGTGCGGCTATATTGAATTAAGTCACTATCGGGTGTTCAGTTGCTCATGATGTGCATTTATCTGCATTCGTTATTACAGTACATAACGAAGCAGGCGAATGTTTTTGTGTTAAATATTGGTACACGTTATCAATAAGTTTGTAAGTCATGCCTTCGACGTGTAGCATACTTGGATGCCGAAGTCAAACCACTACTCCTCTAGTATTAAACCCTTTCTTTTGGACATTCTGTATATGCCAGACTATTGTATAGAAATCTTGTATAAACTACTTGTATAGAATCTGTAGTATAGTATATCTATAGTATATCTTGACTAAAATCAACATAGTGGCAAGCATCATGGCCGAGATGCCTGTCAGCGGTCTAGTATTGTATAGAAGTCTATGATAATATTTAAATATTATTTTATAAATTAAAATCTCACATTTTTTATCCGAACCCCAGATTTCTAGCAGTTTGTCTTTGGACACGACTCCCTGTGACTGCAACGTTTGTACTATTGCTTGAGTGCGTGGTATCAACCTGAAAAAATCGTATTGAATTTATGTAATCTATTCGATGAATCAACGTGAAATCAAAAGGAGATAGAATAACGATTTACCTGGCCCATGACTTGGTGATGCTCCCAGGTGTCGTCAGCAGCAACGGGACAAATCGTTTCAGCTTAGGGCACACTTGACCCTTCAAGAAGAAATACACGAACTACTTAACACCGTCCACGGATGCTCTATGCCCATCGATAGTAGTGCCCATTCAACCTTTCCGAATGTACCAGACACGCAGCAAATGATCTTCAAAGTTCCTTGATTATATCTATAAATGAAAATAATATTCGATCATAATGAAGATTAATATCTTTATAAATAAGTAAGAAAAACATTATAAAGCAAAAATTGTGATAAAAATACCTTGGCGGTGGATCAACTAATGGTTCATTAAGATGGCATAGCATGGGAGCGAATTTCGGCAATCATTCGAGTTCTATCGCCGTGACACCTCTCATGTACATCTTATTCGTTTCGTACACCTCTTGATACACAAAAACCACCTATTCCGGATTGAGAATGCATGAACACAGGTTTTTCCATTTCTAGTGTTCTGAAAGATGGTTCAGAATGGAGAGCATTCAATAGGTCTTAATTATCGATGATAATTAATAACACACCATACCTAACCTGTAAGCATGTTTCCACTTGGCCTTATCCTGATCCTCTTTTACCTCTTCGGGCAAAACCTTTCTCGCGACTTGATCCGCCATATCGTGGCGGTGGTTGATAGCGCGGCGTTTTACGTCGTCTTATCGTGTCCTGTCTCGCGGCACGTATTCTTTGCACTCGCGTAAGCTCTGGCTCCTCCAGCCTTCTCGAGATTCGCCGCCATATTGATAATGCATGACGCGCCGCTTGACTGTTTTCCGTCTTTTTATAAGTCGATTATTTATGGCGTGTTCGATTGGTGACGAACCTGGCTCGGATTAGCTCATAGACATAGAATACATACATAATATGTATATGTGTTCTATGTCCATAAGCTAATCCGAGCCAGGTTCGTCACCAATCGAACACGCCATTAGAAGTCGACTTTTAGTCGACTTTCCGCCATTTTTAGAAGTCGACTATTTAGAAGTCGACTTTAAGGCTCAGTCACAATGAGAGGAATAAGGAATAGGATAAAGGAATAAGGAATAAGGCATGTTGCATCTCACTTTAATGTACGTGTACTGAAGTGAAATGCGACATTCCCTTATTCCTTATTCCTTTATCTTATTCCTTATTTTTGTCATTGTGACTGAGCCCTTAGTCGACTTTCCGCCATTTTTAGAAGTCGACTAGAAGTCAACTTATAAAAGTTGACTTGCCGTCGACTTTCCGCCAACTGTGCTCTTAGGGTATTGTAATAGTAACACAAGCCTCATCAACACTCATTTTTAACAAAATTTTGGCCGTATCGCCACTAACAAGAGGCGGGTGCTATTAATCAAAAAAGAAGAAGAAGCGGTAACGCTTGCCGCGCGGCGGAAATTGACGTCATAGCCAGCCAAATCTTCCGTCGCGCGGAAAAAATTAAACTCGTTTCAACTTTGATTGGTTACCATGTCATATTTTTCTGCTACTTGCCGCGTGATAAGCGTTTCTGCGTCCCGTGTGCAAAAGCCATTAAACGTTGAACGATGCACATGATGCGCAAAATCCGACCAGCAACTTCCCTGTGGTTCACAATACTAATGCTGGCGATACTGTACCTTATAAACTCATAACACAGTCATAACTCGGAAAATACTTAATGGAATGGAACTTTATTATAGTGTTTTGAAAAGCTTTTATAACGTAAGCTACAAGAATATGCAATTAAAAATGGAGGTTTCTATTTAAAAATTTTGAAGTGATTTTTACATGACTTTAACACTAACTATGCAATAACATTGCTATTTAATATGCCACTTAAGAGCCTATAGCTTTTATTTGAAACATTTTTCTCAAAAATGTTTTATTTTTGAGTTATTTGATTATTCCAGGGCTTTTAGGACACCCGGTATAAGAATATTCAATTAAAACACATAAATATGTATATAGGATGGAAATAAGCAACATGTATATAAAAGGAAACTTAATTTTGTAAAATAACAGCGTTGTTTGAGTAAAATAACATACCTATACAAAATATGAAATTTAACGAGACAAAAAATTAATTGTATTTTGATCACAAATACGAGGGGATATTCAAAAGCTTCAAAAATTACTTTAAAAATATTTAAAGTGTAGGGGAAGGTGCTGGGTACACTTTGGAACACTTTTAAGTTTTTGATTTTTCTGAGCCATAATTTTAATTTAAAAATTTTGAAAAAAATATATTATTAAAGTACATATGGGGGAAGGTGTACAACTGTACGTTGGTACATTCTGTCATAATCGAATAGTGTTCGCATCTGGTGATAGTTTATAGTATTAATTGTTGAGTTATTTGATAATCTCTTTAAATCTGTATAGTTTTGTGTTGCGATTATTTACACGTAAGTTATATCGACTTTTGTATTTTATGACGCGTAAAGTAAATTTATTGAGATTTGTACTGTGTTTTTTGTAATTTTTTATAATAAAGATATAGTTATCAACCAAGGCTAGTAAGAATGTGTCAAATATGTAGAATAATATAGTAAATTATTTATAACCTTATTTATAACCTATAAGCTGTTAACTGATTTTTTATTAGAAATTGATTTCTACCCAGATAGCACAGATAATTGTTATGAACGCAAAGAGGATTTGTGAAATTCTTTTTGAGTTCATAACGTTCATCTATGCTCTCTGGGTATGTACCTTGGAACATGACGGTTGATGTACCTAGGCTTATAGCAGGGGCGTACCCGAGAAAAAATAATTTTGACTAATTATATGATCATATATTATTGTTTATATGATCAGATCCGAAAATTGGCCAGGTCTGACCATGTATGCTCATACAAAGTCATGTAGACGGTCATATCTATTCATATATGACCATTATAATATTATCACATCTATTCATATATGAGTCACGCATTGTAATCCGTTTATTACGGATCAATCCAATATTTCTCTGAAATTCATAATGACTTATATTTTATTCTTAACTGCTTTACTGTCGAGAATCTCAAAATGTTTTATCATTTGGAAACAAATTCAAAAGTTAAACACATAATTCCTGTAAAAGAAAGTGGAGATTTTATGTTATTTAAACTTAAGGATATTAAGTCAATCTCTGTCACGTTCTGAAAGTCGGTGATTATATATGTGAACGACCGAATACTGTTAAACAAATATGATGAATAAAATGATTTTTATAATAATATAATAATATAATACTTTATTATATATAATAAAAACCCATTATATTCGATAATTTTGTATTTTATAATGTAGTAAATATAATTATTTAACATGCTTATTATTATCATAAATATTTGTGAGAATATACTTAATTTATTACGTTTATTTGAAAATACAATAAAATGTATAATAAAAATATATTTAGAAAAGCTTCAATAAACAATGAGGTATGTATATATGGAAGGGTGACTCTATATACGCGAGGCAACGCAGTTGCAAGTATCTCGAGATTTTGAGATCTCGATATATATTGTCATACATGAATTCATATACAGTTAGGCTTGATTAGATCTAATCATATATGAATCTGTACGTACTCATACGAATTAGAATATATTAGTCACATCAGCATAAAAATGGTCAGATCTAAATACGCACAATTATATATGAATATGTATCTAGTTATATATAAATTCACATATAGTCAGGTGCAAGTTCATATTAGCCTGTCATGATTAGATAGAATCATACATAGATTTAAATATAGTCATATATGAATTCATATACAGTCAGATATGAGTCAGGCTTAATTTGATCTAATCATATATGAATCTGTATCTACTCATACGAATTAGAATATATTAGTCCCATCAGCATAGGAATGGTCAGATCTAATCATATATGGATCCATATATAATCATACAAGGAGCAAGATGTAAATATACATAATCATAAATATACCCATATATATTCATTTATGATTCTATACATAATCATATAAAATTATATATGATCAGTCAAAATTATTTTTTCTCGGGTAGTTACCGCCGTATCAGCCATATCAATGATATGGGGCCCCCGGGCTACAGGGGCCCCGACGTGTGTAAGCAAAAATTCGTAAAATGTTATCCACAATCTGACTCAAACTCTTAGGCCGTACGCTAAACTTCCCGGGAAAAAAAATCATATCTGATCATACAAGATCATATATGGATTCACATACATGATTGATCATACATGAGTTTTGGCCATGTCTGCGCAGTCATGATCGTATATGAACAGATATAATCATGTATGAACATATATAATCACTTGTGTGTGGTTCTTATGTATGTATTCAACCGAACAATTTTCGCAAAGTTTTGTGATTGTTTTATTATTTTTCTTAATTTATATTTTTTTATATACAATATAAATTTTAAATAGAAACCAAGGGCCAATAAACGAGCATTTAAGATGTTTAAACATATAATTGGTATATATACATGACGGTATACATGACGGGACGTTTCGACCGCACAGGGTCTTCTTCAGCCGTTATAAATTACAAAATACATGGAATCGCGTAGTGGTAATTGAATTCGTCGTGTTACAAAAATATCAAATTCTTAAGCCTAACGAGCCACATCACCATTCAATTGTCTAACGAATACAAACTGAGTCTATGTCGATGCATCTGCGAAGTCAAAGTCAGATGAAATGTAGTCAGTGAGATTACGTAATTAATTCTTCGTTCGGAGGCGAGAATAAATCGGGTCCAGTCCATAATTGTTCTTAGAATGTGTGATGTCAGAATGTAAGAAAGGTTTTTCTGCAAAGATCGTGTACACTGAAGTGATTGTCGCAAAGATGTCTCACAGATTTTCCATACCTGAGTTTCAATTCGTTGCCATTTTGTTTAAAAAATCGATTTTAAAAATCGACGATTGTCAACGACTCGTCTTTATTGTTAACTTGAATAACCCCTTTGGTTTTTTTATTTCAGATCGACCGTTTCAACTGGACAGTGTCCACCGCCGAAAAAAACATCATCATCTGGCGGCGGCCATAACTTTTTTGTTTTTAAATATTTTTTAATGAAAATTTTTTTAGAAGCTCTCAAAACATGTATCTTTAAGTACAAAAAAGAATCGTTTTATTCCCACTAATCGTTTCTGAAAAAAAAATTTCTGAATTTCGACCTATTTTTCGGGCCTCTAGGTAGATGTGGCCCCTTAAGGAAAATATTGTTTTAGAAATTAAAAAAGCTCCATTTCTGTCGATTATTTTGGATATAACACAAGACCTGTCAAAAATTGACCAACTTTCTGTAGTTTTTCGATACATCTCGATAACAGAAAATAATGATCGTGTACCTAAAAAAATAAAAATCTGCGAGTCCTTTTTGGGGTTTATATCCAGTAGCCGATTGTAGTGCAGAAGGGCTTAAAACTGAAATTTTAAATACCATAAAAGAATATGGAATTGATTCGTCCAAATGTAGAGGGCAGGGTTACGATGGAGCAAATGTTATGTCGGGTGTATATGGAGGATTACAAGCCCTTATAAAAGAGCATGCGCCAAATGCCGATTATGTTCATTGTGCGGCACACGCATTAAATTTAATTTTAAATGATGCTGCAAAACGTGTTCCGGAAGTGTCAATTTTTTCGATAATTTTGAAAAAATATATACTTTTTTTGGCAATAGTATAAAACGCTGGTTAATGTTGAGTAACAATTCATCTGAAAAATATATAATTACCCTTAAAAAGGTATGCCCTACTAGTCTTCAAAAAACGATCGACGCTTTATCGGCTATAAGGAAAAATTATTTATTAATTACGAAAACTTTATACCAACTAAATTTAATTTCCACTAAAAAAGACGAACGTGACGAATGTAAAAATATAATTAACATTTTAGAGAGCTACAATTTTATTGTGCTTGTCGCCTTTTTTTCTTCACTATTTGAAATCATTAACCCTGTTTCTAAGGCCTTACAGCATGAAAATAATGACTTACAGAAAGCTAGTATTTTACTAAGTAATCTTTTGAATAGACTGAGCGAAATAAGAAATCAAAATTCATTCCATGGTTTGCTAAACGAGTCCACAGATCTAGCAAAAGAGTGGGGGGTAACAACTGTTTTCAAAAATAAAAGACGGAAGATAACGAAGAGTTTTTTTGATAAGTTATCAGAAGATGAGAGAATTTCAGACCCGGAATCGTACTTCAAAGTCAATGTGTACTATTGTTGTTTAGATATATTAATTTCTCAAACTAAACAAAGATTTCAGAGCCTCTGTGACCTGAGTAATACGTTCAAAGTGTTACAACCGGAGAAACTCTTATCGTTTTCAAACGAAATAATAAAAAAAGAAGCCGGAAAACTGACTGCTAAATACAGTAAAGACATGTCAGTTGATCTGTATGAACAATTAATTGCTTTGAAAACATGCTTAAAATCTGAAATTCAGAAAATTCATTCCATTAAGAAACTCACGGAATCATTACTGATAAAATTCAATAGCTTTGCATCCAGTTTTCCGGAGATAATAACAGCATGCTTCCTATTTTTGACCCTTCCTTTTACAGCTGAAAGAAGTTTTTTGAAATTAAAATTGATTAAAAATTATCTTAGGACTTTTATGGGACAAGATGGGCTATCAGACTTGTCAGTACTGTCTATAGAGGCAGAAAATCTCGAAAAACTAAAATCGTCTTCAGCTATGGATGATTTAATAAATAAGTTTGCCGAAAAAAGGCGAGAAAAGTATATATTTGAATTGTTTGGCTAACTTAGCTCCTAGGAGCATTAATTGTAAGCAATTACTTATAATCAATATATATTTATTTTATTCAATGCGAGCGTTTTTGTTTTTTTTTGTGAAAAATCTTTACCCTCCATTTGGGCTTTGCCGCAGTAGAAGGGCCCCCCGACAAATTTTGATACAGGGCCCGTCTAAGGCAAGCTACGCCACTGATATCAATAATATATTTCTAAATGCTAACATTTAACATTTTAAGAATATAATTAGTACATAAACATTTTTATTTCTTTAAACTTTATGTATATGTATATCGAGAGGTAAAAAAAGCCTTAGTGGTGTTTTTAAAATATTGACTCGGGTACATAGATGCAATCTACACAATATATAAATTGCATCTATGCATACAAGTTATTAGTTTTTAAAATTTGACTTACACCACTAAGGCTTTCTATTCCTCCAATGTATGGATATGATCTACACAGTACATTTTAAACGTATTCGCAATATTACAGATACGTATCAAATACATAATTTACGTGTTTAACACGTATCGAATACATATTGTCATATATTGTCATATACGTATCTGATACGTAACGTAATTACGTATCTAGACACGAACATTGATTGGTATTAAACATGTAGTATCTAGTACAAGATTTATACGTATTGTTATACGTATCTGCTATACCAGCAACATTTCAAATTTTATGTATCTGCTATCTATCTGAAATATAAAATGCTGTGCGGGAAGTAACACCCAAAGAGAGTAAACCCCATATTTGAATGTTCTCAATTTGCTTTCGATAATTAATATAAGGATTAACCATTAATTGAAGGTTAACCGTTATTTGAAGGTTAACCATCATTTGAAAATTAACCTTCAATTGGCGGTCCGAAATCACACTCAACTTTTAAGATTCTTTTTATGTTTTTTTTTTTACAGTTAACACCAAAAGTTGAGTGTATTTTTTCATAAGAGTTGGTTTATGATTTATATCTTTATTATAAAAAATTATAAAAATTATAGTACAATCTCAATAAATTTATTTTACGCGTCATAAAATACAAAAGTCGATATAACTTACGTGTACATAATCGCGACGACACAAAACTACAGATTTAAAGAGATTATCAAATAACTCAATAATTAGTATAATACTATATACTATCGCCAGACGCGAACACTATTCGATTATGACAGTGTTCCAATGTACAGCTGTACCCAAGGTAGATACAGCACTTTCCCATATTTACAGGTCTAAAATTTAAAAAATAATTCTAGAAACTTTTGAGTACCCCTTCTTATTTCAACAATTACATACTTTCATTAAATCGCATACATTAAAACAAAATTCAAGTCTTATGTCATTTTTTTTTACAGGCTGCGATAACAATCTGCTTCCTCTT